>OZ018339.1:11418758-11811258 GCA_963969495.1 Ceratothoa steindachneri
ATCATGACTATGGTCATCGTCGCCCACCTGGCGAACCTTGCATGCCCAGGATGCTTCTCGGAGGAGCTAAACACTATGCTCCAACATAATGGAGTAAAGAAGAAGCTGTGGTTCCCCCCAAACCCAGCGTCTCAGGATGTCCTCAACATTAAGTTTGTGGAAGAACCGACGGAAACTCCAGAGGAAAAGCCCAAACAAGATGATGAGAAAAGACAACCAAAGACCACAAAAAATAAAGAAAATGATAGCCAAGAAATGAAAAAGGAAGACAAGAAAGAAAGCCCAGCAAACGCGAGAAGCAGCCCGAAGAAATCAAAAAGAAAGAAGAAGAACGTAAAGGCAATAACAAAAGAAGAAGAAGACGGTCGTACGGAAACCGACGAGTGCTCAGAAGATGACGAAAGCTACCCAGGAGTGCCTCTCACCGAGAAAACCGAAGTCCTTGAAAAAGGACTTTTCTTCGACGGAGAGGAGCTCAAGCTGAAAATCTTCGGAAGCATCAATTGGCGTCCTGAAAAAGGTAACCAAGTGAAGTTGGTTCAAGGAATTCGTAACGGTGACTTCAAGTGGACCTTCGAGGGGCCTTGGTCCCCAAAGGAAATCGAAGGTCTAATGTGTAGTGGAACCGTATACATTCCAGACACGAGCCTTCACACGGTAAACGCGCCGACCTTCAAACGCATCAAATGCGGGATGAAGACGTCGGATATAGTATAAAGAAGTGTTAAACAATAAAAAGTGAAAGTGAAAGTCGAAAGATTAATATTAATACATAATTAATACATAAATTAATACATAGAATCATGAAGTAAATAATAGTAAAATCAAAACAGTGCATAAACACATGAATATAGTTTCATAAATAACTAATTTATATTTAATGTGAATTAAAAAGTGTAAAAATTCAATACTTAAACAACTAAGTTGTGAGTAGTAAACCAATGAATAAATGTGAATAATAATAAGTTGCCAAATTAATTAGTAATAATAAGTGAGAGTACGCTAAGTACTAAGTAGTGAAATTTGCAAAAGTAGTGTCTAGAATTAAATAAGAATAAGTGTAAATAATAACAAAAAGCAAAAATAAGTCTAGAATAATAACATAGTGGATGATTAAATAAGAATAAGTGTAAATAATAGCAAAAAGCAAAAATAAGTGTAGAATGATAATATAGTTGATGTGAGTAAAGTGATAATAAAATTATAAACAAATGTAACAGAAACCGATAAGTAAAAAAGAATGTAAAGTAGAATACGAGTATTTAAATAATTGGATAAATAAACAAGTATAAACCAAACATTAGAATAGAAAATAAAATTTGATTATATAAACTAAACCCTATTACTGGGTAATATCTAAGATGTAAAAATAAATATTTAATGTATAAAAAGCTGAACTCCTGCGTAACATGCTCCAGGAGAACCCCTCTATATGTACCTTTGCCTTCCCCTAAAATCCTTCTCCTTCTCAGCAATATATTTTTTCCTTTTTTCAACTCTATTACTGATTACATTATATGTATTAATTTATTATAATGTCTTATGCTTTTTCTAATAAATATACCATCATCATTGCATTATTCACAATCGTCCCGTACATAGCCTCAGCCATCCTCTATACTTTGTCAAAATATATATTTAATATAAAATATAATCCTGGTACTCACCTAGGTTACCAAGATAAACTATAGTGAACACCAAGCCTAGGCTTTTTGTTTATATTCGGCCTATACTAACCAGAGACCTAAGTTCGATCCAACATTTCGCCATGGTTATAAATTAGGCTAGACTTTTATAGATTTATGATAAATAATGCGTTCCTGGCTTACAAACAAGTATTCACAGTGAAACTTGCAAAACAGTAACTAGGCACAATCTTTTGTTTTGTTTACACTGCGTTTATGTTTATATTTCGAAGATTAGTTAACTGATCATTTAACTAACTTGTAACAGTTTGCAACTGCACTACCCCAAATTTCTATAAACGAAATCAACGAACAGTTAAGCTTACAAATAAGCACACAAAAGACTTCAAAATTACAAGTCACAAAATCATGTTGGCACTGACACCGTTATTTCAAGTAGGATACAATCTACAAGTTACAAACTTATAATCAAACGAACAGTGAACTATAACGTTTAGTTCCGTTTTCTTCGGTTGATTCATGCGGTCATGCATCACAATATAATATTATATGTATATATCTCTGAAAGTAGCGCGAGAGAATGATGAAAATGAATCCATTAAACCACATTGAAAGAGAAAACGGAATCATTTTTCCTTGCAGTAATATTTTTATTACCTTTTTCGAAAAAATCCGTGCAGGGAAGCGATTCGAACCAGGCACACTGAGGCAGCGAGCATCGCTTTGATCACAGTTAAAAGTATGCCGTTTAGTTTTCTGCGTAGCATAGTGTACTAACGGCATACTTTTAACTGTGATCAAAGCGGTGCTCGCTGCCTCAGTGTGCCTGGTTCGAATCGCTTCCCTGCACGGATTTTTTCGAAAAAGATAATAAAAATATTACTGCAAGGAAAAATGATTCCGTTTTCTCTTTCAATGTGGTTTAATGGATTCATAATATTATATATATATATATATATATATATATATATATATATATATATTTTGAACTCTCATTTTAATTCATTTAAATTATATTCTTACTCATCGATTCAATCTTTTTATACGCAACATTAAAATTATGTTTTATGTGGTTTAATAAATGTTTATTTTTCAAAAGAATATTTATTCATATCGTTGTAAAAACTATCACCGTTCTTCACAATATATGATGGTCGTGTAGCCGCTGTACCAAAGGACACAAAGAGAGACGCCAAGGAACAAATTCGGACTAATGCTAATGGAATCAATAGTCTGAAGACGAAACCCTCTTAAGATGATTACTTCTCTTCGTTCCTTTTCTTTCATTCTAATTTTCATTTTGCCTAATAGATTCTTAATCTTTTCTACCTTATTATTTTTCTTTCTCGAGAAAGCTCTCTTCAAAAATTCCTCCTACTCTTCCCTAGAGCTCAGTTTTTAAGATGGAGTAGCCAGAATTTTTTAAGTTTTTGGCGCCCTGAATCCTTATTAAAGAACAATTACCCCATTTCTTACCTGATGACGGATTTCTCTCTCGAATGGTTCCTCCAAAATGAACGTAATGGACGACGTCCCTGATATTAAATATATTGCATCTTTGCGAGCACTGGCTATTAAAAGCTTCCTTTGAAGGCAAAGATGCTATTACTTTCTTTCCAGAATATTTTAAGAAGAAAATTTTCGGAAAAGCAACGCTCTTAAAGATGAAGCGAAGCTTTTTTTTAGGCTAAGTGAAAAGCCATTTTACATTAGTAGTAGTTGTAGAAGTATTAAGGAGAGAGTTATGATAAAACACGATAGACGGGAGACGGGAGAGGTTTAAGAGAAGGGGGATACAAGGAAAAGGTGAGAAGTGAAATTAATGAAATCTAGTTGGGATTAATAGCTGACCATAGTTGGTCTGCCCAAACAACGGGCAGGGACAATGTGATAGGGTGGAACAGAGCCAGATTTATATGGAGGAACTACAGGGTTTTTTTATCTCTCCACTGAGCTACTATTTGTTCCGATTCTATATTTACTCGCATCTGTCCTTTCTTCCATTGATATTCATTGATCTTTGGGCTGGAGATTGATCAAAGGCAGTGAGACCCTATCCAAGCGGACGAGAATAAGAGCAGAGCTTTACTAAAAAGCGAGGCAGGTAAAAGAATTAGATGTTCTTCAAGCATTATTTTCTCAATTACTTCAGAAAGGTTGCTCAAGCATAAACTACTAGTAGCAATGAAATGATCAAAGGAAAGCTACCGTTTTAATTTTATTTTCTTCAAAGGTTTGGATCGCTCCAATGGATTTCTTCCCACGTTTAGTGGCAAACGATATGTCAAAGTGATTTTCAATGGTTATAATTATTAAGTAAAATCCTCATTTTTGGATATATCTACTAATGATAGATATTGTTGGAAGTGTCAAAATAAACTAACTTAGGTTACGTTATGTTAGATTTTATGTTAAGGTTATATGTTACAACAATAACATGAAATGATCCCAAAATTATTTTTTCACTATAGGATCTATGTGCCAAGGCAAACCTTTTTAGGAATAATAACCCCGTGGGGCTTCAGCAAGCGCATGAAGAGGTCACCTGCGTTTACTCAACTCGAGCCAGGCATTCTTAAGGCTCGCCGGCCTTGAGTGAGAAAAGGCAGTTGCACAACTCTGGAGTGGCGACCGACGGACCAAAAGCGTTCTTCAAGAAATAGCAATGCGAAAAAAGGCATTCGGGAGGATGAGAAGAAAGAGATTTACACTGGGCAGAGGAAACTGGAATGTTTAATGTGATGAGAGAGTATCATTGAGCTTAAACAAGGTGTTTGGCTTGTTTTTATTTCTGCAAGGATACGTCAGCTGTGAACCTTGCGGCACACTTTTAGTAGGCAGTGTAATATTGAAAGCAAATGAAAGTAGGCTACGGATGTTGTTGCTGTCTCTTTACAAGGAACACGGGCAATCTGGGGTCATCGCGGGCATGCTCATCTATTTTTCAGTATTCAAAATTGTGCCTGAGAACCACTGGAAAGGCTGTCAGCGAGTGTGGCTGGAAGGAAATGATGCATGGAAGATGATGCAGCAAGAGAGGATCCTGGAAAAAGAGAGGGGAGCGAGGTTGAGATCAGTAGAGATAATGGCAGATTCTTACACGGGAAGGAGTGAGGCAAGATCTATAGTATGTGTTAACGGTCAATTGAATAGAGTCGACAATGTCAAGGTTTAGTGGCATGGTGTATGCAAGTGAGTGGAAGTGTTTTCAATCCTTTTATCTCAAAGTGATGGCGCAGGAATTTAGCCAGAAGGAAATCTCTTACAAGTCCTATCGTGACTAGAATATTCCTCGATAGTTTATTATAGGGCAAGTTGATGGGATGAAGACTACCAAAACTATGATTAGGTAGTGGAGATGTAGGGAGGTGGCAGATGATGGAATCATTTTGGTGCGAACGAGAAACGAGAAGCAAGAGCTTGGAGTTAAGACATAATCCTGGGAGAGAAGGCAACTGAAAACACAAAGTAACTATGTCTCAATTATAAAGAGGCAAGCTGGAGTCTCATTTTCTTTTTACTTCATTCACAAATATGTATTAACTAATATTGCAATACTCTGGAAAGTTCTAATTTACTGTTGTTTAAATTCGAGTTGTTGAATTTGCTAGATGTTCCTTTTTTACTCAGGTCAATTAGTTGCGAATGTATTTAATTCTTAGAGAGTTGTACGTCAGGTACCTAATGAAATAGTTTGAAACAAAAGATTTGTTGACTAGTTTAAATTGGAAAAATTACTGCCTCCCCAATTTATAACATATAGGCAGATCAAGCTCTCTGTAAAATACAGCAACAGTAAAATAATAGAGGCTGCTCAAAAGCTTGTCAAGATTTCCTTGGCAGCAGTCAGAGCGATTTGCAGACAACAGAGACATTTATAATCAAGCATGCGTATCAGATTTCATTCCACCACGGAATAGTTACTTGTTTTCGCCATTATTAATTCATTATCAGATCGTGTGGACATGGAAGATCATATTAATTAACAAAGATTATGTGTTATGTGAGGATATTTTGACTGAACCATAACGCATACTCATACTAGGATTCGAAACATTTTAATAGTGTCGCCATTTAGCTAATTAAAAAGAAGCTATAAGGAATTACTCTTATTTTGCTTTCTAGATGTATTGGAAACAGGCATGCAAACCTACACCAACATATTCATAGATATACCCAACGAGAGATAAAAATTCCTGGTGTTCGAAAACTATTGGCCTCAACATCGGAAGTCTTTCCAAGTTCCTGCCACATAAAGAATACTAAATGCACCGCCGAACATTTCTTTAGCCTTAAAAAAACCCATGATCCCCTTGATCCTTCCACCACTCAAGAAAGAAGAGATCTCTTTCACCTGAATTCAGTGTCTCACGCAAAAGGCACCCCCTAAAGAAGGAAAACGGTAACCAGCAAGACAACCAGAACCCTATACCCTATTTGGCTACCCAGGAGTACTACTATAACTCGGTGGCAAATCACCTTGGTAATCCACCCAGATAAAGTTAACAGTCTCTGAGAATGTGAATTTGAAACCATGAGAGAAACCATTCTAAGAAGATGAGAGCAATTAATAGAATCTTCGTTGATGTAGTGAATGGTGCATTGGATGTATAGAGTGCACTTTTCGGCTGAAGATGTAATCCATTTAATTTATACTATCCGCTAACAGGAGTGAAAATCCATTACGTCGGTTTTGCTCTTTATATCTTTACTGTATGAAAAATATTCTTAAACTTTATTTGAACATAACAATCTTAAATCATACAATGATGATTAAAGAAGTTTACTCTTTATACAAAACAGACAAATAATCAAATTGTCATTTTTTTTATTGCCCTGTTAAGACCTGTTTACACATTTACAATGGGCTATTTAAAATCAAGTTCCATTTGCCGCATATTGTCTTGCATCTTGAAAAGAGTTCAGAGCTTTGAATAGTGTCAAAGTTTTTTAAAATTCATATCACTTCATCAAAGAGGTCATCTCTATTCAAATTCGGCTTTTCTTTTAGCTTCAACTATTCAACAACTTCAACAGATTTCGGATATTATGGGAATGAATTGTCTAAAAAACTTAGATTAATAATTTTCCAAATGTTAAATTTTCATTAAAGTCGAGTTTGTTTTTATTCCAAATCTGTAATTGCTGAATTAGGAAATAACTTAAAGTCTTCAATAAATAATCTTTCGAGCCTCAGCACTATCTAAATTTTTCATATAAGCGGGTGAACATGATAGCCCCCCAAATTCCTCAGCATATCGAAATTTTAACTCGTTTCTTAAATTAGCCAAAATATTGAAGACATCTGCTGCTGAAGTTTCATTTTTCTCAAATTCTTCAACAGATAGTCTAAATATTTCCATTACATGTTGCGAGAACAGCAAATAAATTTCAATAATTTGGGGGATTTCGGTTGAATCATTGTTAATTGAAAGAATTTGAGTAATTGTTTAGAGCAATCAGTTGGTCTGCTTGAGAAATAAGAACTTAAGGCTTTCCAAGAAAGTAAAATTCTCCCAATGCATGGCTGCATGTACCTAGTAGGTACATGCCGAATAATTCACTAAATTCTTTATCGATAAATGAATGAAAATCTTTTTAGTTTCACGTCTCTTTGCTGATACTGAAAAATTATCATAAATATTTAAGACAATATTTTCTATGTCTGCATTCAAGTTCCCTGGCTACAAACTCATCAATGACTTCATCAAAATCAATCTAGAGAGAATCAGTATACAAGAATACTCAGAACAGACAGCCTCTCTTGTGATATTCATGAACAAAAGTCATTTTTTTATACTTTTCAACCTAAAAATGATCTCTCTTCAGAATAACTGAAAATTGTTTTCACATTTAGGAAAGCAGCCTGAATTTTTCCCTGTTTTGTTTTCTCGTACATTTTTGGTGATTAAAACTTTCTTTTGCTCCATGAACCTGTTTAACATAAAAGGGGTAGGTCAAAAGTTCACCAACAAGACTGAGATCAACAGCTTTTGGATATTTTTTGTTCTAGTTTCTTGACACCATTGATAATTTGTTTCCTCGTTGTTTGCTGATCAATTAAAAACGAGAATTTGTCAGCAACACTTCTATACACAATGCCTCTTCTGTCTAGATTTGAGTGAAGAGCATCAGATACAGGGATAAATGAGTTCATCCTAAACTTATCTCTTGGAGGAATTTCATTCAAACATTTCAACTGCATTGTCATCAATATTTTGTCGTTTTTGTACTCTACGCCTCCTTTGGACAGTTCTGGGCGCTATATTAGTTATAGTTTTTGCTTGCGCTTCAAACTCATCAATGTTTTCCCGTGTGTTGGAAATAAATTGCATAAGTGAAGTGTATAGGTTTGTATATAAGTGGTCAATGAAATCCGTCAATTTTGAAAGGTATTACTTGCCTTATGAAACTGCTCAAGCAAACCTGTCCATAGATTAAGCATGAACACAAATTCAAATTCTTCCATTTCCTTCAAAATTTTTCAACTTGGTCGTCTTTTCTCACTCTACTCGTATTTATTCATAATCATTAATGTGACATCTCGCGAGTATAACATTTACTGATGGCGGTCGTAGCTCTGGTATGGGCCTCACATCTTGTGCCTAATAAATATTGCAGAGCACGTGAGAAATTGTGGAGTAAACCGAAGGAAGACTTATACGATGGATGTGAGGTTTAAACGAGAGTTGCTCGTCGAAAATAACACAAAGATTCCTGAGGATTCAGAGAAGGCGACATTGGTTTCCTGAAGGTTAAGGGAGGGGAAGAGAGTTTTAGATTTAGCCACCATCGAAGCGGTACCAACAAGGAGAACTTCAGTTTAATCGTGGTTAAGGTTGAAAAAGTTGGCAGACAGCCATTCGTTTATGGAAGTGTCGGCTGAAAGTAGCTTGGTAATTGATTGAGAGAAGGACAGAGGGGGTGAAGAAAGGTATATCTGAGTGTCATCAGTATAGAGGTGGAAGGACATGTCCAAATTACGAAGATGGGAGCCAAGAGGAATTAGGTAGATCCGAAAGAGGAGGGGACCAAGGACTGAGCCTTGAGGGACCCCAAAATGAATGGGCGCGGGCTCGAAGGAGAGGTTATCGAGCGCGACCGACTGAATGCGGGAGGAGAGGTATGAGCAGAACCAATCAAGTACAGTGCCCGAGAGACCAAGGAAAGTGTGAAGACGACCAAGGAGGATAGTAGGAACGATTGCGTCGAAAGCAAAGGAGAGGTCTAGGAGGACTGGAATGGACGTACAACCCCTATCGGCTGCTCTACGTAAACCGTTTGAAACATTAAGAAGAGCGGTTTCAACAGAGTGCTTCGCTTTGAACCATGACTGGTACATTTCAACGATATTGCAGTTAGAAATATGGTCATTAAGGCGAGAGATAACCACTCTTCCGGGGAAATTAGAGAGGAATGGAGCTGGGAGATGGGGCAATAGCTAGGTGGTTCAAAATGGTTAAGGTGTGTTTTCTTAAGGATCGGACGAATTAAGGCATGTTTGAAGGATTAGGGAACCACCCCTACGGCAAGTAAATGTTAATAAGTTGAAGAATCAGTGGGAGAACAGCAGGGATAATTTGGTAGGGGAGTTTGGGTGGAAAGACGTCATTAGGGGATCCGGATTTGTTATCGCGTGAGATTAGGGCAGTTACTTCCTCAGAGGATGCCCGAGTGAGGACGTTAAGCGGCAATAGAGTATGGTCAGGGAGAACAGCATGGGCTTGTTCAGACGACTGAGGTAGTACGGCGCGAAGGTTAATAAGTTTATCAGAGAAAAAAATAAAAAGAGTAGAGGGGTTACTTGGGGAAGGAGAGGTGGGAGAAATGGGGATAAGCGAAGAAAGACGAGAGAGGAGACGAAAGATAGTCCTAGGGTCATTCTTACTCTCAGACAAAAGTTTGCGTGAATAAGCCTCGCGCGCTGATTTTAATTTGGAAGAATAAGTCGAAGTAGCAAGGCGATAGGTAAGTAAGAAGGAGGTCGTGTCCTGACAACGGGAGCGTGCTTTACGAAGGGCACGTTCATGGGCACGTAAGGATCTCCTTGAACGCAGAAGTTCTATGGTTAACCAAGGGGCGTGGTGATGGCGGTTTGAAGAAGGAGTGATTTGGGGGCGTGTGCGTCAAGGCAGGTGAGTAATGATTGGTGCAGAGCTTGAGGTTTGGTCAGGTGATGCAGTAGTTTCAATAGGAGGTAGGGCAGAAACAACGTCGTTATAGAGAGAAGTAATATCAATTGACGATAGTCGCCGGAAAGGAGTTGGATCTCGGCATGAGCAAGGGGGTAGGTGGTAGGAAATATAAAATTTAAAATTAACCGAGAAGTGATCGAAAATCGTATTACAAAGCTCAGTTACTCTTAGATTAGAGATATGGAGGTTCGAGATGACTAAGTCCAGGGTATTACCATTTATGTGTGTTGTGGATGACACATATTGCGTAAGAGAGAAGAGGTCGATGATTTCAATGAATGCACGAAAAGTCTCATTGTGGCCCGGAAGAATGAAGTCACCGAGAATAAGGAGAGAACCAGTAAAGGATAGGAAGGAGAGGAGGCTGCTTAACTCCAAGAGAAATAAGACCGGAGACGAGCTGAGAGGGCGGTAAATGACCCCAATAATCAGAGCGAGCACAACACGTGAGACAACAATCAGAGTCTCAAATAAGGCTAGAGGGGAGGGGGGGGGTAGAATATTCAGGGAGAAGGATGAGTTGGAAATCAATGCAACTCCCCCTCCACGGTGGGTCCGAGGAACATGTAGGAAAGAATGACCCGGAGGGGTTGAAAGGGCAGTGCATGAACCAGAATCAGACTCGGACCAGGTTTCTGTAAGGCTGAGGAAGGAAATCCCAGTGCGAACAACGAGTTCATGGACATAATCCGACTTATTGGTCAGGCTTATAATGTTCAGAAGAGACGCTAACAGCGCCTGCTGAGGAGCACAGGAGGAAGGGGGAGATTTTGAAAATCCTAAACAGAAGACGCGTCAATCACTTGGAAGAAAACTCGTTTTATAACAACCAGCAGTATGGTTTCAGGAAAAGAAGAAGCACCAAGATAGCAACAGGTGTTATCTCGCAGAAAATTGCACAAGCAAAAAAGGATCGGAGCTATATTGACATCGTATGTAGAGACGTATCCAAGGCATTTGATAAAGTCTGGATAAGGGGTATGCAGTACAAAATTTTACAACTGGGTTTAAACCACAGGCTCGAGAAGATCCTCTGCGACTACGCTATAGAGAGATCAGCATATATTAGTATAAGGAATATGGAGGGGCCTCCCTTTCCGCTGCAAGCAGGATTGTCCCAAGGTAATTGCCTCTCTCCGACTCTGTACTCGATATATACAGCCGACATCCCCGACCCTGTCAACCCCTGGAATCTAAACATTAAATTCGCCGACGATATTAGTCAAATCATTGTTGCTGGATATCGCAATGCACCTATGCAAGCTCGCATGACTACCGAAGAAATTAGAAACGTTAACGAATACGAGAAGAAGATGGAAGATACGAACCAACTCGGAAAAGTTTAAGATCATCCCGTTAGGAAGGAGAATCTTAGCAGATGTGAGAGTGGGGGATACACACTATCCCTACACCAATGAGTGCAATGTATTCCGTATGAAAATCACTTATACTTGGTACAGGAAGCACGTCTCAGATCGGAAATCGAAAGCGAAGTCGGCAGTCAGAACCCTCAGCACTTTTAGAAACCTGAACATGAAAAACAAAAGGGAAATTTACATGGCACTAATGAGACCGTCTCTAATATACCCTTCAGCAACTCTCTTCAGTGCGCGAAATCGGCACTACAAGAGCTGTAAAAAACACAGAACAAATGCATATATATCATCACAAACACAAGAAGAAGGGAAATGAAGAGATCAGAAGACCTACATAGAGCGGTGGAAATCACTCCGCTCAAATCTCTACTAAAAGAAAGAACAGAAGCCATGAAAGAAAAGATAACATCTAACACCACCGACGAGATCAGAAGACTCTTAGAAGATAATCAAAGGAATCAATGTCAATCAAGATTTCCAAGCAGCGCCAGCAAGCTTGGAAACGAAGTTGTCCTGTTTTATGCATAAGAATACGAAATAATTCTCGACCAATATTACAACCAACAATGGAAATAACTAACCAATTCGACTCAAAACCTGAATAAGAAGAATTCACCCCAAGAAGACATCGAAAATAAACAAGAAAAATAAGAAAAGGAACAAGCAGATAGTACGAAAGTACAAAGAAAAAAACAAAGAAACACAAAACACAAAAATAAACAACTACATCAATACAAGCAGTAAGATCAAAACATAACCAACTAGATACTCGAAACATAGAAACGTAAGAAAAACACTTTAACAACAATAAACAAACACTTAACCAAGAATACGTCAAGAACATAAAGGAGAAAACAAATAAACGAATTCAAAGGCTTGAATGCCGAATATATATATATATATATATATATATATATATATATATATATATATATATATATATATATATATATATATATATATATATATATATATATATACATATATTTGCATGTATATGTTACATGCAAAATATATGAAGTACACTAAGACAACAAATAAAACATCGATGACAAAACAAGGAAGAGATTAGTCTGATCTATCTCCAGACAACTTTGCAATATTTGCAACTCTTCTATTTCCTTACTCTTCACCTATATTATTCTTCTACACCACTATCTCCCCCACACACATTTTTGACGACTTCTCCCACAATACAATACAAGACAATACACAACAGACCTCATACATCTGTTCATTGGAAAAGATGTATGAGATCAAGAAAATTTACGAGTTTGGGAAATATGAAAAGAGAGGTGGATTGTTCGCATAGTATATCCAATCTATCTGGAAGAAAAAGAGAATCTTTTGTATTTCCTAGAGGAGTGGATGAATAAAAGGAGGAAATAGGATATATGGAGAGGGTGAATGAAACTAAGGGGATCAACACACAAATGTACAACATCGAAAGAAATCTTGGAATTCGTTTTAGAGCAAAGCATTTTCTATACAGGTAAGGGTTTACTCCTGCGATTGTTTTGTTCCATTGATCTTAATTAATTAATATATTGCATTCAAAATGCGATTTCAAAAGTATTTGTTGCATAGCCTGTTAAAACCCATCGAAAACCCTCATAAAACAACAACAAAAACAACCAAAACAATCATTAATCCTATAGCTTGTACATATATTCAGAATAACTAAGGGAAAATAAGCATTTCTGATTCTTTCACATCGATAAATAATAATAATAATGAGAAGAATTATAAAAGTGCATTAATCGTACTCATATTTTCTTTTCTATCTCTTCCTTTGCGGTCTGAGGGAAAAGTTGACTGAAAGGATTCGAGGTTCGAATAGGGTCATCTGCGGTTCAGACCATCAAAACGAAGATTGCATTTTGAACTCCTTGGATGCAGTTAGCAATGCGTAGATAGCGAAGGTGCAGAAGGCCAAACATGAAGTTGAACCCCAACTTACGAGTCTTCCAATTGCAGAATTCACACCCGCCTATTCTCGAATCAAGTTCTACGGCCTCTTAGACTCTTTGGGCGAACGGCTGTTGTACTGTGATACAGCCAGTGCTTCATTGCTACGAAAAACGATCTGCAACCTTGACTTGGAGAATTTCTAGCTTATCTCACCGATAAGATGAAAAATGTATACGGTGCCGATGTGCCTGGAGAGGCATTCTGCTTTACGGGTCCCAAATCCTACTCAGTACGTATTCAGATGAGGAGTGGAGTGAAATATATACTTCATGCTAAAGGATTAAACATTAACCCTAAACGAAGGATATAATCACCTACGATACTAGAAAACGTCTAGTCGGAGCTAATGAGGGTGAGGAGGAAGCTGGTAACCATATCCTTGTACCATTTATGTGTTTCAGAGCCGAAGAATACGGTGGAATGAAAAAAGTAAGACAGAAAATGGTTTCTAGAAAGACAGAAAAAAAGTGGAAGTCTCGGAGAATTATCGAACCATAAGTTTTGTTTCCATTTAAAAATTTATTTCATATAGCCCACATCTTTGTTAACTTTTATCACCTCTTTACTTCTATCATATTTTTCATATATAATATTTTATGCTTTATATGAAGCAAATAAAGATGTTATAAAAACCAGTTTTATCTCTCCCATAAAGATAAAATAATAATTATGTCTCCTGCTAACTTTTTTAATTTGTCTATAAAATAACTCATCACATTCTCTTGAATTTATAAGATGGAGAATTCTTTCCACCTCGCTTCTTCAATCTGTGTTTTCATTTTGTCAGGGAGCTGGTTGGTATACCAAAAGAGAAAGAGAAATATAACATATTTGTATCAAATATAACCATTGTTACTACTTTGCTATTATCTTTCACCATGTTAGAATGCAATATGCAGATAAACTTTTGTCTTTATGTAGTGTTATATCATAATGAAAAACACACTTATTACTCACAAAATTGATCCTGAACTGTTGGGAAAAGGTAGTGATCCCGTTTTGCAGCACGTTTTGATAACCTATTGACTGCTTGACCATGTTTTCCGGTGAAATTTTTGGTGTTCCAGTTCCCTTCAGTGTCGGATCTAGAATATTATTTTTTTTTTTTGGGGGGGGGGGCGAACCAGAATTCCTCACACTGAGTAGTCTGCGAAAAAGGTCATTGATAATTAATAATGTTTATCTTACACAACATTGATAATAAATAACAATAACTCATACAGGAGTTAGCATTAACTCTCTCAGATCAGATTTTTCCACACTTTATAAAATTATAAATTGTAGTTTATTGTAGTTTTGGGAAATCAACTAAGGTATAATACTGAATTTATTAATTACTTTCTAAATTTAGCTGCATTTTAAACATGTATCAAATGAGTTACATTTGATCACAACGGTTTTAGAAAATGTTTTTATATATATTCTATATTATTACATAACTCTTTCTGAGTAACAGAATATAAGTATGACTCAAAAGAGAAATATAAACATAAACAGGTTTAAAAGGGCTAATAACAGTATCTAACACACAGCATTGATCTCGGTATTTCACTTGAACTTCAACCTCCTGGTCCTTTGGGCAAATTCACTGACTACGCTGTTGATTTTAAAACCAATTTCGTGTGAGGCGTTCTTGACCCATGCTATTCCTTAAGTAGGTTTTGAGTCATTTCCGGCCTGAAAATGAAGGCTCGGCCTCTACGTTCAAGAGTGGGAAACATTTGAATGTGGGCGTGGCAAAGTGCATCTCCACCGGTGTCAAACTTGTTTGTTGGCGAAAACCAGCGCTCTGCCTCCCCCTTTGACGAGGCGCAAGGCCTCGATATCAGCCTCCAGTAAATAAGCGACATCTCTGTGGACGCCGGTTAACATATGTTTGATGCTGAATACGACCGGAATAGTGTCGTCCCAGAACAGACGCTGCAGTTCAGTTAACACCTGGTCAATGACCGGAGGTAATATTCCTAGCTCGGTGATAAGGTATATTTCGCTCGCACTGTTTGCCACCTACAAACTCGAGGCACAGTAATGGTGTCATGTCACCAGCCAATCTCCTGGAAGAGCTCCTCTGGCTTCTTGAGGCCGTAATGGAAGCTAGTCAGTGTACCTTTTAGGGTCAGGTTGAGATACGTCTCTTCTTCACCGATACTACTGTTGCTCTCATCCCCAAGGAAGATAGTAATATCCGGTAGTAATTAGATGAATACTATGAGTGAATCGTGTCATTATAATGAAGTCGCTTCGCTTTCCACGATAAGCTAAAGAAAGGAAAATTTTTGTGGGGGGTGTTAGGCTTTAGTCCCTTCTTCCACCTGGATCCGCGTCTGGTTCTCTCTGATCAGAAGCTGAAATAGATTTGGAGGTTACCAAATGCTTCACCGTGGGCACGACATAAGACTCGTGGGAGCACCCTACTTTTTTAGATCCTAACGAGAGATTACCAGTAGTTCCAAACAAAGTGAAGGCGAGATTTATCACATAATATCACTTTACCCCAGTCTTCAACGCTCCATTCTTTTTAATTTCTACAAAGGTAGAGCCTATCCGTAAGGTCTTCTTGGTGAGATGAGGCTTCTTCGCAGCCAGACTCAACTTGAGACCTTTCTCAAAAAGTCTCGACACCACTGTGCGCTGAAGCATTCACTCCTGCTTCTTTTAAATCGTGAGCACCTCGATCCTTGAGGTGGAACCTTATCATGACGCATACTTGGCGTTCATTTGATGCTTTTAGACGTTGAGAAAACTTCTTTACTGTCCTTTAAAGGTCATTGATGATCCTAACGCTGCTGCTCTTTGATGGAGAGCAACAATGGTTACATGGCTTTCCTTTGAGAAGAACCATTTCCGGAATTGAAAAAGATTGAAATATTTATTTTTACCAAAAATATTAAGAAATAGATCAGAATTACACAAAATCATTTATTTAACCCATATTTGTGATCATTTTGCCCTCACTACTTACAAAAACAGGACCAGGGCGCCATTTTGGATTGAGCGAAGGGATGCATTTTTTTTTCTTAATACGCTTAGTTTAAATATTAGAATAATTATTCTTATCAAGTAAATTTTACGAATAAAAAGATAGAAATATATAGTAATGTCAAAATTTTGGCCATCAGCGTAAAGAGGGCGAGTGGCAAATGAGTAAAAACATATCCGGGATTGGATGAGTGAAATCGAAGACGTCGTGGTCAAAACAAACATGGCGTTCGTTGTTATAACAAGGATGTCTTTTTACCCGCTTTATCTATTGCCCCATACCATCCTGCAGGCATTGGGGTCGTTAAGGCAAACTGTCAGCGAGGGTACACCATCATTCAGATGTCAGCCGCAGCAAGGTTACCCAATGCCCATGGCACGCCCGACATCCTCTTGCGGATTAAATAATTTGTTAATAAATTGATGGTCGTGACTTTGAATCTAAAAGGCCACGTTTCCGCATCTAGAAACTTAGATATTTTAGAGGGGGAGGTGCCGGGGGCAGTCCTGAAGAGGTCGGGAGAAAGACCCCCTTTGGATTGTTGAATAGGAACCTCCTCCACTTGTCGTAGTGGTATCTCTGGTGTTCGCTCCCTCGCTGGAACCTAGGGTTAATGATGCTGGTGTTGGAGGCGGCTCTCGGTGCGACTGCGCCCACGCAGTCATACCCTCCTCTGTTGTCGTCGCCATGGTGACGTTGGTATGAAAGAAAAAAATTAGTTTGTTACTATAACCTACCAATGCCTTGAAGGGTTGAGGAAAAGTCCTGGTTATGATTATAAACCCCGGAATCGGATCATTTACACACCCTCGACCTGGGGGGATGGGGGTAGTAATAGGTGTTGATACTCAACCTGCCGCAATGGCGACAAGTGGGAGGAAAAGTTAAAGGGGGGTAGAAAGGGTATGTAACAAAGAAGATTAGTGATCAGCGGATCCATACAGGGGTAGAGTTGGTATTCACCTCTTATCATCATACACCGTCAAAAGATTTACTTTCTCGGTCACTCTACCTAAGTTCCACACTCTCTCACTTCACGGATTTATTTCCTCCCCCAAAACTCATGAGTAAGATCTCCCCTACCCCTTAGTTCAAAATTTAATGATAAGAGCAATAATCGCCCCCCTAGAAAACCCAAGGCCCAAATGGCCCCGTTGAGAGACGCGAGGATTGTGATGAAGGCGAAAGACGCCTCTACAAGTTAAGAGATTTTCCTTCTGCTTAAACGCGTTTTCGAAATTAGGGTACGATTGGGTTGAAGAATAAGTTCTTTCGGTTTTATAAAATTTATTCATTACCATTAACAATTTTAGAAAAACTTCATTTTTAATTGATAACAATATGCAATTTAATCAATAATGTATTCTCCGTTGTTATTTACGACTTCTTCCCAACGTTCAACTAATTTTTCGATGCCTCTGCAATAAAAATCTCTGGATTTTGACTCGAAAAATTCGTCTAACCAGGTTCTTAATTCCACATCAATATTAAATGAAACGCCGCGCAAATTGTTGGAGAGCGATCGGAACAGATGGAAATCCGATGGGGCCAAGTCTGGCTAATGTGAGGACGAGCATTGTCGTGTTGCAGAAGGACTCCATAACGTCGATGAGGTCGCTTTTCACGAATAGCTTCAGCGAGTCGATACATTTGTTGAACGTAGAGTTCTGCATTGACAATCTCGTTGTTTGAAAGGAGCTCATAAAGAATGATGCCTTCACAATCCCACCACACACACAACATCGTCTTTCGTGGATGAAGTCCTTGCTTTAATCACAGAATTGGTTTTTATTGGGGCTAAGGCATTGTTTTCGATGGTTCATGTTGACATAAACACACCACTTTTCATTGCCAGTGATGATGCGGTAGAGAAATCTGTCCTTATATCCACGAGTAGCCTTGTGACGAGCAAGCAAACCTGCGGCAATCGTGGAGCGTTGAAGTTTGTTGCTTTTGCTCAAAGCGTGCGGAACCCATGCACTGAGTTGTTGAACTTTCCCCATGAATGTATGTGATTCACTACAGTTTTCTGATCAAACGCCAATTGAAAAGCCAATTCTCTAGTCGATTGACGAGGATTTTCATGAAGGAGGTCGTTCAATCGATCTTCATCCAACTTAATGGGGTGACCAAGACGTTCTTCGTCATTAAGATTGAAATGACCATTTTAGAAACGTGAAAACCACCATTGAGCTGTCTTTTCTGATAAATCACTTTCTCCGTACACAACACAAATATCGCAACGAGCTTTTGCTGCGTTAGCATTGTTCCCGTGTCGATTGAAAATGAATAACAACAAGTGTCGAAAATGCGCCTTTCTTTCAACATGACATTCCATTTTGAGGGGACAGAACAAAAATTAAATTAACACAACTTTTAAATAAACCGCAATGACTTATTACTCAACTTCAAGACGTAGCCTAAGCAAAAGCCTAATAGTCTACGCTGTTAAGCGACGTAGCCTAACCTTTGCAAATTTTGCTCTCATTTTTATTATTGTGTCTTAATATGTGCACAAATCACGTAAACAAAACTTAAATCAACACATTAAAAAAACGCAAGAACTTATTCCTCAACCTAATACTTTCTTCTCTACACACAATATCAACCATATTTTTCTCTTTTTCCATTACATTATTCTTCCCTCACATAAATTAAATCATGATCTTGGAGTCCGGCATTATTCTCTTGTATACATCACATCATTTTTTCTGTCTTTTGCACTTATTCTTACATATCAAGTCTCCCATTCCTCATTCTCTCATTTGTTATCATCTATTTTATTCTTCTGAGCCCAAAATGAACGAGGTCATTAGAACGTTTCTGGATAAAAGGCTCGGAAAGAAATGGGTGAAGTTAAGGAAATGAGAGAAAGGTGGTTTAGTGGAGTAGCCTAAAAGATTGGGGACCGGGAGGCGCGCTGTTCTCGTAAATCCGCGTCCTCTTGTGCAAGGAAATGAGTTTCCTTGAAGGCTATATATTTTAATCTATCTAATTCATTCCCCGCACCTAATTATTGTCAGCCTCTCTTTTGTGCTGTCACCGAAACAAGAGTTCCCTTTGAGCAAACCTCGCTTTCCTTTTATCTTACGCTGATTTCAGGCTTTATACATCACGGCCACTTCGAGGAGGGGGGGTGTCTAAGCACCTCCGCTCTTTGTATGTACGGTGCTTTTTAAAAACAGACAAACACACAATTTATTGGCACCTTAATGGAGCAAAAATAGCTCATCATTATAGGCCCTATTAAGAATAAGGGGCTAATTGGGTGAAAGCCCCGGTAATATTTGTAAGCTATTTTAACTCTATTTTAATTTTAAATGGTATCAAATTTGGTCCTCATAATTTCTGTGTTTGGTGCGCTGACTAGTTATTGTGGTAGATTGTTCTAGAATTGGATGTTGTGATTGCTGAGGGCAAATTTTCCTGCCGTTGATGTTTTGAATTTCGCCCCCTTCATCTTTTTGTCCCTCGCGTCGCTGTGACGCCTGTCAAAGTAAAAAGCGTCTCTGAAGTGTCGGGAAAATTCAATTTATGGTTCTCTTTGTTCTTCCCCTTTCTTTCCATAGTCGAGGGAAAAGAGAGGGAGTTTTTAGGCGCGTGTGCGCGACTATATAGTTTACTATGTCGGTTCGTAGGTCAAACGGTCGGATGGTAACCATTTTACATTTCACATTTTTGACAATAACATCGTAACTATTCGGGCGAATCTAACGAAATATGAAATCCTTATGTCGGATTGCCCGCATGTTTTGAAGGTCTTTACTTACTTATTTTTTGCTTAGGGTAGTCCATCGGGTGCGATGATGACGTTCTCTCTCTTACTTCTGTCCAGGTTTTCTGCGGTGACTGTACAGGCCAATCCTGGATAAGCATCGCCTACCACAGATAGGACACTGAAAATTTGGGGCAGGTTGTGGTGGTGGCTCTTGCTTGTCTCGCACGCTTCTCAAGTTGATGGTCTCGTCGGTTGTCTTCCAGACGATCCACTCCCTCATGGATGAGGCGTCTCCAATTCACTCTGTTTGAAGCCGACTTCTCTAGATTTGAAGGGTCAACCAGGCATTTCTTGATGTTACCTTTGAATCTGAGCTTGGGACCACTCGCTGCCTTCCTTCCATCATGGAACTGACCATGATGGAAGTCTTTCTTCATGCATGCGGATGACGTGACCCAGCCATCGCAGCTGGTGCCTAGCAATGATTGCCCTGATCCTGGCGTTCTTGGTTCTCTTCAGTATCGAGACGTATGGTATTCTGTCTTGCCATGTGGTACCAAAGATCTTTTGCAGGCATCTTATGAGAGGTTCTAGACATGCCGCATTGCAAACGGTAATTTTAGTGCTTAGTTTAAAGTCTTTATTTTGATAGAGTTTTGTAGAGAGTTAACGATGCTGCTGCTTGTCTAATGCGGTGCTGTATTTCAACATCCCAATGCATGTCATTGGAGAGGTAGATACCAAGGCACTTTTTAGATAGAGCCTTTACTAAATCCTCACCAGCCATTTGAAACACTGGGGGATTAGGAGGCGTTTCACCATACCACTCTGTGTTTATTTATGTTTTCTTTATATTTACCACAAGGCCATCAAAGCACTATCGTCTGCATATTGTAGGTCCAGAATGTGTTCTATTGAGAGCTTGGTTTTTGCCTGAAATTTCCTAATGTTAAAAAGGCTGCCATCCAGCCTGAAATTGATGGTTATTCTGCTTCTTTCTCGGACAGTAGGGTGAGGTAGTGTAGTGACGCATACTAGGTACAATTTGAACAATACTGGGGCGACTTAGGTTTGTTGACCTTGTTAAACCTATCATTGTAGCTAAGATATTTTATTCCCCTTATCATTTTCGTATAGCAACGTTGTACTTGTTCTATTATATCTACATCTCTAGTTAATTGTGGCGACCAGGAGGGAGGAGCATGATCTAATATAGATCTAACTAATAACGTGTAAATTTATAAGTGTCTCTGAATTACGCGTTGAGGGGGATTGCCCAATAAATGATGCGGCCCTTGTGGCTTTATTTCCAATTGCAATGACGAGAGAAATTTAATTTATTATCTATTTTAACCCCCAGATCGACTTGCTCTTTTACTTCTATAATCTCGGTATTTTGGAGAAAGTATTTGAACTGACTCTGTTTTTGGTTCTATAGTACGGTATAGAATGGCTTCGGATCATCGCGTGACCTTTCCGCTAATCTATTTTCGTACCTGCATTTAGCTAAATTTTTTCTCTCTTTATCTGCTTTTGCAGGAATTTTTGCCTTAATGACTGATTGCCTATTAACCACTTATAACGTGACCGTTTCTATTTTATCAGAAATTGGTTAATCCAAGATTTGTCCCTTATATTTTTTAAACTGGTTTTAAGAAGAATAAGGTCAGAAGATTCTTAATGCAATCAAAGATGACACAGTAAGCCAAAGCAGGTGTTTTATTACGGAGTTATCTATGCCAATCCCATTCATCATACTCATTTCTAATCGCTGGGAAGTTTTCTAATTTATATACCTTTTGTGCTTTCCTCTTGTCTTTTTACTTATCCAGGTTTCTCTTTTCATTCATATTTTTGCCTCATTCCTTTTGTTCTTCCAAATATTTTTTACGGCCGTTCTGTTGTTTTTTTTTTCAATTGTCAGGAAATTTAGAATGCCATGAGCTATACTCATGACGTAATGGTTTCTTCTGCTTTGTTTTCACTTCTAATATCGCTTTTAATTCGCTTTTTCAAACAATGAGGTAACTACAGTGCTTCATTTTTACACACATAGTTATAAAAGCCTCTCTGCAGCTTTCTTCGCAAATGGAGGTAAATCTGGCAGCATTAGGCAAGAGAGAACCGAGGGAATGTGTGAGTGATCTCTCTTTGAAGAAGGAAATTATTATTATTATCAAAGTCAATGAAGGTGGCCCGTTGGCAGGCAACAGCCAATACGGCAGAACCTGAAAACCTATAAGGACCAACGAGCGGCTCAACATCGATTAAAGTAGATAACATAGAAGTCAAAAGAGAAGAAAATCATTCAGTCGCCTTTTAAATACATCACAATTATCCGAATTAATTTCATCATTAGCCAGAGCGTTCCACAGACCGACAGCTGTAGGAAAGAAAGATCGAGAGAACTGCGTCGTATTCACTCGAGTGACCGAAAAAACAGGGTCATTCCGCCTTAACGAGTAGCGCGTATCACGAACCAGCCGTGATGAAGCTGGTATCAGAGAGGGAAGAGGATGATCAGGATCAGAAACAATTTTAAAGAAATGAGTCAAAACTCCAACGAGTCGACGATAACTAAGGTTCAACTGTACATAAGGTATTAGAAAACTAATCTGGTTGAAAGCTTTGTTAGGAGATTCAACTTGGTTTCCGATGCATAAAGGAATACGGAATGCCATATTCAAAATGAGGCAGAAGGAACGAATAAAAACAATTCCTAACCACTCTGTCTGTAGAGTAGAGCTTGTGTCACTTACAAAATAAACCAACTTTTTGGGAATTTGAGGACGCAAATGCAGCTCAAAGGTCAGCTTGTGATCAAAATTAACACCAAGCAATTTCAGTGAAGAACAATAAGGGACCGCAACGCATTTGACAGTGATGTCAGGGTGATGCGGTAGTAAGGTCCTTGATCGACCAATAACAAGGTTATGGGATTTTTTTGGATTGAGTTTCCTACCCCAAACATGACACCAAGATAAAATTCTTTTGATATCAATAGTAAGCAATTCAGCGACTTTTTGTTTGTCCAAAGGTGAAAGAATTTCAGCCTCCAAAGTTATATCGTCAACATAAGCAACCATATTCGACTCAATCACAGAAAACATGTCTGAGGAATAAATAATGAATAGAAGCAGCCAAGGACACTACCCCGGGGAACACCAAATTAAACAAAGCTGTAGGAGCTAAAATAAGCACCAATTGACACACTGCTTCCTGTTAGACAAAAACTCAACTAGTATGCCGATGAAATCACTACCAATACCAAGGGATCTAATTATAAATAAAAGAGCCTTATGATTAACACAATCAAGAGATAAGCTAAAATCAAGAGATCAAGACGAGATTCATGACCAGCATCAAGAGAACTTTGAAGGTTATTGGTGATAAAAAGAAGAGCATCAGAAGTACTAAGACCCTTCAGAAAACCAAACTGTTGAGAAAGTTTTTTAAGTGAGTCTCAGCTTTTGATTTTGCTTCTAAAGATTTAGTAAAATTTGGTAGTCGTAGTGTTGATATGCAATTAATACTAAAGAAACCTGAACATTGCACTAGCTATTTATTGTATTTTGTCGACTTTGTCATGTGTACTTTGGAGTCACGTCGCCGTCTGTCAAAGCCTTGCTGCTTTTGAAAGGTCTTTTTTGTCGAGTGACCTCGATGTCCAAGGGTGTACGAGAGAACTCGGGGGACAAGCGGGTGCCAATGGCTTGCCAGATCCTCTTTGCTCTCTCTTGGAGCGCCACGTTGATCGGATATAATCCAACCGAGGCGTTGAGCTCCCTCTGTCTTTCTTGTTCACTTCTTCGGGTGTTTGTGATAATAAGCCCCACTTTGTTCTGGATTCTTTGCAGTTTCACAATGTGGGTTTCGGCGCTCGCATTCAGTGGCACGGAGAGGCTACAGGAGTCTCGAACGATGCACGATTCGAATATCCTGAGTTCATTTGAGAGATTTAAGGTACGGAATATATAAAATTCTCACAAATCTCTCTTGGCATTTGCGACTGTACGCTCGATATGACTCGTGTAACCTCTCATGCTGATCTAGAGCACGATCTCCACACGTATGTCGTTGAAGGTCTTGGAAAACATGGGAATTATTTTTAATTTGGGGGCATTGGTTGATATCTTCCATCTCCTCTCGTAGGAGTTGATGTTAGCTATCTCCCTAGCCGTGTTTTTCGCCATGAGTTACCTGTGAACATACTTAAGCGGCGGTACAAATTTGTGATATTTCGTCAGTGAACTGAACCTTTACCAAACCCTCGGTGAGTGGTTGTGGTAGGTCACGTGTATAAATGTTGTATAAAAGAAGACTGAGACATCCTCCTTGAGGGACCCCTGCTTCGAGTTCAAATTCGGGGCCTTTATGTTCTCTGATTTGTATGTATGCTCTCTTCTCCATTATGTAGTCGCACAAAATCCTCTCGAGAATGGGGTTGAGGCCTACTTGAAGGATCTTAAATTGTAGCACTCTCTTTCAAACTTTGTCAAAAGCTTTTTTGACATCGCGGAGCACCAGGTCGGCATGCCTTTTGTTTGCCTTGATCTTAGCGAGCTTTACACGGACAATGGCTAGTGCCGTGTCGGTCCCTCTTTTCCATCTGAAGCCGTATTGCTGCTCGTTATTTAAGTTGGCTTCATCCAGAAAAGAGTTAACTCTGTTAGCCAAATCTTCTGGAAGACCTTGGCGGAAAACTCTAAGATAGATATTAGGCGAAAGCTCGCAGGGCAGCCTGGGGGCTATCCCGCCTTTGGGATGAAAACATCTTGGCCAATTTCTACTGATCAGGGAAATATCCCGTGTTCAGGGCGGCGTTCATGATGTTTAGTATGCCACTACAAATGTTAGGCGGGGCTTGGATATAATTTTCGCGGGTCAGTCCTGTGTAACCCGGGGCTCTTTGACGAAAAGATTTTAGAGTAACGGAGAGTTCTTTGGCAGTGATTTTGCTACCATAGTCCTCCATTAATCTTTACTGCAACACACAATAATGAGGAGAGGTTTTATGTATTTGTGCGTTTAGTTGTTGTATTACGTCTTCTTCAAATTCGAAGTAGTAGTTGTCATTTTCTTTTGAGGTAATTTTAAAGATTGAAGACCAGAAAATTCTAAAATTTTCTTTAATCTCTTCTATCTCCGTCAATGTTGTGTTGTTATGTTTTATCGTGTAATTTGTGCGTCTGCCACAAAGTGCGAGAGTCCTTTTCTATGTCAAGCCTGCCTATAAGTCTTTCCCATAGTAATGTTTGTTGGTCCATGGTTAGCGTCCGTAGTTCGTCTTCTGTAGGCATTGTGTTTGTGGCCTATCAACGCTACTACATTAAACAAGTCTCTATATTCTTGGGCCAGGGGTCTGATGGGAAGGGTACAGAGAAGAGCTGGTAGAGTTTTATATTTAATACGGGGAATACTCTTTAAATCTGGTTCTATTAGGTAATTGGTGAGTTTATCCAGCTCCTCATCTATTTCTTCAAAGTTTGAGTCATACAACGGGTGGGGATGTAATTTGAAAGGGAATTTTTGTACTGTTTACTAGTTCGCTTGCTTGTATCTTTTGCCTTCTGGGATTGGTATTATATGAGGTTTACTGCTAACGTAATTTTAATTGCCTGGTGGTCGCCCGGAATAATGGGGCCCGGTTCAATGTAATAGTTAGAAGGAAATCTGACGCTAGAGAAAACTATGTCAGGTTTTGTAGCTGTTGTGACAGTTAGAAATGACGGGAATTCGGGTCTGATTCTTGTCATATATTGTTGGTCGAGAAGTGTCTCGATGATTCTACCTGCGCTATTGTAGGGGGTATATTCTGCCGCTGCACAGCTTGTATTTAGATCGCCAGCGAAGAGAACGCTTCTCCGGTAACCAAATATCTGCAAGATATTGTGCATGTGTATATATACGCGTCTCGTGGATTTGTTACCCTCTGGCAAAGACCAATTTCCCAAGGGCAGTACCCACCTCAGTAGGGAGCTAGGATTCATATAATTCTCCTAAGGGTTTATATTTTACTCCTTTTTTAACGGCTATTGCACATCCGTCATACCGTTCCTGACTGTTTTGGTGGTTGGTACCCCGTGGCAACGACCAGTTCCCCAAGGGCCCTACCCATCTGAATAGTGAGGTAAAATTCATCTAAGTCTCCTAAAGGTTTATAGTTTTGCCTTTTTGACGGCTATTTCACATCCGTCATACCGTTCCTGACTATGGTTTTTGCTAATGACGTCGCACTGAAAAATCTTTAATTGCTTTTGTGAAGTCAGTCAATGATGCGATAGGAATATTAAGTGAGGGTCACTCTGTCGTATTTTTTTGCCATAGGTGAAACCTTTTCCGTCCCATCCATTGAGGTTCATGTGTAGTATCCTGAATTTGTCTGCCATTTTGTTGAGTTTAAGTTCTTTAGTATGTAGGATTAAAGTAGACTTATTCGCATTCTTCTTTAGCCCCGTGTGGTGTACTGGGCGTTCCTATATTCCGTGTCCGTGATGGTGTAGAAGCAGTCCGGGGTCAGTTTACCCATATTTTCAGCGAGAGCATCTTCGACCTGCCACCCGGGAACCTCATCTGAACATTTCCACTTGTACCTTCCGGTCTTGAGACCCTTCGTTACTTCGCTGGAATCCATCTCCATTGGGAAGGAAGCTAATTGGGGGGGGAAATATTTTGAGGTTGAATCGTCTCTCGTGGTAATTGAGCTGGTGCTCTCTACCTTGAGATGAGGAAGAGATTGACCTTGGGTGGCGGATTTTGAGGTTTCCCTAGATCGTGGAGACCTGGCCTCCTATGGTCGCACTGCTTCCGTTTGGGCGTGTGCTTTTGTGTTCACTTTGTTTCGTTTTTCTTGTGTCTGTGAGTTTATTTGTCTATTCAGACTCAGGTCGCGTGTACTCGTTGTGTTTTGGGTCGTGGGATTTTTCCTACAAAAATTTTCGCACTGAGGGGGCTACAGTAATGCGCATAATCTCTTGCGATGGCGGGTTTTTCGGAAACCACATCTCTTGCATGCCGTTTTTAACCAGCATGCGGTTTACTTCCGTGGCGAAGGTACCGAGACATCTAATGTTTGCAATGTGTGCATAATGAATGCAACACATTATTTTTGTAGACCGTTTGTTTTCTTCTATGTGTAGGTATGTTCGCTGGTTATTAATTTCGGTGATAGCGGCTTTTGCAACTTTGGTATAGATCGTATTGGCTTTTATCTCCTCGTTATCGCGCTTTTTTGTGTCTACTTTTGTATCTCCTGTGTTTTAACCGGACATGCCATAAACATAGTCTGGTGATTTCCCTAGCAATTAAGACATTTTTGGGTGCTGCTTTTGCAATCATGTCAAAAATTATCGCGGCTGGTGCAGATAGAACACAGTGTAAGATCTTTGTCCTAGCAGGTGGCCGTGGTGTGTTTGTCGTACATATACTATCGGAAACACATTTGTAAGTCGACAAACTCCTCGTGTTCCACTGTTCCGGATAGACTCTTACGCTAAAGAGAAGCAGGCCATTCTCCTTTGCTTTTTGTGCCATTGCCGTATCTTAGAAAATAACCTTGAAAACGTGCGTGTAATGTTTAAATTTAATTACATCCTCTATCTTTGCCTATGGATGGTTCCCTTCGATCTCTGCTTGTATTGCGTCTGCCGAATGGCATCCAACCTAGGAGACAAGACGCCTGCAAAATAAGCTACAGTGTGATCGTATTTCATAAGATCATAAAAAGGTTTAAAGTGGAATCACAGAGAACTCCAGGGCCTATCAAAGTGATGCCACTGCTGAACAAATAATGCTTCAGTCATAGCTACATCATCAGATGTAGGTCCCCATATGGGATGGCCGGATATCGAGCCTTAGTCAAGAATTTTACAAAGTATTAATTCAGTTTATTTACAATAATGTAGATTGGTCTGGATCTATGCGGATTGACCTAAAGCAGCAAATATGTATGTATTGATAATTATTATCAATACATACAGTATTGATAATAACACCTATACATCAAAATATTTTATATACAGATGCATAACATGCAAGGATAATATGTAGGTGGCTCTGGTTACACAAAGCCTTTACTGAAAGACCTCAAGGTTGCTGAATTTACTATGTTTTCTGGCAGCTCATCCCATAGATTCACAATACGATTTCTGAATGAATATTTACCTATATAGGTATTGTAATTGATTTTCGTCAATTTAAGGTTATGGCCTCTATTTTTTTATTATTATCGAAATTAAAAAAGTCTAGCAATCTTACTATATCTATACCAGTAACCATTTTGTATACCTCAATCAAATCTCCCTTCACATAGCGTCTTCTCACTGAGAATTCCCAAATTCCTCAATCTTTCATGATATGGGAGTCAATGCAGACTAGGTATCATTTTAGTCGCTCTACGCTGTACACCCTCCAACATATAAAGGTCATGCTCATAATGGAGTGACCACGCCTGAACGCAATATTCATTATGTGGACGACCATATGAGATATACAATTTTTTAATCACATCCTTACTCTTATAACTAACATTTATCTTTATCAATCCCAACATTCTATTAGCCTTGTTCTTTGATTCTATGCAATTTGTTTTTCAGTTTAGGTCACTTGTTATAATTACTCCCAAATCTTTTTCCTCTTGAACATCTTGCAACCAATTTCCCTCAATTTCATAGGAAAAATTTATATCGTTTTTACTAATATTTAGGGATTTACATTTATTATGGTTTAACTTCATCTGATATTTAAGGGCCCAGGCGACAAATTTATCTAGGCTTCTCTGGAGTCTTAGGTTCCTTTCCATGTTACTTACCGGAAAGAAAAGCTTGGCATCGCCAGCAAACATTTCAGTATTGCATCCAAAACCAGAATCAATATCATTAATATAAGGGATAAAAAGCAAGGGTCGATCACATATCCCTGAGGCACTCAGAGTGAATGGAAGAAAACGATTTTTAGATGGTATTTATTCCACCTGGTTGATCTTAATGTAAGAGGAAACGAGCCAATCCGGTGGGCGAAATTGTAAACATTAAAGTTGTTCTAAAATTCCACCCACCGGATTGGCTCGTTTCCTTTTACGTTATGATCAACCAGGCGGAATAAATACCACCTAAAATACGTTTTCTTTCTTGACAAAAAGTTCAAACAAATAATAAAAGCAAATTTAAAAATAAATAAAAGCAAAGGGACGCCCTCCCTACTAGGGCAACATAACCCATCCCCGCTTTAATTATTCACCCACTATATCGTCCACTATCCCAACTTCTACTAAAATTGAGTATATCATCTTCTTCCCTTCACTCTGCTTCCGAATCCACATTACATTGGTAAAGGAGGCAAGAATATATCAACACGCTCCGAAGATGATCGAATAAGATCGAAAGCTCAGCAATTTAGTTTATTTTTTACCAAACCCATTCATTCAAAAGAGAGATGAATACAGGAAAAGTGATATACCATCTACAAGATGGAATAAAAAAGAGAGTTAGAAGAATAGAGAACTGCCAAATGAAATTAACTAAGACGAAATACACCATGGTCTTCAACAAAATTTGCATCTACACTAATATCTATATATCTATATCTATCTATCTCTCTCTCTCTCTCTCTCTCTATATATATATATATATATATATATATATATATAGAGAGAGAGAGAGAGAGAGAGGGAGAGAGAGATAAAGTAGCAGAGATATCCGTCGTTGCCCGGACAAATTATGCGTTCGTGAATAAACTAAGACGGATTTGATCTTTTACTTTTGTTATTCTTCTCAAATAATATTCTCATTCTATGAAGTAAACTTAATCTTGTTCAGCAACGCTACATAACATTTTAGTACACAATAATCTTATTTATTTTATATGGAGTATGTCGTAGAATGACGCACAAACATATAAGAACATAAGAAAAGAAGGAGACTGCAAAAGACCATTCATGGCCTACACTTGGCAGCTCCTGTATCTACCCAAAATGAGTGGGCACTCAAGGTCAAATGAGTGACCTTGGCTCAATTCTGGTAGCGATAGAAATGGGAGTAGAAGTAGAGAAGGGGGAGACAACCTTCCCAAAATGAGTTCGAGGAATTTAAATAACAAACAAAAGAGTGCGGTTGGCCGTTACTAAACTAATGAAAACTGCGGGCTATAAGGCTTATAGAAAGGTGGAAACAAAAATAAACTTTAATAGTTTACACAGAATAGACAATAAATATTTAGAATGAAATAATGACAATGGATACTCGATGTTTATAGTAATCGATCTAACAGGGCTACTTGGAGCGAACAGGGAAGAGCTCTACGTGAGTATTCGGGAGGTTATAACGAGCCTCGGTACGTATGTACACAGTAGGGGATGATTGGCAAGGATGCCACAGATAATTCGACTCAGCCTGGCTTGGTTTCGGGGCTTTAAGAGATGAAACGGGGATCTGTTGGTTATTCGAGTAACTTTAACTACACGTAGTTTAATCTTTAGTAGTAACACTAACTGGAGGGAGTATTCGTGCCAAACTAGGCTCTCCTTACTCAAACACAGCCCTGAAGGATGTTGGAAGTACCCCCGCGGTGGTTTCTTGATAACACCCCGAGAGGGCACAGAGGCATGCATTTGACAGTTCAATCTCTCTCTCATCGCTGAAGGCCGTTTGATATTCGGACTGTTCCCACGATTCTCGCTCGGCGTTGCCTGACCTTGTGGTTTCGACAGGGCACATGGTGGCAAGGAACCTCTATTCTCAACAGAGTATGTAGAAACAAATTACTTTTATTTCTACCTCTAGAGCAATCAACATAGAGTGACCATGAGAAAAACATGATTCCTCTAATTGTAAATATGACACAAATAGTCTCACCTTATGATTTTCTTATATTCACATTGCAAAACTTACACAGATTAGGAAATGTAGTCTTCTGAATTTAAATAGAAATTCTGAACATGATGGATTTAGTGATATTCTCTGAATGAAGACATCCTGTCCTTTTCCACTCCCAATGAGAATGACATGGGGCATCGAATTATTTACCACCAGACGAGTGAAATTGGAGTTTTATTAGATCGATATTGCGCAATACATTATTTAGATTTACTAACTTCAGTTAAAGTTTGTGAGGAGTTATGTCAGGAGGATCTAGACTCTAGAGAGTTTAGGAACTCTGTGTAATAATCGACTATTTGAGCATGATCCGAAATTTTATCAACTGACTTGTAAATTTGTCGACTTCGTGAGAGGGAAAGCAGTAGATGTTTATTGATTCTGAAGTGTTTTTCTTCGAAGCCAATATAGCTCTTTCACACAGCCAGTTGTAGTTTGTGTAGTTTTGCTGAAGATTGATAATACCTTTACCTTGAGATTATCAATAGTATTAATAACTATGCAGATAGGAGATATTTCTATTCCACCATTAGCATCAAGAGGTACTTTGCCATTTCCCAGTGTCAGAATGTTTTGGGAAAATTGTGGTGACACTCGATAACCAAAGACCTCTGCTCTCATATTTGTGTTTAGAGACATTGTTCTAATATTCCCACAAAAAGAAGATTTTAGGCAAGCCCGGACCTCATCTGCCCCAGTTGATTTCAAGTGTCTGCTTGAAATCAGCTTACTTCAAAAGAGTGCCCCCTCCCATAGGAGCCTCACAATCCCTGATGTCTCGCATTGTCCTGCCAAGTGTTTCCTAGTCTCCCTTACGAGCAACCCAATGAGGAACCCGGCGTTACCTTGGTAAAAAAAAATCATAAGTAAGATATAGATTGAAATTCTTATATTTTTTAAAACTTATTCTTTAACCAATGCTAAATCATATCACTTCTTTGTAGACAATATTTTTTGTCTTTCCTTGTTGTGATGCATAGACAAACAGGTTTCTTTTGCTTCCCACATGTGAATAGTGATGTAGGGTAAAATTAACCAGGCTCACGTTCCCTCGAACGAACCTACGGGCAAGTTTGGAAAAGAGACCGTAGCTCCGCTACGGGGACACTTAGAGAATCAAAACGAATTCGATTATCTTCCTAGGAAAATTCCACTTAATAATACACTTTTAGTTTTAATGTATATTGTCTATCCTTTCTTCCTATAGATTTACAGGCAGACAGACAGACGTAATTTATATTATATATATATATATATATATATATATATATATATATAAATATATATATATATATATATATATATATATATATATATATATATATATATATATATATGTATAAATTGATAAATGAACAATAACGTCCATGACAATGTGGTTTATTAAGTGTGATAGTAAGACTTCCTTAATCCGTTAGAAAAGACTCCTCGAGCTCCTAAGCCTACTTCAAGGTGTGTGTGTGTGTGTGTGTGTGTGTCCATTTATAGAAAGAAAGGTTAGAGAATATACATAAAAACTTCTAACTGTATTATATATATATATATATATATATATATATATATATATATATATATATATATATATATATATATATATATATTAGGTTAAAAACAAGGTTCTCGCACAACTTTTATTGAAAATGATTTAAAACGAAACAATGCAGAAAAATAAACAATCAATGTAGAATGTAATCACCCTTATTTTCGAGCACCTGCTTCCAACGACGGGATAGATCATGTAAAATTTAACTGGTTAGCTATCAAAGAATTCTTCAACTGCAGTTTTCAGTTCCTCATCATTTGCGAACCATTTGCCATTCAAGAAGTTCTGCAGTGCCCGGAATTGATTGTCATCTTTTGGCTCCATGTCTAGAGTACGAACGGTAAGGTAGAACTTCTCACCAAACCTCCAGGAGTTTTCCACTGGTATGATTTGCAATGTGTGTTAGTCGCGTGTTATCATGAAGAAACATGACATCAGTCAATTTTGGTCGTTTCTGCGCAATTGCATCTGCCACCTGCTGCAGTTGTTGACTGTGTAATTGAGCGTCGATAGACTGATTGTGTTCCAACATTTCTACGTAATTCACTTCCTTCACATCCCACCAGACACAAACCATAAGCTTCTTTTGATATCGGTCTGCCTTTGTGTGAAGTTGTGCAGGTGCACTTTTGTCTGTCCAGCTTCTTTTGCGTGGCATGCTCGAATGTTGACACCATTTCTCATCTGCACTAACCCCATTGTTCAGCCAATCAAAACGAGGTTTCTTGGATAGTAGTGTCATACTGGTGTCTATGCGGCACTGACGGTCGAAGTCGGTCAATTTACCTGGAATCCATACATATAGTTTGCTGACTCTGTCCATTTCTTTTAAATGATGCAAAATGGGTGTATGGCTGGGGCTAAACTTTTCAGCCAGCTTGCATGATGTCAGATGTGGATCAGCTTTGTTTGACACAGGTGCATAAACGGTCATTGTCAATAAGCGAATGTCGCCCACTTTTTGGTTGATCTTGGAGATCCAAGTGATCACGCCGAAACTTCTTAAATTAATCTTTTGCTGTGCGACTTATTATTGATACGACGTTGATGCGACGTTACGATTGGGCAGCGTTATACTAAAATCTAAAGTGTAGCTGAGACAATCAAATGTAATTTAAACAAATTTAAGACAAAAAAAAAGTTTACTCAAATGAGCTACTCAACAGCTGATCAAAATTTTAAGACCACAGCGCATAATAGTCTAAATTTGCGCAAATTCTCGGATTCTGTGTCATTTATCGTTTGGAGTTCACGATGTTAAGACGTCATAATGCCTAGAGCGGGTAAACCTTCATTATTTGAACGTGGTCGGATCATTGAACTGCATAAGCAAAGCCTATCACCGGGTGCCATCGCTGCCAAGATTAGACGCAGTAAAACAGTGATCTGCAATTTTCTGAAAGATCCCGAGGGCTATGGAACAGCGAAGTCAAGTGGTAGACCCCCAAAAAATTACACTAGCACTAGGTAGGAGGATCAACAGGGTTGTCGGTCAAGACACGGCACGGTCCTTAATTCATATTAAGGCATTCACCGATGCTGATTGCAGTCCAATAACCATTAGACGTCATCTTAGAGGGAAGGGCATGAAAAATAAAAAAACGGCTCCAAGCATGGGAACTCGTAAAATGGAGGAACTTTTATTCTCTGATGAGAAAAAAATTAACGTTGACGGTCCTGACGGTTTCCAACGTTATCTCACCTAAGACGTTTTTCACATGAAACAGTGGTGGAGAATCCATCAAGGTGTGGGGGTCTTTTTGCTTCAATGGAACAATGGGGCTTCAGGTTGTGCAGGGGCGCCAAATGGCGGCTGACTATGTAAAGATGCTGCAGATGGCATCCCTCACGATGGAAGGCCCTCGTCTGTGTGGTGATGACCGGGTCTCCCAACAAGACAACGCGGCAATTCACAATGCCCGCCTGACAAAGACCTTCCTCCAGGAGAATGAGGTCCCTCCTTTACACCTTTCTGCGTGTTCACCGGATCCAAACCCAAATGAAAACATTTGTAGATAGATGGCAAGGGAAGTCTACAAAAATGGACATCAGTTCATGACAGTGAGGCCATCTTCACCCTCTGGAGTATTTTTTCCCCGTCCCTTTTAGAAACTCTCACGTCAAATTTTTGAGGTTATCAAAAATAATGGTGGAACGACTCACTACTGAGTCCTTATTCTGAAGGTTTAATTCTGATTTGAGGGTTTTTTCATGTTTTGAGAATATTGGTCTTAAACCTTTGATCAGCTGATGAGCAACTCATTTGAGTAAACTGTCTTTTGTCTTTAATTTGTTTAAACTGCCTTTGTTTGACTCAGCTACAATTTAGCTTTTAGTATATCGAAGCTTCACTTAGAACCTTATAAGAATCTGAAGGTGCGAAATATTCATTTTTACAGTTTTTCAACTGGCACTATACTTATAATCAGGACTGCATTATTCACACAAGTCATATACAGATATTCTCATAATCCACGCCATCGATCATATCACTTTGTTTTCACATTTATTCCCTCCCCCGAAAAAGAGATCTAGGCTCACCAATTCCAGCCATACACCTTATTTAAATTTCAACTTCAAAAATAAAGTTATTTTATCAACTTGTTTATAAATCCAAAATATGAACTTATTTGGCGAACACCCTCAAGCTAACTCAAATTCCGGAAGTTGGAATCGTACATCAGAGAAGATATATTTGTTCCAACTTGGAACTGGTGACCCTGTCACAATCAATCAACCCTTCTCCCACAATCAAGCAACAACGACTTCTCTCGTGACAGGTGGTGAACCCGCTACATCAATATTTACAAATATATTCATAGCGTTTTCCCAACGGTTGGGTGAAAACTATCTCGTGCCACGGATGAGTGAAAACTAATTTATGTCTTTGACGGCAAAAGTGAAGTTTAAAATACATCAATTGAAACAGGTTTTTCTTGGAGGAGGTCTTTTATTTTGGTCTGTTGAAACCTTGCTTAGTGGGGATGAAAAGAATTCCCCAGACTGCTGAGTGCACTATGTAGAATGGATAGGAAGATTGTTTACTATCTTAACCCTTTTGCTTTAATTGCAGTCATGATTTTTCGTTGTTTGGATTTGAAAACTTGTAATTTTTCATACAGTTCTGTCTTATTTGTAGTTGTGGTAATTCTCTTTGCCTTTCTATAAACTCTCCACAAACGTTCCATTCGATTTAATTTGGGGCTCACTGGCGTCCAATCCATAGGGGTGATCCCCTTTCTTCAAAACAATACTCGGTGGGTTAGATGTATGGCAATGGTCAAGGCCTCCTGAAATATACCTAACTTCATTTTTTTGTGTTTTGGAATACAATTTCAGGATAGATGGCTCGAAAACTTTTGTCAGCATGGCTGTATAAGTGTGGAGTTCATTCTTCTCGAGCATATACACATCTCCCTTCTCTTTGATGAAGATATGGAGCCCCATACTAGGATAGAACAACCTCCAAGCTTTTAACACCCCACAAGCAGGGTGAAATGCCTCTTCATCTCTTCGTCTCATAAAGTAGTACTGAAAATATGCAAAATTGTTACAAAAAAGTTATATAGTTAAATAATTTTCTTCAAAGATATATTTAAATGGAATTAAATAAATTGAATGTAAAACAGCAATACAGAAGTCTTTCCTATATACCTAATAATTACTTTGATGTGACCAGCTTTAGACCATTGTTCGTGTGTTCAATTTTTGTGATCTTTGTTTCTGTTGATATTAGATATCCATATGATTTTAATAATATTTAGCCATATTATCGATTTAGAACGATAGTGAATTCATATAATAGTCATAAATTTAAACTGAATTTATAAGGAATATTCTTTAAATTCCGATCTTAGAATTTTTTTTATTAATTACACACTATTTAATAAAATACTAAGTAATTCCCAAATATTAACAAAATATTCAAACATATCAAAATAAAAATTATTCTACTACATATTTTTGAATAATGTGATAAATCCAAAAAAGTTTATGTGAGGGAACCCCACGTAGAATCTCTTAAGCAGACAGAACTTCCACGCGCTGCAGAAGGACCGGTTAGGCCTAAATTGGTAAGCCTAACCCCCACCCCCTTTCCACAAGCGGTAGCCTCGAATCGAGTCCCCCCACGATTCACCTTTATGCGGGCTAAAATAGCTCTGCAAAAAGATTCGAGGCCCTTCCAGAGCAGAGCTGTTTCCCGCTAACCCCCAACTCCGGGGAGAACCAGGGACATAAATAACGCTCGACTCCCCGGAAGACACACAGAGTTGAGAAGTCTCGCCCAGAACTCAGAAGATTCCCCATGGTTCCAAGTCAAGTGCTAGCAACAAAGCAAAGTGACAGTTGGACTATTTTGTGTATTTGGAATTAGCCCCAGCCAGGTGGTAATTCCACTGAACGATCGCCCCGAGTGATTTTCCCGACTTCTTTCATCAACTCCTGTCGAAGCCCTCCTCATTTTGCGTTGCCAAAATATTGTCTCCTGGACCGGAAGTTACCCCCCAGTCCTTGTTTTTGAAGAACTGTCATCACTCCAACCTCTCGCTCTGAAGTCCGAGCGGCCTCACCTCACGTGAAGAAGACATCCGCAAGCTAACCCCCCCCCCCCTACCCAATTCAGTACCCCAATTGAGTTAATCTTCCCCCCTTCGTTTATTGATGTGATTTTTGCCCGTTAATTCTCTGAGGTAATTTTACCCTTCAATTCTCTTATTATTATTTTTGTGTAAATAAAATTATATTTTTGTACATGCCTCTCTAAATAACCTTGAGCTTTGTCATTGTCCATAATTTACCTGACCTCGTTGCACTCTCTTGCTACTCAGCCCGTCTAAACTTGTGGTTTTCCGTCCCTTTTGTCGGTTCGCTTTCAAGTTATTGGTCCCTCCCTCATATATATAATATGGTATTGATATAATGTAATGTCATACCACGACATATATATATATATATATATATATATAATATATATATATATATATATATTTATATATATATATATATATATATATATATATATATATATATATATATATATATTAATATACATATTATATAAATATGTTGTCAAGTGTGTTGGGGTTTTTACGAACCCGTGTCATTTTAATTTTGACATTAGAAGTTCCCTTGTTATTCACGTACATCCCTTTTATTTTAATTTTTGTATTGTACTGGCAGAAGGCAAGTTCAAGTTATTTGAAGAGCAGTGGAACGTAATCTATTTAGATTTTGTGTTGTACCCCAGGTAATTATTTTTTTATGGTGTTCGAATTTTGGAGACTCTCCTGGTTATTAATCCAAAAGAGTTAAGGTCTTTGGTGTCCTAATTCCGGTAGGACCATTTTAATTTTTTTTTCCCGCTTAGAAACAGCAGAGGTTGGTAGCTGTATCTTAATATTTTTTTGTGATCAAGGCCTCCACGAATATTTAAGTATTCGTTTCGCGTGGCGGCTAGTGTCCTAGCTCGTTCGCGTATCAGTGTTCCCTCAGTTAACTGCGTAAAAATGTCATCCTTCGAAAAATTCAAGAGTCAGGGTGAAATGTTAGGTCTTGCTAAATTACGTAAAGGAAGAAGAGAGGAACGAACGGGCAGAGCGAAGGGAAATGGAGATGAAGAAGATGGAGATGGAGGAGAACAAACTGAAGATGGAGATAGAGGAGAACAGACTGAAAACGGAGATGGAGAACAAACTGAAGATGGAAATCGAGATGGAGAAGATCAAAATGGAGATGGAAGAACGTGAACAAATTAGGCAGCATGAGCTGGAAATAAGTCGAAGTCAAATGGATACTCAGTCCATCGGTTCCCGGGCTGAAATTCCCCAAACTCCTTCAGTCCACCTTCCCGCTTTTAATGATGGAGAGGATTTTGGGTCATTTTTTGCCCATTTTGAAAGAATCGTTCAGATCAAGAGATGGGATCTCAAAAATGATGGCGTTGATCGCTTACTTTCCCTCCTAAATGCGAAGTTAAGTGATATCTTCGTATCCCTTCCCACGAAAGCAACTTTGGATTATTCCACGTTAAAGTCCGAATTGCTAGCTGCTGTTCATATGAATAGCGAATTCTACCGCTCCCGATTCCTCCAGGAAAGGATCCGCCCTGGCCAAACCTTTCGACAACACGGGTACATCCTCCAAAGAAACCTTCAGTGGTGGCTGGATGCGTGCAAGATTCCCCAGGTCTACGAGTCCCTTCTGGACTTCTTCCTTAGGGATTAGCTTTTAGCTGTCGTGGCTCCCGAAATTCGCGCCTTCATTAAGGATAAACGTTGCGCCACTTTCAAGGAGTGCTTGGAAGAGGGCGATGTCTACGCGGGTAGTCACGATTTATACCCTAAGGATGTTAAAAAGGCCCCCCCAATCGCCCCTGAAAACTAAATTTTATGGCCCTAAGACCCCCTAAATTGGTTCCAAGATTTAACAAAGCTCCTAGTCCCTCGAAGCCAAGAAACTTCCATCCATCGGAACACCAAGACGTTAAGCCCCTGGTTTCTTCTCCTCCGGTTGTGCCGTACCAAAAGAACCCGATCGTCTGCTACACCTGCGGAGTTCCCGGCCATTACCGCACGAACTGTCCTCAAAACTCCCGATTCGCAAACTCTCAGTCCCACCAAGTACACCAAATCTGGGCCGCCCCTGATCCTCCTCCGTCGCCTCAGAAGATTCCCGAACCTTCCTCGCCCGCCAAAGACCCGGTCCATCAGGTAAACTTTCTCTTTAATGAGAACAACCCTGGTGGATTGAAGTTCGAGAACGGAACTGCGAACGGTCGCCGAGTATCCACCCTCGTCCGTGACATCGGGTGCACTTGCACTATAGTGTCTGATGACCTACTTCTCCCTGTTGGGCCCAACCACAAGAAATTTGCGGTGGTCCACGACTACCTTGGCCGGGCGAGTCGTTTCCCAGTAATTCGTTGTCACATCGAGTGTGACTATATGTCCGGTTGGGCCGAAGTGGTACCGGCCCCAATCCAGTTCTGCTCCGTTTTATTCGGATAGAACCCCGCAAATTCACGACCATCGCGTGGCCCAGCCCACGATTAACCGTACACAGGCAACCCTGGAATCCCGTGCACCTGTTCCCCTGAAAACCCCTATCGACCCGGAGTTTCAAGCTCTCCGGAGCGATAAGTTTTCTCGCGCCCAGAAGGAGTGCGCAACTCTCCCCTTCCTTTGGGAGAAAACTAAAGCCCTTGAGCGTGAGTCCACCCGAGGTAACAAACGAATCTCGTATCCGGTGAAGAAGGACTTATTGAGAGGTTTGAAACCTAATTGGACCTTAAATCACGAGAACAAAAATTTAAGCCTGGCGCGAAGGTGCTGGTGCTACTTCCCACGGAAAGCAACAAAATGCTTAGCCAGTGAAAGGGACCCTACCCCGTCCTCGAGGCTAGAGGATCCGTGGATTACCTCATCCATACTCCGGCGGGAGCGAAGGTTTTCCACGTGAATTGTGGAAAGTTCCATCTGCTCAAGAGATTCCACGTGGGGTTCCCTCACACATCTCCCAACCGAAATATAATGCTTTACAGAGCAGTTGCGTAGGAAAGGATCATCCCAGCCCGTCAAACTAGAATTATCAAAAGTCTAGGGAAATTCTGATCAGCTACGACAGGTGTACACACACACAAAAAAACGTAAATCTGAGCTCACCGGGGAATTTACGGACATATGCCTTAAACAGGTCGATTATAGAGAATTTAACTAATACAATTTTAAACAAAAGAAAAATCACAGGAGAACTTGGCGACATTTCAGTGCCCCCCCCCCCAAAAAAAAGGATACAATTAAATGGAGGCATAAATATGGGACAAAAAAAAACTTAACAATTTAGTGGACCCCCCAAAAAATCATAATTAGGAATATTGATGATATAATATATATATATATATATATATATATATATATATATATATATATATATATATATATATATATATATATATATTATATCATCAATATTCCTATATATATATATATATATATATATATATATATATATATTATATCATCAATATTCCTAATTATGATTTTTTGGGGTCCACTAAATTGTTAAGTTTTTTTTTGTCCCATATTTATGCCTTCATTAAATTGTATGCTTTTGGAGAACCGTCATCACTCCAACCTCCCGCCCTGAAGTCCGAGCGGCCTTACCTCACGTGCAGAAGATATCCGTAAGCCAACCCCCCTAGCCCCTTCAGTAACCCAATTGATTTAATCTTCCATTCTTCGTTTATTGATGTGATTTTTGCCCGTTAATTCTCTGAGGTAATTTTACCCTTCAATTCTCTTATTATTATTTTTGTGTAAATAAAATTATATTTTTGTACATGCCTCTTTAAATAACATTGAGCTTTGCCATTGTCCATAATTTACCTGACCTCGTTGCACTCTCTCGCTACTCAGCCCGTCTAAACTCGTGGTTTTCCGTCCCTTTTGTCGGTTCGCTTTCAAGTTATTGGTCCCTCCCTCATAGATATAATATGGTTTTGATATAATGTAATGTCATACCACGACAGTTTGATTAAATATGCAAGATATATAAATCTAAGAGGGGTGTTTTATAATTTTGCCAAAGGTTTATATAGGTTTTTTTTTGACAAGTAATACTCTATGATTATGTAGGCAAGTACCATATTTTATACATTTAAAATTCCCTGTCTCAAATCTTGCATTATAATTTCCATAAATTACACTGTACAACAAATTTCAGTTTCAAGAAAACATCATAGATCTCATGTGCATTTTATTATGAAGTTGAATGTGCTGAATTCGAATTTCATAACAAAAAATTGACATCACGTAACATTATCTTAGAAATTGCCGATTTAATAATTATGCATTTGATACAGTGCTCAACGATACCATAAATGTATTTCGCCCTCATAGTCAGATTAATTGTGTCCATTTACATAATTAATTCATGAATATATAATGAACCAGCATGTTTATAGCATTATATAATGTATTAACCACATTTTAGTATTTACTTCTTCGTTTGTAAGACGGCTCAGGTGTGTCACGCTTCAGGGTACAGCAAATTTCAGCCAGCATAACAGGGCTTCATTTTCCCTTATACCTGTTTTCCATTGACGCTATATTTTGATGGAACCTCTTCCTTGTTCATCACTCTCATCTCCTGCATTATCTGGGAAGCAGGACAGATGAGAAGGATGAAAGTGGACCTTCAGTGACATATTGCATCCGAGATCTTGGTAGAACTTGATTAGGCTCTCCACTAAACGCTCTTGCTGGGCCGCTTGGTGCTTTCCCAGAAGTCCTTTGGAGACATGTTTGAATGCATACCAGGCCGCTAGCAAAGTTTCATCCATTGTCGCCTCTAAGTCCTCATCAGCTATAAGTTGACAAATCTTAGGGCCTACGAATATACATTCCTTAATCTTGGCCTCAATTATTTTAGGGAAAATCGCTTTGAGGTCCTAGAAACATGGCTTGTTATGTTGCAGTGCTTTGTTAAATTGCTTGAATAGGCCTAGTTTTATAAGGAGTAGTGGCAAAAGGCTTTTCTCCTTCTTAACTAGTGGCTCATGAATTACATTATGGCATCTAGGCGTCATAATTTCCCGAGGTCACCATTCTGAGCGTACAGAATGGTCTGATCTGGCCCTACTGGCCCACTTACAAAGGTAGCATATGAACTTGGTGTATCCAGTTTGTAGCCTATTAGGTAGGGCTACTACTTCCAAGTCAGCTTAAAGTACAGCTCATAAAGTTTCTTCACATGTTTAGTCAACTCTTTCTTGTATTGTCTTAATGTAATTGATCCACATACAACAGAAACTATGTGGGGAATTTTTGCTTTCTCTAGGCATTTTAGTTCTGTCTCCTGTCAAGAAAAAAAAACTGTATGTGAAAAATAATTAAATAGTAACAGCAACAAATATTAAATAAAAAAGTAAAAATATGAAGCATTTATAGTAAGTTACAAAATAATCAAGAGTTACGTAAGAGTTACGAAGGATTTGGACCCAATTAACTAAAAATATTGATTATATTTTCGTAAATTTCATAGTTCAGGTTGCCAAATACCTTAGAAACACCCCATTAAAATTATATTAAAGTCCGTTTATAACTTTTAAGAGTTGTCAGTTTCGGCCCAATCCTGTTTGCATTCAATCCCTATGGAACCATCAGTCTATTTAGCTTAAGTACGATGGTAATTTACAAGAAACTAGAGGGTCGCAGAAATGGACGGATGTTATATTCGTGATTTACGCAAAAAATACCCCTAGAAAAGGTTATTCTTATTTCCGTTTTCTTTTGTTTTCATTGATGTACAGTGTTATTTCTGCCTAATCGATCAGTTTGGATCATATTAATCTTGATTAAATTAACTCGATCCATCAAAGGACACAAGCCTTAAAAAATATTTTTAATGGATTTGTAATTATATGGTTATTTTTATTAATTATAAAGAAAAGCAAGAACAAGTGAGAATATTTTAGCCAAGAGATTAAAGAAAAATAGGTTCAAAGGGGAAGTGAAAAAAGATAAAGAAGGGTCAAAGATACATAAGATGTGGATCCAAGGGAGGAGTAATTTAGGGGCAGTAGGGCCCGTTAAAGCACGCAGTAATCCCCATGAATCTCCTTTCTTCCACAACAATGGTTCCCTTGGGCGAGTATTATGCTTACACATAATTTTAAATGTAAAAAAATATAATATACTTATGTTGTAATTTTAAAATGTCATGTTTTTTCAATCTTTATATTTTATTTCGATACTTCAAGCTAAATATTATTTGTATTTCCGTATGTTTATATTTTTTCTTTTGTCTATCGCTACATCAGCAATCTGGCTAAAGGAATTTTGCTGTGATAAGAATTTTCATCCTAATCTTTTCTATTACTTTTTTGTACTTTATTTTCGATTTTTCTTGTTCTTTCTTTTCCCATTATTTTCAAACGATTGGGTAGAACGACGATGGATAAAAAAGGGAGTTAAATTCCTTCAAATAAAAATTGTGTGATTGCACCACCATATGGTAGCGACAAACATTGAACACTTTTATTCGTTTAGAAAACTCCGGCAATTTCAGATTCCAATTAAAAGTTTAAATCGTAGAAGAAAGTTTTTTTTGGCCATTGCACAAAAATCCAAAACATTTCGGGGGAAGTTTTATTCCCTTTTTCACCCATCGTCGGGTCTCTCTGGGTAGTGAAAATAAAACGATAGGGAAAGGGAACAAAAAAGAAGAAAATGTGTAGTAGCGATAAAGATAAGGGATGAAAGGAATGGTTAAAGCTGAACTCCTTTCTCTTAAATGCTTTTGGTGTTGAAAACCACCAGGATCAACTGCCTACAAAGGACCGGCAAAAGGACAACTTCGAGTCGCCCGCCGCGGTTATATTTTACAGCTTTAAGCTCCATTTAGGGCGAATAGCGACTACTTGAATTATGACTAAAACTATCTATTATTTAAGAGTTTCGAATAGCAGAGCAGAGAAATTATCTTCGACTTGCAATTCGAATGAAGTTGTGACACGTGATCTATCTTCTCAGGGATCCTCTAATTAGATTAGGGACTCGTACGCGAAGCTCACGCTTCAGGTGTTCCCTTTTATCTCCCTGCCTATGCTCACTCGGTTGTACGGGCGTGTTTTTCACGGATTACCCCTACAAGCAAGGGCAATATGGGCGGCATCTTACCATAAACCACATGGATTGCCGGGGGAACAAAAACAAGCACCCACTCACGAGGGCGGCTGCAATCTTTCTGAGTGTCTCGAACATCTCAGCGGGGCGCCTAAAATGTAGGTGTTCACCGGAAGCGGACAGCCTCCAAACCAACTCTGTGTGTTGGTGCGGTTCGTTCATGGCAAGGATGTGAAAGCGCACAGCTGACATCTCGTGTGTGGGGGGGGGGGAGGGGGGGAGGTTAATCGTTAAAAGTTTTCTCATATTTTGTCCTTTATAATTTTTTCAATTTTTATATTTTAGAGTTTTTGCAGTTTTTAGGTGATTTTAGAGCAATAAACGCTATCTGATTTGTTTCATAATACTATTAACCCTGAAGCTATAGCGTTAAATTAAAGAATCATGTTACTGTTGCATTATTTATAAATTATAGTCATATTCATTATTTGTCATTAAAATGGGTTGAAAATATGTAATTTCTGTCGACATGTATGGAAGAAAGGGAAGGTCAATCACATAACCTTAAACACAGATACACCAGCCTGCATACCCACACAGTCCAACCAACAGCCCACTTCGCCAGACATCACCACTGCAACAAACACCCTACACAGACACCTCACCTAGCATACGACACACGCTCTCCCCTCTGACCACATCTCCATCTTAATCACATTAAACACAAAAATAATTCGGGCTGCAACAAAACCTCAAAACATCCACAAATTATCACAAAGCAAACTGGACAGAATACACAAAAGAAATTGAACAAGCACTCTCCAATATCCATCTCCCAAAGATGCACACACGGCAAACAAAATACTCACCAACACCATCCTACAAGCAGGCAAACACAACATCACACGTGGAAAAATACTCAACACACAAAAACTACGTTCTGAACCAATCAGAAACCTCATATCACAATGGAACAACACTAGAAAACAAAACCAATCAGACCCCAACATTATAGAACAAAACAAACAAATAGTTCGCGCCATACAAGAACACAAACAAGAATTATAGAAACATCACCTAGACCAGCAATGGGACCACAAAACAAACACACACAAACTCTGGAAAACCATTGCTGGCCTCACAAACAAAAAAACAACACAGCCCCAAAACACCACCATCACACTCGGAAACAAAGAAGACACAACACCCATACAAAAAGCAGAACACTTCAACAAACACAACCATACACCAAACGAAAAATGAAAACAGGAAAATAGACAGACATACAAAAAAACTCAACAGAACATACCATCAGAGCCATAAAACAAGCAAGAGACAACAACTCCACCAGTCCCGATGACATAAACATCAAACACCTGGCTCAAAACGCCATAAACCTCCTCACGCAGACTTACAACCTCGCCATAAACACAAAAAACATACCTAAACAATGGAAAGTAGCAAAAATAATCCCAATACCCAAACCAAACAAAGACATAAACAAAGGAGACTCCTACAGACCAATAGCATTGTTTTCTGTACTAGCCAAAACACTAGAAAAAGTCATCCTACCCTACATCACATTCAAAATCCCAAACACACCACACCAACAGTGTTTCAAACCCATCCACTCAACCACCAGAGCATTACGCACAAAATAAACAACATAATCACAAATGGATTCAACAAGAAAATTCCATCACATAGAACCATAGCAGTCGCCCTTGACATGTCAAAAACATTCGAAACAGTAGACCTACACAAACTAATCAAAAAGATCCACAAACTCACCATACCCACCACTTTCATCAGGTACATAGCTAACTACATCAAGTGACGACTCAAATACACCGAGACACAAAATCCAAACAGAAACACACAAAATCCGGAGTACTTTCCCCAACACTTTTTAACATCTACACCTCAGATATACCAACTCCACTACAAACAGTAAAAATTGTCCCCTAGGCAGACGACATCACAATCCTTTCCTCACACAACAAACCAGAAACCACTGCACAAAAGATACAACCTTACCTCAACAAAATATTTACATAGACAATAGAAAACTCACTAAAGCTAAACGTCACCAAAACAATGACCACTCTCTTCACACCAGACCCTGCAGAATACAACACAACCCTAAATCTAAACATAGAAAACATACCACTACTCACCACAAAAGAGCCGAAGATCCTTGCCCTCACTTTAGACCCCAACCTTACATACTTAAAACACATACAAAACACAATAGTCAAGGCCACGAAAACACTCAAAGTCATCAAGGCACTCACAACTACGCACCGAGGGAAAACTAAGGAAACGCCCATTAACACATACAAGACAATCACGAGATCAGCACTAGAATACGCTAACACAATCTAGTCTCTAATCATTTCAAAAACTAACACGAAAAAGCTACAGACAATACAAAACACAGCAATCCGCACTGCCACAGGATGCACTCTTGACACAAACACCCAACATCTACACGACGAGACGGACATCCTACCAATGAAAAATGACCTAAAACTACATGCAGCACAACTCAGGCAGAAAACGCAACATCCAAATCATCCCCTCCACCACATCACCAGACAACCGCCCAATCACCGACACAAAAAAACAGACTATTTTTCATACAAAAACAGCTACTACACCACCAACTTAAACATACCCTATCACGACAATATAAGACACAATCAAGCAAAACATAAAAACAATCCACTCTCAGATCACACAACAATACTTGACACACAGAACCCACAACAAAATATTAAGTGCACTGCATCCAACCATAAAAAACTCAGAAGAAACATTTACAAAGCAGATCAGAAGAAAACTAGCACAGATACGAACAAACAAATCACCACTCCTCACCTCATACATGCACAAAATATCTCCCACTACCCAACCAACATCAAACTGCCCCAATCGCTTAAAACAGATACACACGGACCTGGGCCAGGTGGATATCTGAGAGAGACCCCGGGAGGTGACTGGTCTGCTCCCCCGAAGGTCTGGGGAGCTGGGGTGGGGCCTGGAATAGGTGTGAGGGTCACCGACCCACTGTCGGGCCGGGGACGGGGTCGTCACAACCACCACCGCCATCAATTGATTTATTAACAAACAAGTTGTAAAGTACTTGGACTCAAAAAGAGGAGATAAAGTAGAAAGGGAGCTACTCTCACAAAAACAACACAAAGAAATTCAGCTCACTCTTCAAAAGCACTACTAGCAGTAGCAACAACTATCGACGACCATAACATGCTTTTTCCTTGCACTAGTTTCAGGCTGCCTTGGCTAACTCGTAGTTCGTCCAAATCGAGATACTCTTCTCAGTGGAGAGAGTAATTGATATAACTTCATCTCCTCTAAGTGATCCGAGCCTCTATATTTAAAAATTGTTTACCCTATCTACGACATAAAAAATGTAATCTTTGGCTCATTCCATTGCGCTATCCCACCTTTTCCATAAAAACTGCTAAGGAAATTAAAGGACACACTAAGGAATATTTTATGTGATCCCGTACTTTTTTCGGGAATCCTTCGTTCGGCGCATTTCCTTTCCCATTCAAGAAGCACCTGCAATTTTAACCCCGTGGATCCCAATTAAGCAACCCACTATGTTAAAAGCAAAAAAAGATTAAGGCCCGTAGATCTCTTTATTGCTTACCCACTCCTCTCTTGTAAAGAAATCAGATCAAAAGTACCGTGTACCTTGGGACCACCGCAATTTTACAGAATTGTCCAGTGTGCTCCTAAACAGATGTAAAGGATGTTTTTCCAGATACCAAAATAACCATTATCTTTTGAGAAAACGGATAAGATATCGCCACCGGGTCTCTATGAATTCTTTGTTCTTACACAAGGTATATCAACGTCTTTTCAGACATTTCAACTGTATATTACAGTATATGTCTCTTTTAATTGACCTGAGCTTCGTATTTGCATATGTTGATAGCTCATTGCAAGCGAAAACGAAAGTCAACTTTTGCAACAGTTGGATCAACTCTTGCACGGTTGAAATTGCAAGGTTTCCAAACCAGCATTGCAAATGCATTTTCTTAGTAGAATCAGTTGATTGTTTTAGGGTATAAAGTTAACACCGAAGGTTTATTCCTACAAGAGGATAAAATAACCACTAACAAGGATTATCCTAGACCATAAACATTGCAAAAGCTACAGAGATTGCAAGGTTTTGTCAATTTTCTTCATAGATTTATTAAAAATGTTGGCACCACTCTCATTCATCTCACAAGATTGCTAAAAAAACTCAAACACGCGTTACCCAAAGTCAATTTGCAATGAGATGACCGTGCCGAATTCGCTTTTAACACTATATGAAACGATATAGTAAAAAGCGTCCATTTACTCACCCCAAAAGTAGAGGTTCACTCCATTTAATCAACGCTGATACATTTTTTGAGGGTGGATGGAAGACATTACGATTCTCTGGTACTGCTTCAACGGTCTGGAATTAACTGAACCATCTTTCTTTTCACTATTATAGACTATGAAGCTTTAGCTAAATCTCGGTTGACCGATTTGAAATTGAAAAATCTACAAGAGAACGCCTCCACCTTGCTTCAGTTTCCTGAGACTGAACTACCTTCCTCATTTGTGATCTATCGAAAGGTTTTGTTCATCGTTATCTAACATGTAAAGTTTTACAATTTAGCTCATTTAGACATACGCCCTTCCTTTAAATCAATCTCAGCCAGATTTGTCTGGTGTGAGATGAGAAAAGACATACATGGGTGGGTTAAAAACTGCCTGCAATTTAGAAGTTCAAAGTACATAGACATACGAAAACACCCTTTACTGAATGTGCAGCACATACCTCAAAGTATCACACCCTTCATATGAACATATGAAGTGTTTTTCAAACCACAAAATACAGTTACAAAAAAACTCTGACCATAATCTGCCGCTATTCTGGTTAGAGGTATATCAACTGAAGGATACAACTTCAGAATCTGTGGTAGAAGCATTCTTCACCAATTACATATCACGTTTTAGTGCTCCTGTTAAGATAATCTCAGATAATGGATTGCAATTTCATTCCAGACAATGGAAAATGGACAATGGCCTAATGGACCTAATGGACGATGGTTACTCAATCTCCTATCCACTCTACTTGTGGTATGAAAAACGCAGCATGCCAAGAATCAGGATTTTTTCCTGCTCATTTAGTTTGTTATATTTCATTATTCATTCTAGGTGACCTAAATGTCACCAGAAATAGCGAGTCTTTACAAAACAGGTCCAAACACCGACATCTAGAAGCCATGGTTTTCTTGCTCGCCTTTTTTTTCGCTCTTTGACTCAACAAGAAACTTTCATTCCGAAAAATCTAGACGACTCTATACAATTTTTATGAGACACTCAGATACGTCCTACATTTTCGCCCGCATATAAAGGTCATACAGAGGCGAAAACATGCCTACATCCTTCAGGGTAGCAAAGGAAATATTTGTGCTCACATACGAAATATAAAGCCAGTAAGCATGAGAAACAACATGCACTCTAATACAGATATAACTCAGATGAAAATTCCTCACAAACAACCGACAAAGACACTCCGATGTGACTTAAGAGCAAATGTGACAAAATACACCTGAGAAATAATATGTAATTTACATCATAATTGGTATGTAAATCTATGCTAACGGTTTTAACTAAAAGAATTTGAGGTAATATATTGTTTTGTCACACTGAAACGATACGTTATCTTTGGAAACTTAGACATATTTTGAGGAATCGACTTACATGCATTCAGGATATCATCATTATTATTACCATATCTTGTATGTTAGTATTATTATTGTTCTATGCACTCCCTTGTTATACCTTCATTTATCATTCTTTTGTTCATGCCATCAATTGCGTTATATAGCTAATATTTAATTATTATATTTCACTTCAATGTTTTGTTTTCAATCAATTTAGTGATCGATCAACTTTGCATCTTTGAATTCTTATTCAGGTTATATTTCAACTAGGAATAATAAGGTATATTAGTTGTCATCATCTGTACATAGCCTATTCATTTTATGTTTCAATTATTATTGAGAGTGGTTTAAAATGTGCATTGAGTTAATTGATTGAATAATTGGAGATGGCTCATGATTTCATCCATTTCACAGATACCTACAACGCTAATTTATAATTTTCTCCACAAACTTTCTTCAAATGCCTTTTCCCTCATCAGAAAACGGGGTATTTTAGCATTCTAGGTTCTCTTTGCTCAATATAACGATAAAACTTTCTGACACTCTGCTATTCGTCTTGGGCATTCACCAGAACTTCTTGATTCCTTTGAAAACTTCTGATGCAGATCCCTCTTGCGAACTGTGCCTAATGCAAGAACATAAACATTTCTTTTGAGAGTTCCCCCCAAATGGACGTCAACGGGACCAGGTTACTCCAACTCTTTGGATACAGACAAAGACAAATTCGTCAAAAGTTTCCATACAAACATCTTTTTGTATCGTGACGTCACCCAGTCGCACCCATTAATTCATTGGAATAATTCTAATTCTGCCTCCTGGTTTTGAAATATAAAAAAAACTTTGCTCTATGAAAAAACCTTTTTGATAGTCACTCATGCTACATGTTCATAAGTGAAATTTCGAACAATACATGACTATAGTCTTTAAAAAGTATTGACCGATTTCTACCAGATTTTCCACTTAGGCCCTAACCACAACCACAATCTAGATTTCATTAATCATTTTGCCTTGATTAAAATTCAAAATTAATATATTGGTTGAATCAAAAGTTCGATACTGTTTAATTATTATTTATAATGTTTTCATATTCATTATTTTTTATTAAAAAAAAGGTTGTAAAGACTTAATTTCTCTCTATTTTTAAGGGAAGATTGATTGAATTTATAGCAGACAATGTGTAAACACTTGGGCCAAAAGAAACAAAGTGGAAAGAGAGTTACTGTTAAGAAACTACAATAAACAAATTCAGCTGACTCTTCAAAAGCAGTAGCCAGGAGTCCCTTTCACCCAACAACATATATATATATATATATATATATATATATATATATATATATATTATATATATATATATATATATATATATATATATATATATATATATATATATATATATATATATATATATATATATATATATATATATATATATATATATTCCTTTGTGAGTAACTCATATCGACATATTTGTGTGGTTGATTCATTAATGACAGATTTCAGATCTTTTCCAGGGCCTTCCGTACCGGATCATCATTCCTGTCTTCTCACTATGTATTGCCTGAATTGAGGATTCTTCTGATGGGAGCTGCTCTTTTCCTAATTTTTTCCCCCGATAATGTTATATTGAAGCTCTGTAGGAGAAATCATGGTGAATACATACTCGTATCTTCACGTTATGGACAAGGAGGTTTTATTTGAAACTTACACGTACTATGTTTTCGCTTTGAACTACTTTTGCTTAATATCAGTCATTTACCCAAATTGTTCGGTCTATTCTCAAAATATTTCGTTAATGCTTGACCGCAAGCTCAGAAAACAACCTATCACGTCTTAACTTTCAAAACTTTGGTTGACTAGCTTAAATTTTCCCTAAACGGGAAAATTTTCTGCCTTCATTAAAACTTTGAATTAAATTGGCTAATTTTAATTATGATTATATCGACTGCTATTATGACTTTGAAAACCTGCTTCAAGAGATACATCAACCTATTCTAGGTTGATTTACTGAATTTAAGCTTAGTAATTCTCAAATCACTCATAAATTATTTCACCAGCTTTAAAAGCACCACAATTTTTAAAGTTTTTTTTTTAACAAACAGGTTTTCTCTTTGCTTCTGAACCTCGCTGAGAATAAAGACATTATAGTCATCTAGTCCATAAGGGTTATTATATTAAGCAGAATCGATTATATTTAAAGAATGTTACAGAATCTGTCGGATTCATCTAAGTTTACAGAAATTCTGGAAAAAACTTTCGAATTATTCATCGTTTAGAAGGCAAAGTTAACTGCCATTTTCTCAAACTCAAATTGTCACGTGTTTGAATAACTCCATTTATACTCTCGTCATCGCACTCAAGATTATTGTTGCGGCTGCTTAAGATACATAAGGCAGATAACCCTCTATGTCCTGCATCAGAGACACTTTTCAGATGCAGAACGAACACATTAAAACTAAATGATAGAAAAATATTCAAAAAACGGTGAGACAAAGTGCCCATTATGTGAGGCTGAAAAAAAAGAGATTTAGAACACTTCATCCTAGACTAGTAAATATCAAGAAGAAAGACAAAAGTTGAAACAACTACAACAGCCATACAAAGAAAACAAAGAAGAATTATTAGGAGAATTACTTTTCTGGGAAGAAAATATAGAAAACAAAAAAAAGAGGTATTACATAAATTTTGGATCATAAAAGCAAAGTTCAAAAAAGAACAACAGAACCAGACCAACTGAAAACAAAACAAAACAAATGGCGAAAGACAAGGAGCTGACGTTGCAAAATCAATACCTCCGACCTTCATCGCATCGCATTTTAGCGTCGTATACTCCCATCCTATGATTTGGCTACAGTTTTTGTTCCATATCTGACCCCTTTTGCTACCAATTCGCAAATTAATATATAATAGTTATACTTTTATTCCGGAATTGTAACGTTGAAATCATCACCCCCTCTCTTATTTTCAGGTTATTATATTTCATTGTTATTCACAAAGCTAGCGATTGATGACACTATGGATATTATATTTACCCAAGGCCTTTACAGATAAAATACATTTTCACGGATTTAACTTCTCCTAATTCCAACATTTATTACAACTCTCCATTAAGAATAAATACTTCACAATTAATACTAAACTATACCTCCAAATTGGAAGTATTGAGATTGGTAACCCACAAGCAGAGATGGACACAATCTTGACCTTCAAGTTCAGATCGTGACCTGATCTTGATCTTGAAGATCACTTTTATTAGGGTATTTTGATCTTGATAATCACTTTTATTATAGTATCTTGATCTTGGTGATCACTTTTAAAATGGAATTTTTGAATATGCCGCTATTCGAATGTCATTTGTCTTTTATCCAAGTGACATCTGGTGGCTACTTTGCTCAATACTGACTGTTTATGTTTTCTGCAACGAGTGTGCACAAGATTCATATTTGTGCAGTCGAGGATGTCACAGACCAGAAGCTGTAGATTATTCTTTCACTAAATGATAAAGATTACATATAATGTAAACCTGTATATAGTTTGCAAACATTGATATTATTTATGTAGCAGAAGGAGGTCAAAGGGCGACCACGTGCCCTTCTGTACCCACGTGGATCCTGTGATCACCGAATGGAGCTGTGAAAGTATGGCTGATCCCGAGTAAGGATGCAACCTTATCACAAGCCCCAGCTGTATTTGCCTATGGAACGATTTCATCGTCTCCCAAAGGCCACCTATCAGCATATATTCGGGTTTTCAGTCCGAAGATCTAAGTCCGTTGGACATACCCAGACAACGTTATCATAATTCCCCCTTCCCCCGAAGCAGTCGCCGACATTTCTCCAAAATCGCACGCGCGTCTGCAGGGACGTCACAGCCACCTCACCAGGTGCCTAAATAATCCTTCGACTCAGTTTAGTGAGCAGTACAGTTAGATTTCCCCCATACTCTGGCGAACAAGCTGAAGGACGCTCGTCCCCCCTTCCCAGCGGCGATTTCGATTCGAGTCGAAGGCTAAATCGATCCGTGAACTCTGCCACAGTCAATCGGCAAGTATCCCCATCCGTTAATTTTTCCATAGTCATTCGGCAAGTATCGACATCAGTGAACTCGGCCATAGTCAATCGGCAAGTATCTGACGAAGATTCTCAACTCCGAAGGCTCTACAAGTTCTCCCTCATATGAAGCAAGAGGTAACCTGACTTCTTCCATCGCATTCATCATACTCCAACTGGCCCCTTTTCGGAAACGAGCACGTAAGTAATTGTAAGCGTTGGCGCCTTCAGATTGATCTTGAATCTGGCTTACCCCATTGTTGCATAATTTGTGTGAACGCTCCGGTTTAAAATCCGCCTTTAAATCACCAAACTAAATATGACCTCTTGAATCCCTTAATTAACCTACCTGTATCGTGTGAACCTTTAACCCCGTCTGCGCGACCATTTCCTTTAAACTTAATATATCATTTTTGTTGTTAGTAAAGATATATTTTCGTAATTGTCTTTCTTGTGCAACCCCAACGCGTACCAGCTACCTGTTAATCTTTGGCCAACTTGCATTCTGAATTATTTGTTTTAAAAGGACCCCGCAAAGTTAATAATAAACCACCTCCACTGGACTCATTACAATTTCTCCTTTCACTAACGGTCATCAGCCAACTTCGGCCCAAAGCCTCAAAGTACCTACGTATATATGTATATATATATATATATAAAGTCTGGCCATTCCACGACAATTTACTATGCGTCAAATAATACGTATATGTGGTTAACGTTATTAATGAAAGAATTAACTAAAATTTTATTTTTTTATTAATTTTTGTATATATATAATAGCAAAATATAGTATGTTCATATATACTAAAATATATACATAAAATATAGCCTATAGATCCGTATTCATAATAAATTAATTCTAATCATATTTGATTATAGATTGAATTTTGTAAGATTGGGTCCAATTTTCCAACTTTAACAGGTTCCCAAGGAAACCATATATTCAGATGAAGAGGTTATCATCGGCAACTTCCCTGAATTTTCAGGAGAGTATGGAGAGGAGTCAATGAAAATATCATACCATATTTTATGTGCTTCGCAAACAATTAACTTTGTAGCAACACCTGATGCAGATAGAGGACTGAATTCACCTGGACTAAAGAAGTTAAAGCATTCTACAATGGGAAAATGTTCGGAGCTATGGAATGTTGCTGGTAAAACCATCAGCAGAAAAATTATAGGAAATAACTAGAGTCCGATTTAGGTATCCATGCTTCATCCGATGGGATTCATTGAGTCAAATATGTAAACATAAGAACGACGTAAATGTAGATATGGAAGAACTGAATCTACTTATCCTCAAATATATTAAATTGATATTTATTTCAGAATATTTGTCTATTCTAAAACCAATTGCAGCAACCCTCAACAAATTACACTCCTCGCGGCACAAGATTCCCTCGCAAGATTGGAGTCTATCCAACTAAACGACCTACGCTTGAGAAACTGCATGCCATTACCGGCAGCAGTCTTCTCTGGCTTGAATGCCAGATTTGGTCATTTTTATCGTTGAGCTCCGAGTTAACCACTTCCGTTTTTCAAACTTAGATTGATATCAATCGCAGCTTCGATGGAATTTTGGCTTCTTTGCGCTCACTATTCCGCTATGTTCTGTTATGATAAATACTACATAACATAACACATACAAATGCAAAAAATCAAAAGGCCATCAAAGTTGTGAGTGAATCAGATTATTTTGATTTAGTATGTGACGATAGCAAAGATGCGACGACAACAAAGAGATGACGACGGTGAGGATACGACGATGGCGATGTCGAGGCGAAGGGCAAACAACAGCGACACATGACGACTCCAAAAACCTCGAACGAAAAAATAACGACAAAATTCCGGGCAATCAAACGACGGTGATTACACGGTGACTAACACCTGTCCAACCTTTGATCACGGTGATCAACTTGAGCAGGCGAAGAATCGACAATAAGAAATAAGAACTGACGACACCTAACAGTCACTGACCTTCATCGATGACACAAACCAAAGATACAATCATGAAAAATATAATAAATGATGTAGAATATTACTTATTTGTTTTAAATTTTTAGAAAAATCATTTATAAATCACTAATTTATTAGAAATCAACATTTTTAAGCTACTTAATGTAATTATATAAATAAAGGACGTATGTGAACTTTATTTAAATAATACTTTTATTCAATTTCATTAAAGTCTGATTTATTTATCATATTTTAAAGATTATTCTTGAAAGTGATAAGATGTGAGAATTGACCACTGATTCCGAAAGAATAATCCACCTATATCTCTTATTCTCACTGTAAAAAAAAATAATATGTTTAAGTTGATTAGAATGATAGTAATGCTTATGCATCTTATAGTCTTGACCCCATTTACTTCAACTGTTAAATTGAAATAGATCATTTTCATTAACAAAATCTATTTTATTACATAGTACATGGGTAGAATCCGATGCTGGTGTTGCCTCAGGTCTCAGGTAAGTATTAAGAATGATTAACCAAATAATCTGTTTTTGTTTACTTTAAAAGACTACAACTATTTTCAATTTATATAAAAGTGAGCTCAAAAATAACAATCTTCATCTTTAAGATCAGATTTATCTGGTGATCTGATCTTGGTCTTAAAGATCACCTTTTTAGTGATCTACAAGAGATATGTAGAATAGATGATACATTTGCTGTTTTCATTCTGAAACTTGTAGTAAAATGTTTTTCGGTTTCCTAAATACAGGAAAAATAAGTGGATACAACATCTGTCCTTTTTAGACATTAGTTATGTCCCATAATTCTTCTGGTATATAAACAACTGTCTTTAGAAAACTGGCGTGCACAGGGCAGGTTCTAAGTTTCTGTACCTTTTTATATTTCCTACAGAATTAGTGATATAAAACCTTCTTATTTAGAAGCTACAGCTTGTCTTCCCCCATTCAGAAGATACAGTTAGAATCCAGTGATTTAAACGGAGTCTTTCTAAAGAATGGGTACTTTTTATCCTTCCTAGAAAATTACATAAATAAATTTTTCCATAATTTATATAACACCAGAAGTTTATTTAGGGTCTCAAAGAACCTCAGTAGGTGTCTCGTTTTCCCCAGATGTTCGTATTTGAATGTTGCCCTCTAGAAAGGTTTCTATACTATCTAGAATAGTGGTTCCTAACCTTTTTCTTTTTTCCCTTCAATGAGTTCACCTGTTCGGATTACGCCCTTCCAAATAGTGACAAAGAAAAAGTAAAATTCTTAACTCACATTTTTTTTCGCTTGACAATACAAATAATAATATACAAACAGTTATTTAATATCTTTAAAGTTCGTTTCTTAGGTTAGTGGTAATAAAAATCGAAACTTACAACCAAACATTCGAGCTTCCTCCTGACATATGCCCTCACTCGCCAAATCTTTACTCTTCTTCTTGCCGCTCTCATCAACACTCAATGGCAATGGCTGAAGTTGTTTATTGGTGATCAGTACCTCAATTTCATGGGCGGTAATAAGTAAGGCACAACGAATGTAACATTTCCACTCTAAACGGTTTCGTTGTTTGAGTTTGGTTGAGTAAAGTCGAGAAACCAAACTCACACAGACAAGTTGTAGAAACAAAATAGGCATTTTCAATGTGTTGATGCTTAGCTGTGGATTTGCTCCGCGCACATTTACTCCAAAATAATCTAGGTCTTGCGCACGAGCTTCACCCATGGCAGAAAAAAACATGCTTGAACTCCAAGAAGTCATTTTTCATTTTCTCAGGGACTTCATCTACCTGACACACAAAAGGGTTCTTTGCAACCTGATTGAATGTGTTCAGTGTTGATATGAAGAAATAACGTTCAAAATCACGCCCTAAAGTTCCAAGTGAGCGACGATTTCTTCCTTCAAGGGATTATTGATGTTATCCTAACCAGGTATGTCACTCAGGTGCTGAAAAGTTGTAATATTTCATTTCCATTTCTTTATCGTTTCATCAAAGCTGACGTTTTGCTATGAAAGTATTGATGGCCTCAGTGTGATCAATCAAGTTGTTCTTTTGTTCCTGCAGTTTCTTGTTTAATTCATTCAGAGCTTCAAAGATATCAACAAGATAAGCCAGCCAACTTCGAATTATTGGTTGTTAAAGGCAGACACGTCCACCTTGTTTGTACCACTTCTCGCAGTTTAAAGACCTGAGCTAGCATATTTCCTTTTGAAAGCCATCGAACTTGTCTACGAAATAAAAAAGAAGTGTGTTAGGCGGCCATTTCCCTGGAGAGTTTAGGGAAGAAACTAGTGTTGATGGTGATGGCTCATCATTTAATGTAGTTCATAATGTTTATAATCACAACCAAGTCTGCAGGTTCTTCGGAATTATCTTTGGAGCAAGAGCTTCTCTGTGGGACAAAGAATGCCGTTGCAGCAATTCCTTGTACTCTTGTGCATTTACTGTGCCTAGATCAATGCCTCGACTCCGGGTGTTTGAGCGTAAAGATGGTCTTCCCCCATGTCGCGTAACACAGTCTGTTTGGAAATACCAATGGCCAAAATCTCACTAATTTCTCTAGAAACTGATTACTGAAAGGGCTCTTCTTCACAATTACATCAGTGGATAGATCTTCCCTTTGTGAGTCTTCCTTGGCATCCAGGCTGATGTACCAGCCACACATAACCTTGTTTTGTCATAGGTTGACAGAATATTATGGAGTACACCTTGGAAGCACTTGTCCTCTCTAAAATGGCTACATGTGAATACCATCTTGTTGGCCTAGCTTTAGGATCAGTTTGCAGATAAAGGTGTGGCAGATTTCTTTAGTCATGCTGTGGACGAGCGATGTGTGTGTGTGTGTGTGTGTGTGTGTGTGTGTGTGTGTCTGTAGGGCCATTTCTCAACGCCACCCCTCCTTTACATATATCTTTCTCTACCCCTGTGTGAGTGTGTGGGTATAATTTGCCTTCCGATTTTTTTATTATGAATACAAATAATAACTGATTGTATTCTCTTTTCAGAGATATATTTTTGTAAATATATATATATATATATATATATATATATATATATATATATATATATATATATATATATATATATATATATATATATATATATATATATATAAGAGTAAATATTTAGAGAGTTAAATTGTAATTTGTTGTCCAACGCATTGGGATATTACCCTAGGACGTTCCAATTCATCATCTGATGCTCGCTCAGATCGCTGTATTTCATCATGTATCTTCAAAGAGTGAAGCTTTAGCGGACTGTGAGAGGAAGCCTCGAGGCGAGTGCTCCGCCTAGCCCAGCTCTGAAACGTTACCTGCACTGCCCACCTGCACTGCCTACCGTCATTGGCTGACGAGCCTGTGCCCCTTTTTATTGGCCGACTACTACTACTACGCCCCCCCCATCGCACAAGTGATAGCCCTGTGCCCCTTCTGGTTCGGGTGTTGTTTTTTTTTTGTTTTGTTGTGTAGCCTGTCATATTTTATTTTGTTTCGGTTGGGAGAATTGAAATTAGTATAGAGTATTTATTTTGAATGCGCACCGGTGTTTATTTTTTTTGTAAATATAAACTGTAATTTTCACTGTATTTTTTTGTAAAGTAAAGGACTGTATATGAAATCGTTTGAATTCTTCCTCGGGGTTCTCATGTCCATAAATCCTAGGATAAGGTTGGAACACGGGGTTAGCGTTGCTTTCGGCCCGCTACATTTGGCACTCGAATAGGGACCTTGAGATCTTGAAACTGAAGGAATTTGATTTGATTGCAGTTCATCTGTATATTGGTAAAGTAGTTTGGTTGATTTTTCCCTCCTCCTATCCTTTGTTACTAACTTGGGAACAATGGCTTTGGCTAAAACTTTGAATGAAGAAGTAGTGAAATTGTGACTGGAGTTGAGGAAGAAAGAAGAGGAGTGCGAAATGTTGCGGGGAATGATTGAGGGAATGAAGAATGAGATAAAAGGGATGAATGAAAAGACTGATAGGATGAAGAAAGAATTGGGAGACTGACAGGATCAGACTGACCGACAGATGCAGGATTTATATAATATGATGAAAGGGGCTGGGCCAGCCCCAGGACCTACGACCCTGACCCCTGCTCCGACTGGATGGACTCCGCTGAATGGAATGGATGGCAGTGTGATGGAGTCTAAAGAAGATACTGTGAGTAGTAGGAAAGAGGGTGAATGGAAGAGAGTGGAAAGTAAGAGAGGAAGGAAGCATGGTTCTAAGGTTAAAGATAGGAATGCGAGAGGGAAGAGTGTGGATTCGCTATACTCAGATAAGGAAGAAAGAGACAATATGATTGGAACGAGTAAGACCGAGAGTAGCTCTTCGGAGAGTGAAGTGAATGTGTGGAAAATAATTTTGATTAGGGTAGTGTCTAGGATTGATAAGTTTAGATTGCATGGAGGAAAGAGTATGGATGAGTTCTTCGGGGATTTTTAGTGGTACTGCCTGCTCAAGTACCCGCAGAACAAGGGTCACTAGGTGGGTGTTCTGGGAGATTGTTTGGATGGGAAAGTGTTGGAGTTCCTTCGAGTGATAACGAGTGTGGGAGAGCCAAAGTACGATAAGTGAAGAAGCAGATGATTGGGCAGGTGAGATGAATGAAAGAGAGTGAATGAAATTGAGAAGGCGCGTATTGGTAAAACGAAGGGGTGAATATGTATGCACATAGGCTTGAGAGTATGGCAAGAACGAGGTATGGTGATGATGATGTAAATGAATATAAACCACTGATGAGGAAGTTTCTAGACACGATGCCGCGAAAGGTGAGTGAATGGCTGAGTGGAAAGAGAAAGAAGAGAATGAGACTGACAGGTGAACGGTTGATGTGGGAGGATGTGTTAGAGCTGTTGGAAGATGGACGATTTGATGATGAAAGCGATCTAGAAGAGGATGGATGGTGCAGTGTGAATGTTGGGGGTAAGAAGCCCAGGATCTTTCCTCCACCCCAGCAGTTTGTCAGCTACAGGAATGCCCTGAAGGCTGCACCAGCTGGAGTGATGTTGAGCTTCCTGGGCCGGCAGAATGGATGGGTAAATGAAGGGTGGTTGAAAGGAAGGGGACAGATGAATGTCAAGCGTGGGAACGGTTATATGAGAGAGAAGCCGAGATATGTCCCAGCAAACGAAAGACCGAATGGTGTGAGAAAGATTGTGGAATGTCGTCGGTGTGGAAGGAAAGGTCATAAGTAGGCAGTATGTAGGTGGACATCTGGTGCATGCTTTGGGTGTGGTAAGAAGGGGCATATGATAAAGGATTGCCAGGAAAGTGTGAAAGAGTGGTTCGAGTGTAAAGAAGTAGGCCATTTGAAGAAAGATTGTCCAAGTTTGAATGGTGGAGCAACTGCTGGGGAAAGTATGAAGTATGCTTGTGGCAATTGCGGAAAGGCTGGTCATTATGCGAGGATGTGTCGTGACCAGAGGAATGTATGTAGCTATTGTGCGATGGAAGGACATTCGAGTGAAAATTTTGGATTAGACTAAGAGCGCAAGGTGTGAATGGAAGGTCTGAAGCGGGAACCTGAATTGTAAGAGGGTACCTGGTGAAGTATCCTCTGGGTGCATGAGTGTGCGTAATGTGTTAGTAAGTCTGTTTAGTGTGAAAGTGCTGTCTGGTAGGAAGTATGAAGTGTCTAAGTCTGAAGGTGAAACTGGCGAAGTGTGAATGGTTTGCGAAAGAAGTGGAATTCCTTGGGCATATGGTGAGTGAGAAGGGGTTACGAAAGTCACCGAAATATGTTGAGAAGGTGCGAATGTTTCCTAACCGGTGACTGTGAAGCAACTGAAGTTGTTTTAGGGTTTGATTGAGTTCCAGCGAAAGTTTATACGTGATTGTTCTGGTGTGAGTAAGCCTCTGACTCAGTGGATGTGCAAGAAAGGTAGTACGGTTGTCAGGTGGAATGATAAGATGAATGAGGCATATGAGAAACTGAAAGAGGCAGCGGCTGAAGATGTTGAATTGGCGTATCCGGATTATATTGTGAATGCTAAAATGCTCGAATTGTATACAGATGCAAGTGGGTATTGTATGGGAGGTTTTCTGTTGCAAGAGCAGCGTTTGAATGGAGAGAATGTCAGGCAAATAATTGGGTATGTATCCAAGGCTATGAATGCAGCAGAGCGAAAGTATTCGACTGTGGAGCGATAGTTGGCTGCGATAAGGTATTGTTTGAAAGTGTTGCGTCCGTTTTTGTATGGTGTGAGGTTTGTGATCAAAACAGATCATCAACCTCTTGTGTATCTGCAGCGTATGAAGTGGGCTGATAGTAGGATTGCAAGGAGGACTTTGGAAGATTTGAGTGACTTTGACTATGTGATTGAGTATGTGCCTGGTGAACGGAATTGAGTGGCTGATTTGATGTCAAGGTATCCTAGGTACGAAGGATGAAAATGTGTGTGGAGTGAGTGATCCTGAGTATTTGCCGAAAGGGATTATGAATGGAAATGAGAGTAAGGGTGGTGGTGATTCCTTGTTTGAGAGTGTATGGAATGGTTTGCAAGATTTTAAGAGTGATGGAGTAGAAGTGAGAGTGCCCGATAGTGTGGATGATTTAGGGAAGGAGGTAATGAATGAAGTATGTAGGAAGCCTGAAAGCATTGGTATGGCAAAGGTGCGGAACTTCATGAAAGAATTGAGAGCGATGTGTATGCAAGGGGTACCGCCATTTCAGGAAGTGTTGAGTGTAGTGAGTCGTTTTTATGGAGTGATTGTTTATGTGCACTTTGGTGGTGAGAGGCCGATTGTGTACAAGGATGAGAAGATGAATGGTTTGAATCCTAATGTGGTGCATCTGCAGTGTTTGAGCGGTCTGCACTACAATTGGGTGATTGAAAAGTGTTCATATATGAGTGAGAAGAATGATTGTATGGATGAAGATGAGTGCGTGGTGAGTGATGATATGAGAGTTGATGACAGTGTGGATATCAGTGCTGATGTTGGTGTGCTTGTTCCTTCTGTGTATTGCGAACATGGTGGACCTGATATAATGGAAGCGAGAGTGAAAGTTGGTGAAAGGTTGTTCTGTGGTTTGATTGATACTGGAGCGCAAGTGTCTTTAGTGAATGAGAGGATTATGAGTAAGTATGATGAGTTTAGATGTTGTGAGCATAAACCTGTGAAGTTACGGATAAGTGGATTAGGGAATGGCATGATAGGTGCATGGGAACAGGTTAGTCTGAAAGTGAGTTTGGGTAATCGTGTGAATGTGATGCATAACTTTGTGATTCTGAAAGATGAGCAAATTCCGTGTTGTTTTCTGTTTGGTGTGGACTTTATGAGATTGAATGATTTGTTTCTAATGCTGATAAGAATTGTCTTATGAAAGACGAATGTGAGTTGATGAGGCTGAATTATTGTGCGAAGAATGTTGTCAAGTTTTGAAGTATGATTAAATTAGTCATGGATGATGAGAATGAGATTTTAAGTGATGATGATATTCTAGAGATGCAAGAGATGTGTCCTTTTGTTAGTGAGTTGAAAGGGTGTGTAATGACGCGTGTTGATTTGAATGAATGGCCAGAGTGTTTAAGTGATTTTAAAAGGTATGCTAAGGATTTTGTTGTTTGTATGGATGTTGTATATTTTGTGAGGCATGTGAAGAGGGGTGATGATATGTATGTACCTGTGATGTCTTTGGTTGGTATGATTGGTCTGGTGAAGGTTGTGCATGATAATTATGGGCATGTGGGTAAATTTAAGCTGTGGGGGTGTATAAAGGAGCGTGTGTTCCATCCGTTTCTGAGAACTGTTGTGAATGATGTTGCAACTACGTGTGAAAGGTGTCAGAGCCTAAAAGTGCAAGGTGTGCAAGTGAAACCACCGATGTTGAAAGTTGATGCGAAAGAACCGTTTGAATTGGTAGTCATTGATTGTGTATCTTTGCCGTGTACAAGTGCTGGGAATGTCGGTATAGTTGTTATGGTTGATCATAAAAGTAAGTTTGTGTATGCAGCACCTGTGAGAGATAAAAGGAGTGTGACTGTTTCGCGTGTGGTTGAGCAGTTATTTTTTACTATGTGTGTATGGAAGCCTAAAAGATGTCTGAGTGATAATGGGCTTGAATTTGTAGGGGAAGTGTTTGAGCAAATGTTGAGAGAGAATGGTGTGGAGCATGTGAGAACGACTCCGTATGTACCGTCTTCAAATGGATTGGCTGAACGTACGATAAGAACCTTGTGTGAGATGTTGAGAATGATGAGTACGACAGTGAATGACTGGGATGTATGGCTGGGAAGAGTGTTTTGGGCGTATAATTCGACTGTGCATAGTGCAACTGGAATGTCACCGTTTCAGTTTGTGATGAATTTTGAAAGGAGAGTGAAAGATAGGTTTCGTTTGAGTGAAAGTGAGGCACATGAAAAGTTCCGTTGATTTGAATTAGGGTCGAAAGTATTGAAGGTTAAAGAAGTGAAGGGTAGGTTGAATGTGTCAAAGATGAGTGAGAAGTTTTATGGACCTTATAGAGTTGTGAGAGTTTGGGAAAACGGATTGACGTATGTTTTGGGGAGTTTAAATGGCGGTATGACTGAGAGATTGCGGGCTCATCAAAGTCAGTTAAGGAGGTGGAGAGAACCTCCTGACTACCTGGTGAGTCATCCAGTGTATGAACTGTGTAGAGAGAGAGAGAGGTAAAGTGCATGATGATGAGATTGAATGTGATAGTATGGATCTGTCTGGGAAAGAGCTTGTCTTGGTCTCGAGGAGTAGAAAGCGTACAAAGAAGAGTGAAAGGAAGAATGCAAGTACGAATGAAAGTAAGTCTGAGCAGAGTTTTTCTGGTATGGGGGATCTTGAAAGGAAGATTGAGTTTTTGCGTAAACAGGTGAGTGATTTGGCTGGTATAAGTAGACAAGTGAGTGAGCTGCATGTGCCTGATTTTTCTGGTTTTGGGAACAGTATGAATAATAGTCTGTTTTGGCAGAATGAACCTAGTGTGGCTGATTTTTCGGGTTTTACGAATGGTAATAGTAGGGGTGAGTTTTATGTTAATGATAAAGTGGCTAATTTTTCAGGTTTCTGGTGGGAATCAGTCGAAGTGGTTTCTGGTATGCCTGTTGAGAATACAAGGGATGTGAGCGACCTGTCTGTTTCGCAAGAGTGTGCCTTGAGTTTGATGAGGGCTGTGAGTGAGGAGATGATGAATGGAGGTATGAAGAGTGAAGGTTCTGAACGAAAAAGTATTAAAGAGTTCTGTCGAGAGATGAGCGAGTTAGTAATGAAAGCGAAGAGTATGGTGGATGACATGATTGATAGTGACGAGGAGACCGAGACTGACAAGACAACTGACGAACAACCCCTGACCAATTGCTACACGTAGCCAGGGACCAGTAGAAGAGTGTGAATGGGTGCAGAAGGGTGCGATTGAGCATAAGTGGTACCATGATGAGTGATTGAAAAGGTATTGCGTGTGACTGTGGTCGAATGGCTTAAGGAAGGAGGGGTGTCGGGGAGCGGTGTGTGTGTGTGTGTGTCTGTACGGCCATTCTATCCACCCCCTTTACATATATCTTTCCCTACCTCTGTGTGAGTGTGTGGGTATAATTTGCCTTCCGATTTTTTTATTATGAATACAAATAATAACTGATTGTATTCTCTTTTCAGAGATATATTTTTGTAAATATATATATATATATATATATATATACATATATATATATATATATATATATATATATATATATATATATATAAATATAAGAGTAAATATTTAGAGAGTTAAATTGTAATTTGTTGTCCAACGCATTGGGATATTACCCTAGGACGTTCCAATTCATCATCTGATGCTCGCTCAGATCGCTGTATTGCATCCTGTGTCTTCAAAGAGTGAAGCTTTAGCGGACTGTGACAGGAATCCTCGAGGCGAGTGCTCCGACCAGCCCAGCCCTAAAACGTTACCTGCACTGCCCACCTGCACTGCCTACCCGCATTGGCTGACAAGCCTGTCCCCCTTTTTATTGCCGACTACTACTAGTACCCCCCCTCCCTTCCAGCGCACAAGTGATAGCCCCGTGCCTCTTCTCGTTCGGGTGTTGTTTTTTGTTTTTTTGTTGTGTAGCCTGTCATATTTTATTTTGTTTTCAGCTGGGAGAATTGCAATTAGTATAGAGTATTTATTTTGAATGTGCACTGGTGTTTATTTTTTTTTGTAAATATAAACTGTAATTTTCACTGTATTTTTTTGTAAAGTAAAGGACTGTATATCAAATTGTATCAATTCTTCCTCGGGGTTCTCATGGTCCATAAATCCTAGGATAAGGTTAGAACGCCGGGTTAGTGTTGCTTTCGGCCGGCTACAATGCTACCTAAAAAGCACCTGGCAAGAGGATTACCTAATTTACATGAGATTGAACTGAAGGTAGTTTCTATACAAACAATGCCCGTTACCTCTAGAAGAAACTTAAGCGTTCGGATAATTTGAGAAATTTAAATTTTTCTAGTAAATTGCTTATTTTCTGATAAGTTTCATTTAATTCCCTCACATTTCCATAACGTTTATACTTATATATGGTATCACTGCAAGTTAACGTACACCAATTTTGCAGGCCTTGGATTATCTCTGGAAAAGGTTATGGCAGATATTATAGTAGAGGTGCAAGCATTCTCATCTTTTGGGTTGCTACTGTACAAAGGAAGCACCATATGCTCACAGAGTTCAATATTTTGCTCTCACATGGGCAGTGGTAATAGAACTTGGAGGCAACTATCCCCAAAAGTATTATCTTCAGTAAGAAAACAAGGTACTTGCATATATGATGCAATCGTTACAGCTTTTACCATTTTAAAATCCGCGAAATGTGCTTCAACCCTCCGTATCAAGGAGTCCCTCTGTATCAAATGTTATAACCCCAATTAAAACATGGACACTCCATCCTTTCCGTTGTTCATTATGTAAACAGCAACGATCGGAACTAAGCTTTGTTTGAATTCTTATTTCGACCTCAATGCAATGGGGACCTGTTCACGGGGTTATTCATATTTTTCTCATGGTATTGGGATCTTTATTCTTGACATGATCAAACAAACTCCAACGATGGCAACTCCTGCCGAATGTTAATTTCATTCTGCGGACGAAAACCTACACATTTTCAGTGGCTCTATCTTTACTTCTTATATATATATATATATATATATCTTTTCCAGAGATAATCCAAGGTCTGCAAAATTGGTGTACGTTAACTTGCAGTGATACCATATATAAGTATAAACGTTATGGATAACAAGATAATTTTTCTTCAGAAAAAGTTATTTCCTAATTCGCAAAAATTTCGTACAGGGGTGAGATTCGAACCAAGCACACTGAGACAGCGAGCAACCACTTTGATCTCAATTAAACCTCTCCTTAGACCACTCAGCTACGCGGAAGACAAAAATCTTCCCACATTTGAACTTTGAACAGCTTTTATACAAATGTTGCAAACTCTTACCTTTCTACTGATAAACTTATAAATTTCAACGTTGCTGGAATTTTGCTGTTTTTCTCTTAATCTTGGAACATTCAGAATTATTTTCTAATCTTTCACAAAAAAATTTGATTTTCTATATATCTTGAGATAAATTTTAATTACCGATTTCCTCATGATTTGTTAGCAGTATTGTGAAAACAGTAGAGCTTTACCCAATTTCAGGGTTGCTCGCTTATGAGAGATAGGTGTTTCAATAATAGGGTATGGCATAAGGAATTGGCAGCAAGTTTGACACTTTCGTCAAACAGAACAAAACTTTTCTAATGATTTTATTTCGCCATCTTGAATCTTGCATTAAAATGATAGGGGTCACTTATATGTTGTTGCAGAATAGCATGTCGTTTGGAGGTATTGAAAAAATGATACCATGATTTGGTGGTTCTCAAACAATTGAAATATTTCCACCAGGATTTGGTGGTTCTCAAACAATTTCTGACGGCCGGAATCTTTCTGAATGAACTTAAAGATTTTGGAAAGTAGATTGCTTGAATTTAGACTTAATCTCCCTATGTTCTATCATTCATAGCGGCCGCTCCATCATATGGCAAATGGGATAAACTGTATCACTGCCACTCTTCCCGGAAGATTTGTAATTATGATTTTGGTCTTTTAGAGATAGAAAACATACACAATCTTCTTTAACTCTAAATTTGGTCTCTTTATTTTAATGTATAACGCCCACATATGTAAATCTTCCATAAAACTGAGATATATTGTTCGTTAGCTACTAGTTAGAAAGCTTCAGATAACTTAATACCTTCTAACATCTTCCCCCATGATTTTTTGGCAATATATAGAAATTAATTCATATTATATTTAATTGTTGGTAAATAATATAAAATATTTTAATGAATTCTATGAATGTTTTTAGTTGTACCTCGATACTAAAAAAGGGGTCAGAATTTACCAACGTTTACAAGAAACATTCAGTTGTAATTTTTTAAATATTATATTTATGGCGACATGAACTGCAAAGGTTATAACCCCACTTCCCGCAAAGTCTCGCCAATTCTATAATCGCATTTAGTTTTTTTCTTGTTTTCTTAGATTCAATTCTTCTTTGCAAGTTTTGAATGGCATTTGTATTTTGTAGTTCCCAATTGCAAGATGGATTAGGATCAACGAAGAAGCCTTACAAATGAGTGTCATGTGAGTCCTATGAAGTCTTGAAATGGGCACGCACATAATTATACACCTGCAATTAATATACTAAAGTTGTTGAACATTTTATCATAGAACCAGGTAAATAATATATACAAATGCTGTTTTCTTGTGGGGGCTATATAGGCAAAAATGAATTCGAGGCGCTTTCACACGGTCACACACATACACACTCAAATGAGCAAAGGCGCTTCTCGCTTCTCGCGTTATCTTTGCTGACCATTCGGGCCGCGCCAAAATTCCGGGAGACGGCGAAACAGCTGTGCAGATATATTTATAATCAAACACCAAGCTGAGAAAAAGGGAAGACCTTGGGCTTTTGTTTATTCTCACAGAACCGTGAAACACGAAATCTTATTTCCTAAAATTAACTCTGTTAATCTTTCCTCTACCTCCTTGTACAAATGAATAAACTTTTCATTTAATTAAGCTCCGTCCATACCGTATTATTGGCCAACAGTGAGCCACACCTACATTTCTGTATACGATAATTAACATTCAAAATGAGGCACACGGGAGGTGTAATCAGTAACAAGGTCAACTGTTAGTTCGAGAAGAGGAAACGTAGACCAAAAGTAGACTTCGATATTAGTAGGTCAGCCTCAAATACCCCAATACACTAAACGAATTCATTGTGTCTATGCTTGCCTCGGCTCTGTCCAATAAAGCGTCTGGAAATACGCCTTCCGGGATTTCCGTTTCCTACAAGAAATCAACCGATCCTCTTACCCAGCCTACAACGCCAAAATCAAACGTGAGGATAGTCATCCACAAATGGAGTCAGCCTAAGGTTAGCGCCCAGTAACCAATTACCCCCAAACGTGATACATTGTATTGAAGAAACTCGTACCCCATAACTGGGCCTTCGATTACATATAAGTCGTAACAAGATACACCCATAAGAGTTGACTTACGACCCCATATTTTAACCATCTATCTATCGAAAAAAATTCATGGGTTAGTATCAAGATCTAAATAAATCAGGTTTATGTCATCCTTTTTAAAGATCTGAGCATGTCCCGAACTATTTTGAGTGGAAAAGTGCGACCCATTTACAGCCATAAATTCATCTCTACATTTAAATAATTAAATGAACCAGACAGTTTGGTTGTGTTGGACTGAATGGGATGACTAACATATTTTTATTTATGTTACTTTATGGCATCAATAGATGATGATGATGACTCATATGAACAAAATAGGTGCCTAGTTTGCCAACTGATTAATCCTTGGAAAAGGCTAATTGAGTGTTCTGGATATGATAGGTGGTTTCACATACATGCCCAACTGTCAACTTGACACAGGGCCAGGCAAGACATATTACAAGGTGGGCTTGTTCAGAATGCCGAGGTGTCTAGAGAGGAGCACCACCGGCATTCAGGGTGACAGTTGGAGCCATGTTCTTTTGGATCTAGACTTAAATTTCCTTGATTTTCTTGCTGACGTCAGGTCATTGGGGAGAGGGGTGTCTTTTATCCCCAAAGGAGCCAGGATTGTTGCGGCTGATGCTCTTGGAAAATGATTGAACAATGTTTTACAAGAAAAGACCAATTTGGCTTGGTTCTGGTTGTTTTTTTTCTCTTGTGGGGCTCACAATCTTTCAATGGGGGGGCGTCCTTCTTTCACTTTTAGAATCAAGGCTCAAATCGCTGCCAATATGGGAGAAGACTTCCCAGCTGGTCTGGACCTGCCGAGCAGAGACCAACTGAGAGTCAGAGGGACTAGGAAAAATGTAAAAAAACCCGGAGGAGGAGAATATCGGCAAAGTTCACAGACTTTGACATTCGGAAGCCATTAGGAAGTTCTCTTCAGATGAGGGCTTGGCACCCTGTTCTGAGGAGACTCTGGCCAAGCTGAGGGACAAACATCCACCCACTACAGATAACATAAATTTCCCTGAAATACCTGTAAACGGTGCACCTCCCATAGCAACTTGTGATGAGATAAAAAAACAACACAATTTTCTTCTTTTCCTCCGGGCTTATCTGGAGGACCTGATAGGTTAACTCCGGGTAATCTTAATACATTGTTGGGTCGTGAAACTATTTAGGCGGGAGTACGACTCTTGTCTATTTTGACAAATTTGGTGAGTTTGGTCTTGCAGGGTAAGATGCCTGATGGCCTGGCGCATGTTTTTTTTTATGGAGCATCATGTTTTGCATTGTGTGGTGTACCCTCCGTCGCCTTGCAGCCAAAGTAGTTGTGCGACATGTGTCTCTGGCGTTTGGGACTCACCTCAGATCAGTAAAGCTGTGATTTGCTACTAAGGAAGGTTATGAGGCGGCTGCCCATCCCGCCTGGGAATATTTGATTAGTGATACCCCAGGGTGGGTCTTTTTGAAGGCCGACTTGAAAAATGCTTTCAATTGCATTCATAGGGATGTTTTTATTGGGGCTGCCTACGAGCAGATGACTTCTTTAAGCAAAATATTAAATCAAGCATACTCCCGGTGACCTTAGTGTTGTATGGCCGTGGGATTTTGAATTCTGCTACTGGCTTACAACATGGAGACCCCCTGGGACCTGCTCAGTTTTCACTCGGTGAGCATTCCTATAATAAAATCCTCCTGGAAAACTTAAATATATATTATGTATAAAATTTAAATTATTCATTTATTTTACTTAACTTTTGTCAATTAAATCATTTATGTAATTTATGCATAACTTAATAATTCATTCATTTATTTTACTTTACTTTTGTCAATTCAATTATTATATGCATAACTTTTTGCAATTCAATTATTCATTATTTTAAGTAACCTTTAATAATTCATCATTCCGTGACGAGAAACTGATTTCATTTAACGCACAGATACAAACAACATCTCTTAGACTTTCACGCACATACAAACACACGCATTTCACCACTTGTGAAATAACGCGATATTACTCTCTCTCACTCGTGTTCTCGTCGCCCTCATATTAAGGTATGTTAACTTCCCTCTTTACTTATTCTCTAAAATCACTCCATACCTAGAGAGATCCTAATTCCCATTCACACTTTCATTACAGCTCCAATTCACTAATTATAGTCGCTACAGAAAAACGATTACATTCGCTACATCAAATTCATTTTCCACATTCAACATCCATTTACAAAATTTAAACGTCACGCGAAGTTATTTTCAACTCAAGTTCAACCTTGCCTAATTTAACGTAATTCAACTTATTATAATATGTTTCTATCCCACGTGAGAAGCGTTTCCTTTGGCATACATTATTCATAATTCAAAAATCCCTTCAATCAATCAAAATTTATGCGTGAAGAATATTGTATCATACGCTATCTAAGTAAACATAGTATTCAACATTTGCATTAAAAGGTGCCCAAAATTTAATAATCTCCCGTAAATAAATAAATAACTTCAAACGTTAAAATAATTTTCGAACTCCGCGCGTCATTTCCCTGCTGTTCTCCTTAGAACAGAGTTTTGATTCACGTGTTCATTTTTAATATCGCGTGTTATCTTTAACATCCTTCTTCCAATTGTCATAATTCATATAATTTTAATTTGATACCATCCCCTATATACAACATTTGCATAAAATAATGCCCGGAAAATAATATAACTCCCGTCAATCGATAATTCTAAATTTAAAGTTAAAATAATTTCCAATCGTCGCGGCCATACATTTATCCCAAATCGCCCATTTTTATTCAGGCGTTTCAATGATGCAAAACATCATTCTTCCAAATACTATAATTCATATTAATTTAGATTCATAATTTTCCATAAATACGAGTGAGTTTCTTATTTCCGAGAATTTTCTGTTTCAATTTCGCGTTCCTTCGCATGACTAAAGTTCACACACACACACACGCGCGCGCGCGCGCACATACATTCATCCATCACGTGTAATAACGGACCATCGAAGTACTTCCGTAAGCGGCTCATCGGATGAAAGATCCTTATCTCTAGATCACCCCACCAACAGACAGCCCTATCCATATCTCTCGCTGCCCACTTTTGATGCTTCAAATGCCATAGTATGGCTCGGGGTATCGTCCATTCTACTCAAGCCCGATCTCATTACGGAAGAAGAAAATACTGCGGCAATCATACAGAGTCTCCCCATGAGTATATTAATTGAAATTAGAGAGATTTTGATGAACGGAGAACAGGCTGGCGTTCTCGACCACCTGAGACAAGCATTCCATACGAAGTACGGCAGGTCCCAAGTAGACAACCTAAGGCAGCTCATGAACACTCAAGAAATGGGAGATAAGAGTCCTTGGGCTTTCTTACAGCACCTAAAGGACCTTATCAGGGTAAAAGATGCGCAAACCGACCTTTTTAGCCCTCTCCTCACTGAGATTTTCCTGAGGGCAGTCACAGTGGGGATCAGGCCGCTTATTTTAAATTCAGATCCCATGGATATAGAGGAGATAGCCATAGCCGCTGATAGATTATTTATGAATCCCTACGTGAATTGGGGCAACGACACATCTAATAATATTGCTATTTCTCAGGTTCGAGGAACGTCGAACTCCTCTGACGACCGGGTCGAGCGTTTAGAGGTTCCATCATCTTTATCGAAGTCATTCGAGGCCTCAATACGGGGGATGGAGGCCGACATCCAAAGGTTAATGCTTCACTAGGGATCACAGAGCGAGCACAGGCAGAGTTTTGGAAATTAAAGGCGCAGGTCCCCACTCTGGTTCACAAAAGAGAAACCAACGCGGGCACCCCGATACAAAAGGTGAGAGGCAGCTATATTTTCAAACTTCTTCCAACTATTCTCACCATCTTCCAAACCATCAGGGCCTATACTGGTACCATCAAGGTACGGTCACAACGCTGTACGCTGTACACAGCCTTGTAACCACCATTATGCTTTTTCTCACACTGCGCCTAGTAGTCTCTCAAAGCATAATTAGACTTTCACCCAATCTACTCAAAGGTGTTGGTATCACAACAAATATGGCACGCAGGCTGTAAAATGCCTACAACCTTGCACATATTTGCAACCAGGACATCCACCTTCACCTAATCTAACCTCTCCACTCCTCGCACATCACTCTTCATGACCAAATCCTCAATCAAATCTTCCTTCCTCAAATTCTCCAGTTTTCTCACTTCACCCAACTCAACCACTTTCTCTAAATCCTCAAATTCCAATTATCAATCTTCAAGTTCCCACAATCCCTCAAATTCAGTTTCAACTCTTCAATAACATCCTTTAAACTAACAACTCAAGGGATAAACGATAAACGGGTCAACATCTACCACCTACACCTCACTTCACTTATTCAGGTAGGTCCTCACTTTTGCATTTTGACCCACACTTAATCCTCACTTCATATCGTACCAATTCATTCAGCACTCATACAGCTTCAATGGGAACACGCCATCATTTCATTCAGCACTCATACAGCTTCAATGGGAACACGCCATCATTTCATTCAGCACTCATACAGTGCTATGGCAATACCCCAGCGACTGATCAGCATTCAAACAGTGCTATGGCAACAAGCCATAAATCCATTCAGCACTCATACAGTGCTATGGCAGCACAACATCAATCTATTCAGCACTCACACAAACTATTGCAACATGCCATTACGTAACTCACACACAGCTATGACAGCAAGTCATCAATTCTCTCACGCTCACATAGTGCTATGGCAACACGCATGAAACCCGCTTATACCGAAAATGTTCATCTATAACCACTATCACCTCATTCTCCTCCTACTATTATAACAGTCTATACCCCTACAAGTGGGAATATTTAATTATAACAGTATATATATATATATATATATATATATATATATATATATATATATATATATATATATATATATATATATATATATATATATGTATATATGTATACATATATATATGTATACATATATATGTATATATATATATATATATATATATATATATATATATATATATATATATATATATATATATATATATTATTTCAACAAGGGTTGGTAACCGTGTGATTGGTACGCCCGACCTCTCGAGCGTCTTCAAATAAAATCACACGGGGCTCATTCATTCACTTTGTTCGGCTCATCGGAATCAGGTTTGTAATAGTGAAATTGTAATATTTAGCTAAATATGTCCTAAAGAAATCTCGTTTTTAATACGTGATTCTTTCTCTCATTTACAGACCCTCCCAACTCCTTTGTAATCTATTTATATTACCTATTTATTCAATCTATTTATTTAATCCATTTATGTATCAAAATTACAATCTATTTATGCATCCAATTTAATCCATACAATCTATTTATACATATCAATCTATATTAATATTTACACAATCCATTTAACTATATAATCTATTTGCTCATATAATCTATTTATCAATCCATATAAATATTTATCATACATTTATAATATTTACTCATTTAATATTCAACTATAATCTAATTAATATTTGTCAATCATCATATGTGTACTCTAATTCTCATTAACTTGTGCAAAGTTAATTCAACCACCGCATAAAATTCAATCCAATCATAAACTATAATTTCACTTCTTAATCATTACTGTTCATTCCATAATATATATTTTTCGTATCTCTTTGTTTTAATACACGTATTCCCCCGACGTTTCCGACTTAGGCCTAAGGAAATTTCGTCTGCAAATTCAGATTTCCCGTTAGCGATTAACTTCATTCCACTTGTATAACAAAAATATAGGTTTGGGGGTTTATTGTGACCAGAGCTGTCTAGTGTAACATAACATAACATAACATAATTTCACGGATGACAAAAGCCACAAGGGCCTATCAAAGGTCATCCGAATCCGTCAAAACCCACCCACAAAAAGCACCATCACCAGGGGAAGACAAAATCAAAGTCCCACACAATATAATATAACGGATGACAAAAGCCACAAGGGCTCATCATAGGTCATCCGAGTCAAACGGCCTCTTTTTTAAGGCACCCACACTCCCAGGAAAACTACATCCAGAGGATTGCATCCAGAAACAAGGGTACCACCAATCAAGGCTTGTCAAGAACTAAATCATGCAGCTATAGATATATACAAACAATATTAATATATACAAAACTTAGGAACCATCACAACCTTCCCTCCCCATAAACTCATCCAACCTACTCTTAAATACATTTAAATTTGGACTACCTACTACCCTCCACGGCAATTTGTTCCAGAAGTCTACCACTCTATTGGTGAAAAAATATTTTCTTAAATCCAGCCTACACCCTTGCTTTTTAATTTTCAAGTGGTGACATCTAGTCCGATTTCCATCATCTAACTAAAAAAACTTGCTAACATCCAATTTATCTATCCCAGAAAAAATTTAAAACAGCTCAATCATATCCCCTCTCACACACCTACTTTCAAACGAGAACATATTTAATACAGCCTATAAATGGTGCCCAGAATAGTTTAATTATCTCCCATCCATTCATTCATTCGTAATAAAAAAATATTTTTCACCGTCACGTGTTGCATTTTTTCGGACGACTCATCTCGCCTCACTCGTTCCATTTTTCTCGCGTGAACTTTCATTTTCAACACATGCTCGTTTCTCAATCCAAGGGTTGCCTTAACATCCTTAAGTTTCTCCCTTAGCAATTTCATAGAACTAATTATCAATACAGTAGTAAGGACAAAGAGTGATAAAAATGCGATAATTTTTGTTTTCATTTTTTTTTTACTATCAAGCGGGTGAATGGGATTTGTGCACACACACATACACACACACACTTTTAATATTTTATAATCGATTACGACGGAGCCCAAAGCTACGCCCCAACATCGGGGGCAATTACAACCACGCAAGCATCTTCCCCAGTAACAACGATGACCTATTCGACCATTTTCGACCCCTAAGCAAGCATTCTCCCGCATTCGCCTCCCACTCCCTCTATGGTTCAGCTGCCACCATTCGACTCACAAAATCCTATTGGCTGGTGGGAAATGGTGGAGCTCATCCTTCAACACCAGGCAGTTTCTGAGGACCATAGAACGATCGCCGTAGCCCAGAAATGACCTCTGAGTATCTTTTCCGTTTGTAAGAATATTTTGCTGGGTGGGGTAATTGCTGATTCTTGAGTTAGGTTCAAGAGGGCGTTCAAGGAGCAATTTGGGAGATCGCAAATAGAGGGCCTGCGGATCATTCTCGATACGCAGGAAATGGGGGACAGGCGTTCCACGCATTTTTTTAGCCATCTTAAAGGTCTTGCACATGCCACTCATAACTGAGATATTCATACGTGGGATGCTAGACCAAATTAATCCCCTTTTTTAATGTCCTCCCCATAGAACGTGGAGAAAATGGCAGAGGCGGCTGACGCCCTGTGTAATAATCCTTTCATCAACTGGGGAAATTCAGGCCATGGGTAGTTTAGCGATGTAAATAAACACTCACATGTATCCATTTCTCAGTTTAAGTCACCGGCTGGAGTTTCTTACAACCGGCCAGGACTCCCTCAGGATGAATCCTCCCAGATTTCGGGTCTTTTATCCGTTCTAGATAGGATTGAAATGGATATTTGTGCCCTAAAGGTGCAAACAAGTCTCCACCGAGAGCAACATCGTGAACAGGACGGAGAGGTCAGACGTCGTTCCTCCTCCCGAAAAAGGCAAAACCAACGAGGGAACTCCAGCACAAGAGGTGAGGCAAGGCAGGTTCATTTTCAACCTTCGTCTAATTCCCCCTATCCTGACAACTCTCAGGGTAGCTGCTGGTACCATTCTAATTATGAGAGCAACGATGTCCGCTGTGTACAGCCTTGCAATTTTTACTATGCATCAATTCATGCCACTAACTTTAACCCTCATACTGGTCGTGCTGCTCATACTACTATATTTCAACCTTCAGGCTTTTGCTGCTAACACCTCAAATTTGGTGCAAGAGCGGAAAAATGCCCAAAGCCATGCTCGTAACATCAAAATCCCAACATACCCTAACTTCACCACCTCAAATCCTACAACACTCTACGGGTTCCCTTACCCAGGTTTCACCTTCAGCACAGGGAACTTTAAACTGAATTCGCAAGTGATACGTGGGTCTGTCACCTTTGCAACCTCATCCCTTCATCAGGTCGATCCTCCCTTTAGCGTTCATGACCCACTCTCTGGTTTCTCCTTCCTGGTTGACACTGGCGCTCAATGCAGTGTCATTCCAGCCTCTTCAGTCGAGAAAGCTTGCACCCTTTCTGATCTGGTCCTTAAAGCTGCCAACTCATCGGGCATAAGGACTTATGGGAGGCGTATCCTCGATCTCTCTCTCGGGTTACGTCGTGTTTTCCCATGGACCTTCATCATTGCCGACGTCGACATGCCAATTTTGGGCCTCGATTTTCTTTTCGCTCATAACCTCTTGGTAGATTTTCGTCACCACAATCTCGTCGATAGAACCACGACACGAACTTTTGATGGTTCATTCTTTCCTTTCACCAGTTCTCTCATCTCTGTTCGTCTCCCTGCAACTACTTCCCCCTTCCAGCAACCTGTGCGGGAGTTCCCAAGCCTCTGTCTGCCTCCTAAGGACCAACCTACTAAGCACAAAAAGGTGCGATTCCACTCGCACATTCTTGCAACTTTCCATTCATCGTCTGAAACCAGCTTTTATAGAGGCCGTTCACTTGGAACAGTTACTACCTTTCTCTTCCACTAATTTAAGTCCAGTGGTTATCTCAGCCTACCTTCCGCACCCAACTATTCCTTCAACATTTCCCAACCAACTAACTCCATTTCCGAACCCTTCTTCGGCTCTTTCAAATCAAATTGCAACTTTTCCTCCTACCTCTTTACTCGCAAGCCTTCTGCCAACCACCTCTACACCCCCCAATTCTTCTTCCCAACTGCTGCCGCCTCCCTTTTTGTTGCAGGACCACTCGACAGCAGCTGGAGAACACCAAGCGACCAACGCGCAACTCCCGACTCTTGCCTTTTCGGGAGGTCCAGAACAATCGTCACCCGACGCTCAGGTCCTCGCTCGCGACAATCTCCCGCATCAATCGAGTGGCACTTCTAATCACCACCTGACCCGCAATCCGAGTCGGTAAATTGGAACTATAACTCGTTCTTGACGCGTTGTAAGGAGGCCTCACCGATAAATAGATTAAGATTTTATGTTTTGCGAGCTTTTCCCTCGGTGGGGTAGTATTGTAACGGTCACTACCCTTACAAGTAGAAATATTTAATTAAAATAGTATATATATATATATATATATATATATATATATATATATATATATATATATATATATATATATATATATATATAATATATATATATATATATATATATATATATATATATATATATATATATATATATATATATATATATATATATATATATATATATATATATATTATTTCAACAAGGGTTGGTAACCATAACTCAAATCGTGTGATTGGTACGCCCGACCCCTCGAGCGTCTTCAAATAAAATCACACGGGGCTCATTCATTCATTTTGTTCGGCTCATCGGAATCAGGTCTGTAATATTGAAATTGTAATATTTAGCTGAAATATGTCCCAAAAGAATCTCGTTTTTAATACGTGATTCTTTCTCTCATTTACAGACCCTCTCAACTCCGTTGTAATCTATTTATATTACCTATTTATTCAATCTATTTATTTAATCCATTTATGTATCAAAATTACAATCTATTTATGCATCCAATTTAATCCATACAATCTATTTATACATATCAATCTATATTAATATTTACACAATCCATTTAACTATATAATCTATTTGCTCATATAATCTATTTATCAATCCATATAAATATTTATCATACATTTATAATATTTACTCATTTAATATTCAACTATAATCTAATTAATATTTGTCAATCATCATATGTGTACTCTAATTCTCATTAACTCGTGCAAAGTTAATTCAACCGCATAAAACTCAATCCAATCATAAACTATAATTTCACTTTTTAATCATTACTGTTCATTCCATAATATATATTTTTCGTATCTCTTTGTTTTAATACACGTATTACCACGACGTTGCCGATTTAGGCCTAAGGAAATTTCGTCTGCAAATTCAGATTTCCCGTTAGCGATTAACTTCATTCCACTTGTATAACAAAAATATAGGTTTGGGGGTTTATTGCTACCAGAGCTGTCTAGTGTATTGGCGTAATAACCACCTAACAACCTATACTATACCCTTTATGGTACAGTAATCCCCCAAAACAACCTCAACCCCACCCTTTTAACCACCAGATGGGATAACAATATTTTGTTTTAGGAATGGAAATAGTCTGTGTTGAAATGTAACCTGTGTCAACACTTATGCAGAGCATATTAGTGACAGGTCAGCACTCTCTGTAGCTTCAGCGGCAACAGGTGCAGAACTTTCCAAAAGGATAAAATATTTCGCCCTGACTGAGATTTCTGTTTGAGCCAATAGCCATTGAAACTAGTAGGGTCTTTGGCCCTTCAAGGGAACGGATAATTAAATAAATAGGTTATCTCCTCAAGGAGACTACTGGTGACCCCAGGGGGTGGGGACTGGACATTCAAGTAGAGACTAAGTATTCCTGTTCAGCGGGGTAATGGAATTACTATATTGAATGGGGTCCGAGTTGCTCATGGTGTGGGCCTGGAATATAACCCCTGAGTTTTATCTATACCTTTGTCTTTTATCTATAACTTTGTCTTTCTCTAGTCAATATAAGTTCTGTGACCCGAGCTTTTCTAGCCATACCCCATCCGGGGATGTGACGCTGGGCCACTTCACCTTTGTTTTTTGAGCCAACTTCATATTCTTATCCGGCTATTTCCAGCAGGGGAGTTTTACATGAAAAAAAAAGAATTCAATGTATTCTCTATTTTTAAAAAAATAAGTAATTTTATATCACTGAACTCTATTTATGCTAACTATAAAATTAAAGATTCCGTTTACAAATAAAATTAAATAACAAATAAAATAGTTATCATGCAAAGAAGAATTCTCTGTCTTTGTTTTCTTTTAAAGAATAATTATGACGACTAACTTTTATATCTTTCACTCTTTTCTAAGATTAAATCTAATCGATAGAAATAAATATGGAAGTACATAATAAGTGCCTTTGCTATATATTAAAAAATAATAACAACAATAACAACCACAACAATACTTTCATATCAAACCAGTATCGAGTTTATCAAGTCGAGAGAAGGGTAGTTATCGGTAATTCTACAAATTTACTAACGACTTCACCGTTTTTTTCAGAAAATTTAGTTTCAATCTATTTATTGTATACGCCAGGCGTGGGGACCTTTTCCTGTATTAAAGGTCCCATTAAGTTACTGTAGGCAGCAGTCGCAAAATTTGTATTATATATAACTAACTACTATTGCGTCATAAGTCTTGGGGCGGGGGAAGAGATTCATTGCACCTATTCAGGAATTACACCTTCCCAGTATTTTTGTAATTTAACTACGAAAAGTAAGGTTATGGTAGTAGATTATTTAAACAAGTTAATTTTAATTTGTAGAATTACCAAAAGCGGGAAAAAAATATTTTACCACATGAGAATTGTTGGCGAAAATTACACTGTAGGCCTACAATAAAAAAAACACAAAAATATGGAAATGAGACTAACCTTTTCTAGGGGTATAACATCCGTCCCTTTCTGCGATCCTCCATTTTCTCGTAAATAACCATCTTACTTACGCTAAATACATTGATGGTTCCTTAGGGATTAAATGCAAGCAGGATTGAGCCGAAACTGACAACTCTAAAAGTTATAAACAAATTTTAATATAATTTTAATGGTGTGTTCCTAAAGCATTTGTCAACTTAATCTATGACATTTATGCAAGTATAATCAATATTATTTATATGGGTTCAAATCCGTTGTAACTCTTACGTAACGCTTGATAATTTTGTAACTTATTATAAATGCTTCCGATTTTTACTTTCATATTTAATATTTGTTGCTGTTACTATTTATTTTATTTTACACATACTGTAGTGTTTTTCTTTACGGGAGACAGAGAGAAAATGCCTAGACAATCTAAAATTTGTCCAGTTAGTTTCTGTTATATATGTGGATCATTTACATTAAGACAATACAAGAGACAGTTGACTAAACATGTGAATAAACTTTATGAACTGTACTGTTGATGTAAAGTGTTGACCAGGACTAACGCTGGGCACCTCATATATGTTGTGTCATGTGTACAAATTCTCTTTCTGCCTGAGGGAGCCAAAGGACCATTTAACGGATTGCTACTTCTGCTTAACAGATATTAGAGGTGGGTATTAAACGTGTTTTCTTTCCTAGTATTTAATAGATTTTCAAGATATGTATCAATTAATAAGATCAAAATACATATTATGTTGTACTTCCACTATTCCTGCAAGTGATCACAGCCAGTAATATACATTTTTTGTCTGATTTTATTTTATTTCACTGCACGGGCCAACCAACCGTAAAGGCAAAGAATCTATGATGTATCCAGATCTTCAGTCTGCGATTCACCCAGTTTGACAATCAAGTGCTATTCCTGTATCACAGCCGCCCTCTGAACTACCAAGCGATGACACGAGCAACTCAGACGATTCAGAATCTCAAAATACACCATATGTGGTACAGCTTGAATCTGAAGAAGAAACCACACCTTATCACCTAACCGGAATTCAATGATCTAGTTCGTGATCTAACACTTACTAAGCAACAGAGTGAACTCCTGGCCTCATCTCTGCAACAATGGAACCATGTTTTTAGTACCTCAAGGTGATCTTCACTAAAATATGTTATGCCAATATTAAAGAAGGCATATTCGTAGGCCCTCAGATTCGTCAACTTATCAGGAGTTCGAGGTGACAATGGATGAAACTGAGTTAGTGACTTGGGATACATTCAAAGATGTATGGGGGTGGGGGTGATTGGGTTTTGGGATGGTTTGGATGTGATGATGGGATCTCTTCGTTAGTCACCAGATATATTTATATTCCATTTTGTTTTGTGATCTTTTTTGCTATTGCGCTCCTCATAAGATTGATGCGAAACGTTGATCGTTAAAGCGAATTTGGGTTATACGATAACGTTCCTAGATTTTATTACCTGAATCCAAAAGGTAATGACCAAACGCTTTTTTCGTCTTCCTTAACAAAATAGAAATATAATATTGTGGTTGTAATTTGATGTTCAGCGAATGTCGTTATGATCGAGTTAACTCATTTTAAGGTTCCCTTTTGTAACCACAGAACAATTCCTCTCATTCCCAGTCTACATTTTCACCGTGACTTTGGTCTTTTCGTGAAATCAAAAATGGGAACTGTTCTAAAATATCCTGTTACCAGTTAAATGTTTTATTTGAGTTTCCTTTTGTCTCTTTTCACACACATAAATTTATTTACATTCGCTGAGTGTACACATTAATAATTAATGGGTTTGTATTCGCACATATTGTGTGCACCACAGATGTATGCAAATGACATATGGGAAAGCACCAAGGTGGCCAGCGAGAGCGTATAGTGGAGAACCTAATCAAGTGCTACCAAGATCTCGGATGCAATATGTCCCTGAAGATACAGTTTCCTTATTCTCATCTGTCCTTTTTCCCACAGAATGCAGGAGGTGTGAGTGCTGAACATGGAGAGAGGTTCCATCAGAATATAGCGTCAATGGAAAACAGGTATAAGGGAAAATGGAGCCCTGCTATGCTGGCTGAATTCTGCTGGAACCTAAATGTGACACACCTGAGACGTCTTACAAACGAAGAAGTAAATACTAAAAGGTAGATTAATACATTATATAATGCTAAAAACATACTGATTCATTATATATTATGAAATAATTACAATGGATACATTTATTCTGACTTTGAGGGCGAAATTCATTTATGGTATCGTGGAAATCGGTATCAATTGCATAATTATTAAATCGACAATTTGCAAGAAAATGTTACGTGATAGGAAATTTTTGCTATGTAATTCGAATTCACAACATTCAACTTCATAATAAAATGCATAACATATCTATGCTTGTTTCTTGACACTGTAATTCTTTGTACAGTTTTTATTGACATCTCGTTAAATCTAATTTAACCTTTACTCTCGCACCATTTACAAACTTATTCTTTTCGTATTAGGTCGAATACTTGCTAAAAATCAATTAGAACTTCAAAGTGACCATACTATTCACGTAATAACGTAAACACCGTTGTGTTACAACATTCACAAAGTTCAACCATTTTGTAAAAAAAGGCTATGTCACGGCGCGGCGCTAGAATAGATTTCTTGTTTGGTTCCTTCTGACGGGAAATAGAGGCACACAAACTTTACTAAAACAAACTACATAAACGATCCCACAAAAATTAATCTAGTCTAAACATAAACTAAAAAATACTAAAAACCCCCAAACCTCCACCAAACTTTAACATTATTTATTAAGTTCAAAACAAACTGACCTCAAATTGAACTCAATGGGATGTATTTTTCTTTTCAATAATATTTGGAATCTAATATAAAAAGCCATGGATTCGCTGCGCTTGCTAACAGCTCTTCTGGCTGTTGGCCTCGGGTCTATCTGTCCTTTGAAACCGCTTTTTTCACGCCCATTCATTACTCTTTTGTTTTACTCTTTATTTTAGCGCCAATTGATTCCCCTTTAAATTAAAAGGAAACAAAAAATATATTAAATACCTTATTTGTTAATTATTAACTCACAATCTACAAAAAATAATTAATTCTGAATTTGTTCCTTCAAACCCCTTCTTTCTTTTAACAACCGGGAATTCTTCAATTTCTTTTTCTTCTTCTTCTTCTCATCATTATTATTACTATTATTCTTGTCTCCAACTTCTCTTTTTTCTTTTCGATCTCTTCTCCTCCTCCTTCTCTTCCGCTTCTCCTCCTGCTCCTATTCATTCTCTTGGGTCTCTTTGTCTCCTTCTTCTTTTTCTCCTCTTCTTCCTGTATTCTTTTTTTCATCTATTTCTTATCAATCTCGTATTCATTTCCTTCTCGTCTCCTCCTCTTTCTTATTCTCATCCTTCTTTTTTTTCTTCTTCTGCTCTTCAATATTTTCTTCTCTTCCTCCTATTTATTCTATCCTTTTCCCCTTTACTTATCCTCCTACTCATCCTCCTCTTCTTTCTCCTTCTTCTCCTCTTCTTCCTCCTTCTCCTCCTCTTCCTCGTCTATTTCTCCTCTTATTCTTCCGTCTATTCATCTTCTCCTACTCTTTCTATTCTTCTTCTAATCCTCATCATTTTCTTCAACTTCTCTTTCTACTCCTCCACTTGTTATTTTTTCACTTCTTTCTTCTCTTCTCCTTCTTCTTTCCTCATTATTCTTCCTCTCCCCATCCTCACCTTCTTTCTCTTCTTATTTTCCTACTCTTAGCTTTTTTCTTCTCCTCCTGTATTTCTTTCTATTTATCCATCCCCAAATTCCCTTTCTTAAAATATATTGTTAAGGGCAAAGAAAACGGCTTCTTCACTCCTAATTTAGCTATTCTCATTTTTGGGTGCAAATAGCTATTTCCTCCTTATAAAGATGTAGAATCTATTTTAGAAATAACTTCGATAAAAATTTCGAATATACAAAAAAAAAAAAAAATAGCCGTGGCTAAATTTTTATATTTTTTCTCAATTTTACCAATGATAATATCTTGATTTTAGAAAACTGCAAAAACATACCAGGTCATTCATTAACTAAGCAAAAATAAATTTTTTTACCAAGAGCGATGCAAGATGCTGTTGAACAGTGTTAAGATGTTATCATGGGTATGTAACCAGAGTCATGGAAAAATTCTCATATAATGTATTTGAGCAATAGGAACATCTCATAAAAAACCGACGTGTGGACACGCCCTTGTTCCTCGCCAACTCCTGATCCACTTTCTTGTGGATGTCCTCGACTGGACAAAGACTAGGGGAGTTAAGCTCTAATGCAAAATCTGCTGTGGCGACCCGCACTGGGCGAGCGTTATTAGACCAACGACTTGGCACTGTTCTGCAACACTCAACAATGGCTGGTCGTCTTGGACCACCTTGCCACCAGCCCAACTATGGAGTGCCAAGATAGCGGCCTGAGGAATGCACGCCCCCCCCCCTTCCCACTCTAAGCATCTTCCTATGCCCAACTTATTCTTTTTAAGGGAAGTGAAGTGACGTCATCACCGAAATCGACATACAGCTAACTACACCTACTAAATACTACTGGAAGAGAGAAGAAGAGCTAAACAGAAATGGATGAAAGATGAGAGTCTAAATCTAATGAAACAAATGAAACTGCTGAAAGTAGACCCAGATACATATAGAGAAAAAGATAGGGAAGTTAAAAGAAGATATAAAAAGAGAAAAAAAGAATGGCTCAATGAAGTTGAACAGCTAGAAAAGGTGAATTAGAAACAGATGTATTAAAAAATAAAGGAGTTCAATGGGAATAGACAACAAACAAAAAGCACAAGTAAATGTCATAATGGACAAGTAAGAAGTTTTAACGAGATGAAAAGAATATATGACAATACTGTACTATGAAATTAGAATTAACTAGCATCACCTAGAGGATGAGATGAATGGACCTACAATTCTTAAATAAGAGATGAAAAATGCAAGCAAATGTATGGAAAGGGGCAAAGCTGTTGGAGAAGACGAAATTTCTGTGGAAATGATTGAGACAACTAGAGAATTCTGAGTAGAGAAAGTGACCAAGTTAGCTAATATGGTTTACAATGCAGATTCTATACCACAAAGGATGAGTGAGTCAACTTTCATACCTATACTAAAGAAGGAAAGCACCCTAAAATGTGCGAAACATCGGTTGATTAGTATCATGAGTCAAGTCGGGAAGTTAATACTAAGAGTGATTAACAACATAATAAAGCAGAAGATAGATAACTGTGTGCAGGAAAGGTAAGGGAACGATTAACGCGACATTCGCCCTGAGTATGATCATGGAGAAAGTGATTGAGATGCAGAGGGATGTTTTCTTGTGTTTTATCGATTTCGAAAAAGCATTTGATACGATGAGGTACGAACCTACGATGAGGATGCTCAGTGATAAGGAAATGGATGGCAAGGACCTAAGACTGTAACGTAACCTGTATTCGAACCAAAAGGCAGCAGTGAAGATTGATAATGAAAAGACTGATTGGATAAAAATACACAGAGGTGTCAGACAAGGGTGCGTACTATCACCTGTGGTGTTCTTATTATATGGAAAAAAATGCATTGAAGAACTGGAGAATGAAGAGGGTATCAGAAGAGGAGGAAGAAATGTGAACAACTTGCAATATGCATATGACACCGTGTTAATATCGGACTCTGAAGAAAACATACAAAGATTGGTTGACAAGCTGGTGGAATCATGTGAGAGAAGAGGACTGAGGATCTAGAAGACATAGCTCTTGAGAATAACTAAAAGGCAAAGGAGACTGGTTGCAAATGTTGAAATTTAAGACAGAATTATCCAACAAGTGAAGGATTATTTCGGAAAACGTTGACTGAGAGAAAGATATAAAAACAAGAAATGCCATCGCGAAAACAGACTTTGAAAAAAATTAGAAAAATCTTGACGAACATCTCTACAAGCATGAACTTAAGATTAAGAATATTAAGATGCTATGTATGGTCAACATTGACATATGGCTGTGAAGCATGAAGACAAGAAAAATATGGTAAAAAGACTGAGGCAGTAGAAATGTGGTTCCTGCGAAGGATGAAAATCCTGTGTACAGATAAGCTACAAACGAGGAAGTATTAAGAATGGCCGATACAGAGAGATGTCTGTTAAGGAACGTAAAGAGGAGGCAACTTGAATTCGTTGGACACATCCTGAGAGGAGATGACTTTGGGAAGAATAGGGTGGAGGCGAACGAGAGGAAGACAAAGATCAAAGTTTATGGACACGATTCTTCAACACCTTGGTGATGGAGGAAGAACTGTGGACTTGATCAGACAGGGGGAGATGGAGATCCATCGTCGCCAACGTCACTTGACTGACACTCCGGTAATAATAATAATAACCATTTTTCACATCTTTCCAAAAAATCCCGTTCTAAAAATATGGAGTTAGGACAAGAGGAACGGCTTTGCCACTCCTTACAGGAGGACCTTGCGCTTCGCAGCCAGAGCTTCGGTTTGTGCCCTACGGCCTATCTCGCTCTAGGAACGAGAATTTGGTTTAAAAAAAAAATCCATTATATATTCCCTAATAATTTACCCTTGACCTATTTTTTCATATCCATACTTATTTTCTAGGCATAAATTCAAGAGAAAACTTCCAGCTAAATTCTTTTCATTTACGTAAAAACAATCCTCACCTTTTTTATCTAAACTTTCTTTTGTATACTGAAAAAAAAACACTCAAAAAACCCATGACTTAATTTTGACTCATTTTATGAACTTCATGATTTATAATTTTTTAATTCATAGATTCAGTGAGTAAAAAGCATGAGGTAAGAAAAAATTTTAATCTTTAAAGATTACTTGGATAAAAGCTACAAATTTACGAAAAATCAGCCCTAAGTTTTTTTTCAAACTCTAAATCAACTCTTAGAAATAACTTTAATGAAGCTTTGATTTTCCAAAACACTAGTTAGCCCTGCGCTCTAATTTTTCGATCTATAAATAAACTATTAGGAAGAACTTGGATAAAAGCATTTAATATACAAAAAAAAACATCTTGTCTCTTAAAAATTTAATCTTGTTCTGTTTTTCAGATCTACCCTTATTTTCTAGGTCTAAGGGCAAGGAAAAGAAATCCTCAGATCTCATTTTTTTCAATCTAAATTATATATAATAGTTTCATTTTGCTTTACTGTTTTTAGGGTAGGCTAGCTAATTATTTCCTCCTGCTAAAGATTATAAGAGAAAATCTATTTTAGAGAGATGTTCGATAAAAGATTTGAATATACGAAAAACAAACAAAAAATAAACAACCATATCTTAATTTTAGTACATTTTTTGAACTTTAACCCATCCCCAAAAGTGCCGTTCTTAAAGTATGGTGTTAGGATTAATTCTACAGATTAACAACTCCAACGAATCGAAGGCGCTTTCTTATAAATAGCATTTTGAGTTCCTTAATTTAAACCTGATATTCTTTTGCTATACAAATGCTTCAAAAATAAATTAAACCGTAATTATTTACTTAAATGTAATTATGTTTTCAGTACATTATATTACTTCTTATTGAATATTTTGTGCAACTTGTCCAAATACATATGTTCGAAATTTTTGGCGGTCGAAAAGCGAAATACGGCAAAACCCAGTTAGAATCCGAATCTATCAAATTCAGATTAAAATTTACTTTTTCCTCAATTTGGCTTCGAATTGCCCAATCGTGCCCCACGCACCTCACAAAAGAAGAAAACCATATTCAGATTAATATTAGAAAATACTACAAGAAGAAATAACCTAACCCAAACATTGATGCATGCAGATACCTATATCGGTTAAATGGTTTATGTTTTGTTACTCTCGCGAAACTTGGAATTACACAACATGGTAACACACTATCTAAGTAAAATATCTAAAAACTAACACCATTTAAATAACCCCCTAACCCTAACCTTCTTTATCATGGTTAAATTACCGCTTACCACAACAAAATGTTATTCCTCCTCTTGGATTATCACGTCAAACCGACAGAGTTAGCCATGATAAATAAGGGCACCTTATTTATCATAACAACACGTCTTCGGTTATTGAATTGTGGCTGAAATTAGAATAATAAGCCTCCAAATCCTAAAACACGATTAGGGTTGATGTGAACCTCTTTTACTATGTCTGAAAAATACATTTCACACCAGACTTAACTTACCACACAAAGCTTCCAAATCGCAAACAAAGAAAAATGGATGTAAATATGAGAAAAAACGGTCTTTGCTGTAAAAATTTATATACTATGACATCCTCATAATAAATGTTAGTTAAAATATTTCTACATTGTTACTTCAAGATAATAAATGCAGAAAAAGAAGAAAACTCAAAGTAATTATGACATTAATAACATCGAGCACTTAATATTTATCTTTATATATGGATTCGAAAAAATGTGTTTGATATAATAAGAGCAATTAAATTTCTTATGTGATTACGGTTAACGAATTAATAACATATAATTTATATTTTATATATATTTTAAACATTTACAAAATAAAGTGATGTCGTATTTGTATTAAGTACTTTAAAATGAACTGAATAATATGTATTTTTCTTCATAAATCAGAACCTAACTCTAACCATATAAAACCAGAGAAATTCAAGATTCAAGATTGCACTCATTGCAGACTGCGCCGAAAATTTTTAAGTTACTTCCTAATTTTTTTCTTATCCTGTCACACATCAAGATCAGGGAATGAGAAACAAAAAATACATAAACAGATAACTTGGAAATTCTCTGAATAGTGTCTGTGATTAATAGTATTTATCACCATAGTGCTGCATCTTGTTTACTTTCAAGAAACCTGGAATTATAAAACATGATCTAATGAAGCATTTTAAAAAAATATATAAAAATAACCAGCCTTTAATTATAGCCATTTTTTTTTTTTTTTTTTTTAGAGCTCATCTGGCGACTGCCTACTTGGGCATTAGTCGCCGTATTAAAACTGGCCTAGTTCTAGGCTACTTTAAAATGAAATTGAAGAGAGAAAAAACCCCAAAAAAAACAACACCCCAAAAGGGGGAAAGGAAGCAAGCTGGTGCGTCGGGGAGAGGTCCCCCCGGCGCAGGAGCGTGCAACTAAAGAAAAAAAACAAACAAACAAAAAACAAAACGAATGCAAAAAAACAAAAAAAACAAAACAAACAAACCTTGCTTAAATAATAGGGAGAAGGCCGGCCTCCCCCAAGAAGTCAACAAGTTAATTATAGCCATAAACCTTAAAAAACCAACCTTTATTTATTCTTGAATGAATAAAAGGTAAACATGTAGATTATCGGCCCGGCCTAGGAAAAATTGTTCTGTGTAAATATTATCGTTCACCCGTGTTTGAATCTTCGTTCGCGTTATCTTTCACCCGTGTTTGAATATTCATGCGCGTTTGAGTTTTGTTCGAATGCTAGTTGCCGCCATTTTTTGGGGGGAAATCTCGAAATTAAACCCACCGAAAATGCTGTTTACGTAGGCCATTTTATTTACCAAATTGCCCGAAAAAAAAAAAACGAAACACTTTGTTTCCCGTACTTAATTGCATTGGTTATCATTCCGAAATAGCGGAGAGGGAAGTCTATTTATTTTGCGCGCCTGCGTCGTATTCGAAATCTAACTGACGCCATCTTTCTTATCCAAAAATAAAGAACGATAAGCGCTGTTAACTTACTTTATTTCGGGGGGTACACTTCAGAAATAGCGATGAGGAAGGCGTGGAATTGTTCTTTAATTCCCGTTTTGGTCAACGGGAAGCGCTTGCAGAAGATGGCGGTTGCAAGATAGGCGTCGAATTGAGCGGTTTTTCTCCCGTATTTGGGAATTGAACCTCTCGCATCTCGCCAGACGCGTTCAACATTCTGGGGTCACCTCTAATTGCCGGCCACAGATTTCGCATTCACTTTTAGTTCGCACTAAATTATGCACTTCCAAAAAGTTGTTTAATTTATCTCTAGCAGAAACTAGGCTTAATAATTCCGCAATAGACGACGGACAAACTTGAAAATTCGATTGCATTTTGAAACTGCGGTGAAGACGTGCGATTGAGAATTTTCAAACTGCGTAAAAGGGGAATGTTTGACACCCAAACTGCTAAAAAACAAGTAGTTCCTTAAAATGATCTAGCTAATTATATTTAATTGTATAAAACAAGGTAATAAAAAGAGTAAAATGGGGAAAAATATATTGAAAAATAAAAATGACTCCGAATGGGGATAATAAAAAGCTATTAAGTATGAAAAAAAATTGAAATTAAGCATTTCTGACGTCATACCCCCCACCCCCACCCCCTATTATAATTTGCAAAACGATTAAAGACGCTGACATGATGTAGTTAAAGCATTCCCCTCTGTAAACGGCAGAACATTATAACAATTAGGATTATATACTGGGGGGCTGTGCCCCCCAGACCCCCCCCCCAATTTAATGAAACTCAGGATCATCGTAGTGTGGTCCCCCCCTGGTGCTTACCCCAACACGAGCCGTCCCCTTAAATGTACTCCAAAAACGTGAAACATTTTGGAACACGTACGAAAAAACTACGGTTTATCGGCCGGGATCGGCCGGGCCGATAATCTACATATTTACCGAATAAAACCCTCCGATTCATCCTCCGTCGCAAATGCCATAAACGTAATCAAAGTATGAACAATTCATTTACTTCGACATCAACTTGAAAAAAACAAAACTACTGCGTTGACAATTGATCAAATTAAAGAAAACTCGGATATATTTTTAAAAAAACGATCGAATATGGTTAAAAAGAAGCCCCAAAAGGAAAATTAAGGCTCCGTTTCCTTCATGATAGCTTGAATGATAAAATCTTCACCGCATCCTTCTCTCTTCAACTCGCCAACGATCTTCTTTCACACTTTTTTTCGGATATTCAGCTGCTGGCTTTAAATGAAGCCATAACATGATTGCAACTTCGTTTAAAGATACCCGTGAAGAATTGCGTCATTGTTGACTCGTTGCCCTGGTGAGGTAACCAAAAGAATTACCCGCTCTTCTTTCAGTTACCTACGTGCTGTCTTCAAAGAGCACGAAACTGATTTCGTAGGAAAGTTGACAAACATTTTCGTGATAGCTTATGATAAAGGGTTCCTCCCCAGAAAATAATATTGTTAACCTCTCCACCTATGTTATATCTGAAGACCAAGAAGTAGTTCGGAGATACGGTTTGAGTTTCGCCTTCCAATCTTCGTTATCTCTCACCCTTGAGCACCTAACCTTTATCCATGGAGGAGCTAATTTCAATCCCACTGACAAGGAATTTCTATGCAGTTTGGTCGTAGGCTCCCTATCTTCAAATATACCAAACAATTAATCCTTTTCCTGAAGAATTCAGAGAGCTCTCCTATCACTGAATGAAGTTCCCTCCATAATTATCACCAGAGCTGATAAAACTGCCCAATTTGGGATTATAAATTTTGATTCTAATATTGCCAAGTTAAAAAAATGATCAAATCACTTACGAAAAACATCACGGTGATCCCTTAAAAAGCACAAATTTCCCCTTCAATAAAGACCTCGTGAGATTATTAAAACACAACAACCTGATTTGTGGAAGTGATTTCCTCCTTATAACCAATCTCAACCATATATGTATGGCCTGCCCAAAACTCATGAACCCGATATAGCCTTAAGACCAGTAATATTCACGTGATGGGTCTCCCTGTTATCAGCTTTCGAAATGATTGGCGAGCTCACTTTCACCATTAATGAGGTCCATCTCGAAATATCACACTCGCCATTCATCAGACTTTATAGAACGCCATTCGATGGACTCTCATATTTTAGCTTCGATGTCGCAACTCTCTTCACCAACGCCTCGATAGATGATGACCCCTACGCTCTCCCTACCCCCTTGAATAACTAAATTATAGATATCCCCGTTCCCATAGATATTATTATTCAACTTGTCCTTCTTATAAAACCTAGTTGTTCAACAAATAAAACCCGAATTAGAATTATGCGACTCCCTGATTAGTATCGCCCATCCCCTCCGTTGCTGTTTTTTGTCAATAAATTTTAACTACAGATAACTCCTCTGCTTTATACTTATTTTTTGTTCTCTCTCTCATTTAAAAAATAACGACCGCTATATTATGTCGAACCTAATAGCGACCTTTTGTAATTTTTCAGTTACTTCCGAAACCTGTCTCTTAAATCTCATAAGGACAAAATTATAAAATTGGATATTGTTTTATATAAAAAATACGTAAACTACGTTTTCTCTCTCATTTAAAAGCTCGATACTGAGTTAAGATATATATATATATATATATATATATATATATATATATATATATATATATATATATATATATAGGGTATTCCATTAAGACGGATTGAATTTAGCAGTAAATAAAACAGTGTTATTGGTGAAATTTATTGATTTCACTATTGGATCATGTTATTTGAGTCATGGCAATTATGTGTGAAAAATAATATCGCCTAAATGTTCTCCAAGGCTTCAGCGGCACACCTCCACTCGATGTTTAAAATTTTTAATGACATCTCTGCATAGTTGCTCCTTGATCTCATCAATATGCCTCATTATCCCATCCTTCAGCTGTTGAATTGTTGTTGGCTTATTGGAATGGATATTACTTTTGAGATGACCTCAAAGGAATAAATCTAAAGGCGTCAGGTCACAGGATCGTGGTGGTCAATTGACCTCGCTGTTTAGAGAGATGATGCGACCTGGGAACTTCTCATTCAATAAAGCCATTGCTGCATTGGCTGTGTGGCATGTGGCGCCGTCCTGTTGAAACCACAAATCTTCGACATCCATAGAATTCAATTCACGCCATAAAAAGTTGGTTATCATGGCACGGTATCGCTCGCCTGTCACCGAAACAGAATTCCCGGGATTATTTTCGAAGAAATACGGCCCAATGATTCCGCTAGCAAAAAATGCACACCAAACAGTGACCTTTTGTGGATGCAGTGGCTTTTCAACAATCTTCCTCGGATTTTCATCAGCCCAAATGCGACAATTCTGCTTATTAACGAATCCACCAAGATGAAAATGGGCTTCATCACTAAAGATGATTTTTTGCGAAAAATCATCATCGGCTTGTCTTTGCTTGTACACTCAATTGACGAATGTACGGCGCTTCAAATGGTCAGCAGTCTTCAGTTCTTGTGTCAATTGAATTTTGTAAGCGTGTAATCATCAATATATTGATGATTGAAATTAGTGTTGAAAGAGGCAGAAAACTCATTATATATTTTGATGCAATGTATATTTATCGCTAACTGAAATAAAAATAGATCTTTTGACTTTAATATGGTGACAGGAGTAAAAGTGAATATAAGAAGAAGAATTAGTTGTTTTCCGATAGATAGAGAATTTGAAACCAGAGGGCGTGCGGTGTATTAATAAAACAAGGAAAGGAATACTTCCATTCCATTCAATTTCAAGGGTAAATTTGTTTGAAGGTACAAGGGAATTAAGTTTGTCAAAAAAAATAAAAGTATTTTCAGAATTGGACGACAAACAAAGGATATCATCAATATAGCGAAACCAGATTATAGGAAAATCTACTATAGAGGGGAGGAAAACCGTTTCGAAAAATTCCATATATAAGTTAGATAAAACGGGGGATAAACAATTACCCATAGCTAAACCAAATTTTTGGCGAAAGAATTTACCATTGAAAGTAAATGCACAGTCTTTGGTACATAGGAAGATAAGCTCGAAGAATAAATTAGGGGATGCAGGTAATTCAAGGTTACACAATTTATCTTTAAGAAACTAGAAGAGATCACCCACCGGAACTTTAGTGAAAAGGGAGCAAACATCAGAGCTAATAAGGGTGAAGTCTGAAGGGTAAGGGATTTTATTAAGTTTTTCTATTAGGTAGGTACTATTAACTATATGGGAATCCGAAATGCATCCTACAAGAGGGGTAAGATAAGACGTAAGCCATTTTGACAAAACATATGAGACAGAGCCTACAGAACTCACAATGGGGCGTAAAGGATTATTAGGTTTGTGAGTCTTGACAAGGCCATAAAGATAAGGAAGAGAGGCATTCATAGATTTAAATTTAAAAATTAAGTCTGGATAATGTTTAAGAATTGAGCGTACTTTTTTATGAAAATTACTATTCACTTGTCTTAAAGGGTCTTTATTTAAATGCAAATAGGTAGAGTCATCATCAGTTAATTCGCTCATTTTATCGAAATATTTTTGTTTATCTAATATAACTATTGTACCAGATTTATCGTCTTTAGTGATATGAAGGTTAAGATTATTCTTAAAGTTATTTATAGCCCGAAGGAAACGTAAGGGATAATTAGAGTCCAAGGAGGAAGTCATAGAATGGTACACAAAACCTTTAGCAATAGGAATATACTCACTAGGAACATTGCCGAATTTTTATAAATTAATAAAGCTCTCAGCAATTTTTAAACTGGATGGTTGAGAAGAAATAGAAAATTTTAAATCGAAACCAAGAGCACAAAGTAAAGTTCTGTCTAGTTGTTGCGATGAAAGGTTGACCACTGTATCTTCGCGAGAGTTCTTTGTCCAAGCACTATTTTCGATAAGTCGTTGAAGTTTAAGGTTAATTCTTAATGTCCCGAAGATGGAGTCTTGAAGTATATTGGACCAGTTATTGGAGATATTAGAAGTAAAGATGTGACGCCGAGTATTGACTTCTTTGAAGACTCCATCTTCTGGACATTGAGACTTCGCACTGGGAATAACACTTTAATAGTCCATTATTTATATTACCTACAAAAGTGGAGCCTCTACGTAAGGACTTCTTGGTGAGATGAGGCTTCTCTGCAGCCATTCTGGACTTGAAACCTTTGTCAAAAAAGTCTCCGACTCAGTGTGTGCACTGAAGCGTTCACACATACTCTTTCCAATCATGAGCAAGTCTGGCACTGAAGGCAACTCCGATATTTGAGCTGGGACTTTACAAGGAAGCGATCTCGGTGTTCATTTGAAGCATCTGAACGTCCTTCTTTAAAGGAGTGTAACCAGTCTTTTTAAAGTAATTAATGATACTAAAGATAGCGCTTCTTAATGCATTACCCTTACCAAACTATCTTCCTGCATTTCAGGGGTGTTTGGTACAGATCAGGAATAGGTAGTTGCACGCTTTTGTTTGTAAAGAACCATTTCTAGAATTGAAAACGATTAAGACATTTATTTGTACATAGAATATTACAAAATAGTTTATAATTACACATGAAGAGCTGATTTTGCTTGGGGACTTTATTGCCAGCGTTGGGAAGGACTATGGAGTCTGGCAACGCACGATGGGAATACAGGGCGTTGGGAACCCCGTTGAAAATGGACTGCTGCTCTTAACCAAATGCAAATAGCACAGTTTAGTGCTCTCAAATACTTTATTCCAACAAAGAAACAGTCAAAAGACAACCTAGCAGCACCATTGATCAAAGCACTGGCACCTGCAGGAGTAGATCATCGTCAGAGCGCGTGATCAGTGTGATTTCAACATCACCCATGCCATGATTGGCACAGAGGAGTCCTCGACTGACTACTGGCTTGTTCGATAGATAATGAGGCTCTAACTACTGCGCATAAAGATGAGAGGCATCAAGTATGCCAACAAGAGAACCAACATCGTGGCGCTCAAAGATATGGATAGTATAAATGCTTTCCAGATATTACTCGTCACCTCAATCTTGCGATGCCCCAACACAGAATTTAAACGATGCATGGGGAAACATTAAGAACTCTGTTCAGGAAGCTGTCACTAAAACGATGGCTTCTCGAAAAGGAAAAATGAAGACTGGTTTGATGAAAACGTTACTAAGGTAACAAACATTCTTGACCAGAAGCGGAATCCTTTCACTCCATGGAAAAATGCTAAAAACTATGAGCAGACGCAGCAGAGATATCAACAGCTTAAGGCTGATGCTCAGCGAAAGATCCACATGGTGAAGAACCACCGTGGGTAGGAGAAATCTCGCGAATTTTAGAGCTTAGGTAACAAAAATCTCATGCGCAGTTTTTACAATGCGATAAAGACAATCTATGGACCAATACACCAAAACCAGGCGCCACTAAGATCATCTAATGGGGAGAAACTTTTCCAGGATGATGAGGCCATCCTAGGACGCTGGAAAGGAGTATTTTCAGCAATTTCTCCATCGGGATGCCGATATCGCTGATACCATTTATGCAGATATCTTCCAACATCGTGTGAGAGATGAGCTCCTAAGAATAAACACGCGCCTGGAGGTGACCACCGCGATTCATAAGACCGAATCAAACAAAGATTGCGTCCTGATGGAATACCAGCTGAGGTATTCAAGCACGGCGGTTCACTACTAACTATGAGGCTCTATCAACTAATCACTCAGATCTGGGTGAATGAACAAATTCTACCAGATCTTAGAGAAGCTTCCATTCTCACCTTCATTAAGAAAGGGGACATATCGGCACTTGGAAACTACCACGGAATCTCACTCCTGTCGACTGATGGAAAGATTCTGGCGCGCAGCTTAGCGGACCGTTTATCTTCATTTGCCGAAGAACTCCTTCCTGAGTCACAATGTGGCTTTAGGGTGGCGCATGAACAATGAACATGATATTCACTAGCCCTACAAATGCATTTGAATCGCTAAACCGTGATGATCTATGGAAAATCCTCCAGAAATATAGGCGCCCATCCGAATACGTAAGTATCTTGAGACTGTTTTATGATGACATGATGGCTTCAGTAGTATATAACGGAAGTCAGACTGAATCTTTTAACACCCGCACAAGGATTAAACAGGGCTCTATGATCGCACCAAGCCTGTTTAAAATTTATGTGGCTGTCACCGTCCACCTAACTCGAAAGGACCTACCACCTACAGTGGAGCTATGCTACCCACTGGATGGAGGACCATTTAACCTGCAAGGCCTGAAGGCCAGAAAAGGTCGGAACACTAGGTGAATCTGAACTCCAATATGCCCTCAACTGCGCGATCATCTCACACTCTTTCGACGAGATGCAAGCAGCGGTGAGTGAATTTAACAACGCTTACATAAAGATTCGTTCGAAGATGGATACGCAGAAGACCAAAACCGTATTCTAGCCGAAATCATGAAGGCCATAAAAGCCTCCTACAATTATCGTGGAAGGAGAGCAACTTGAATATGTGAAACACTTTCAGTACCTTGGCAATCAACTCTCAGCGAAGGCGAACATTAACAAGGTAGTGAAACATCGCCTCCACAACGCTTGAGCAGCCTTCCAGAAACTAAAGTCAAGGGTCTTTGACAATCGCTGCCTGAAAACAAAGACAAAGCCCATGATATAAAATATTGTGGTCCTCACTGTACTACTGTACAGTTGCAAAACATTGGACCATATACCCTAAGTCATGTGGAGTCACTCGAGCAGTTCCACCAAAGATATCTCCGAAGAATCCTACACATTTCCTGGGAGGAACGAAGAACAAATATTAGCATTCTAGAAGAGGCAGAGTCCACTGGCATTGAGGCCCTCATAATGAAACATCAACCTAAATGGGCGGGTCACTGCGCTCAGATGCCAGAGATAAGACTGCCTCGGAGGGTCTGATCGCTTTGGCTGGCATCGTGTAGTAGCCCACACGGCAGTGGAAAAGTTCGAAACCACCTGATGCGACAACAAACAGCAGCGTCGAGAGCGTAGGCATGCGAAAGCTGCAAACCTAGCGCTGTCGCATCAACTTTCTTCCCATATCATCTGCGGGACGTCCTAGAAACGGTGCAAGTCGCAACTGGGGCTCCTCAGCCACCTGAAGACCCACAGGATTGATTACCACTCAGAGGACGTTATCCTTGCTCCCGAGTAAAAAGCGACTGCTAATTTTGTGTTTGTGATTCTTTTTTTCACATAAGAACATAAGAACATAAGAAAAGAAGGAGACTGCAAAAGACCATTCATGGCCTACACTTGGCAGCTCCTGTTCCAGTCATCTTTCAATTTGTCTTATATTTGCCTTTATGTCTGGATTGAGTCCATGTATAAGTTCTTTTAAGTTCATTATAGCCCGATTTCGAAATTATAGCGAGGGAACAGAAGATTCTGTAGGTAAAAAACACTTTATTTATCTGTCGCGTTTCGTTACAACTCGTAACATCTTTAGAGATACAAGAAAATACAAGAGAAAATTACAAGAATTGTTTTATATATCATGGATAGACGGTAAACGTACAGACAAACATAGAAGTCACTCAGATAGGGTGCACTGGCAAACTCCTTGACAGGGTGGGACACTTCAAGAGCGCAGGTAGAAGATTAAACTTGCGGTCGTATCCAGATAGGTAAATGACCTGGATACCTGAGATTAGCTCTCCCGTGCGTTTCTATTTCGATTCTTGTTGGTAGGTAGTATTCCATTTGAATTGAATTGAATATTAATTTTTTTTTTCTTGTATGTGAATGGCTTCTAAGAATAGTAATTATCGCCGATCAGGTGCGGAGTCGATAATTTCAGTGTTGCCTTCTAACATTTTTCTGCTGAGAATTATTGCATGGTTTTGGCTAGTATGGTTTTTGGGGCGCCATTCGTCAGGTGGTAGGTCATTCTTCCTGATAATTTGTTTCAGTCATACCAAAATATGAGTGGGGGAGGAGCTTGCAGTCTCCTAGGTTGCATTTATAGCCATATATTACATGAGTTCTTTGCTTTGGTTCAGGTTTCGGCCTCAGATTTTTTTTCATGATGAGGGTGGCGGTTCGTCTAGTTTGATAGTATATAGTAGCGATATATTTTATTCAGTATTCGTAGGTTGTATCGATTGGTGGATAATTTCCTTGATTATCCTTTCGTCTGTTCGGTACGTCGTGTTCATGTTATTTTTATAGAAGAGTTTTATGTTGTTTTCTCTATTATTGTTTCCTTTGTTATTCTCTTCTGTGAGGAAGAATTGGTCCATTTTCTTTTTGATAGCTGCCTGTATTTCATGGTTGCTGAATCCATTGTTGACGAGTAGTTGTGTAGCTCTCTCTATCTCATTATGCGTATCTTTCCATGTATGGCAGTGAGTGAAGGCGCGGTTGATATAAATGATCACTATGTTAGTATACATAGTGCTCTTCCCTTGACTATGGGGCAGATAATTGGAGCGACTAAAAATGTAGCAGGTTCCCTCTCATGGAATCCTCTGTCTGCACAGGCAAAGGTTCACCTTGGTGTAGTGTTTTGTGATGTAGTATATTCCGTGCTCACTTAGTCTATTGGGAATGTGGTGAGCCAAGCGTCGTTCCACTAATGTTATTTTCTTGGTTATTTAAGATTTGAGTCGTTCTCCTTAACTGAAATGGTGAAGTAGGGAAGCAGAACTTTGTAACGAGTTAATATAAATTCTGTTTTCAGGCAGTCGATGTCAAGTGGCACTGGGATTAATCCAGTTACTTATTTGAGATAAGTTGGCTGCAACATACAATTCACCATTATGCTATGGTTTGGAGAGCCGTTTGGGCAATGGAGGTTTGTTAAATTCGCTGTCATCACAATTTTAGATAATATCTTCCTATCTTTAAATGAGGGCTTCAGGCTGCATTGGAAGAATGAATGAAAAATAGATGAAGTTGGGGGAGGAAGCCGTAATGGCATAAAACGCGAGTAGTGCTTTTCTCAGTTCTTTAGTATTCAAAATAAGCCCCTTTGGGGGGTTACCCGGCACATGTAATGTCCTTTTTTTTATGAACTGTGCAAGTGAACAATGGTCAAAGAGATCCATCACTTGTCCGATTAAAGGGCATTCATACTGAAGGGCAGTTAACGATGCCGAGCCCTTTTAGAATCTTACAGCCCAAACACAACTTGATGTTTTCAACACTTCCTTCAGACTCACTAAGGTCAATGATGTGAGACACTGCTGATAAAAAGACGAGTGAAAACGGGAAATAATTCTCTCTTTTAGCGTTCTTCCATTACATCGGTTTTACATCGCTGATTTATAACTGTTAGAACTGATTTTCAAGTTCTTTATTCTCTAGGGGTAGAGGATTACCATGTGTTTCTTGTGTCTGTTATCACTCTATAGTCATCACGCTTTAACCATATCGGCTATTTGCGGACCCACCATGCAGCTTCAGGGAAATCGCCACTTCACTATTGTACATATACATTTTTACTTCCCTAACTTCACTCCTTGCAGAGAAAATCTTTCCTCTATGGACCTTTCTGGTGGAGATGTTCGCGTTGATTAAGTTACATAAATAAACAAATCAGGACAGAATACCTCTCACCCATTTTTAACTTCCACCATACCAAATCACTCATCTCTATTGCTTCAGACAATTTCCAATTTCTATACGATATGACTACAATTTTTAACATCTTCTTAGTTCATGTGTATAAAATTCACTCTCTCTACTCTCCCATTTCGCACTCACTAATAATTATTAAGTAATTTTGGCAGGGAAAACTTAATTTTTAGTTCAATGGATCATGTAGGATGAATTATTTGAAAATTATTTTATTAATTGTATATTTGAAAACTTTCATCATGGTGAGACCCCGAAAGATATCATTACGGTCGGACTCAAACTCTAATTGTTATTTGCTTCCATCGTGAAATCTAATTTTCGATATTATTTTTCTGCATAAAATTTAAAAATAGGAATGAAGATTAACTTAAGAACCTTGGAATTGATAAACTTTTAAAAGTGATAAAAAGAGTGGATAATATTCTTGTTGAAAATGGTTGATCGGTTCAATTTTGAGAAAAATGTATGTTTGTTACGTTTTTTATTAGATTCGCTCTGATTTCTTTAATTATTCATCACCCAAATTCTCGCTTATTGGCCGATTGTAGACCTGCACCAAAGCTGATTGGTCCAAAATTGAGACATTTTTGCAAACTCCTCCCACAAGTGGAGTTACCAGGTGAGATTAATAAACAAATTAATAACCAGTCTCGTTGAAATAAATTATCATAGTAATACATTATACTGATTAAATTAAGCTTGTTGAACTTGAGGATTTGTCTTAATACAAAATACTATTGCCCAAAGAGCTAAGAAACAATTTTATTAATTCGCAAAGTGGGTTGCCCACTTTAGAATGTCCCAGAATTCGGAATTGAAGACTCTTCCCCATGTGGTGATATACTTGCCGTGATTTGTTCCTCGGTACTGCGCAATTAATATTACCGCGAGAGGGAACAAACTTGTACATCTGAAGTGAATGTGTGCTTTGTACAATTTGCCCATAGAGATTGTCAATGTACCCTGCTTGTCCCAATACATAGGGTCGATGAGATTGGCTAAGTGAGTTCTTCTCGTCTCTCATCATTCTGTACTATATGTAGTAAAAAATACTGTGAAACACCTGGGTAATATAACCTAAATAGTTTTACAATTATAGTATTGAACCGCCATTTACGTTGAAGAGTTTCTATCGTTATCGAAATAGAATCATATAATATTTCAAATATTTTACTCAAGTGTTGGACCAAATTCGCTCAGAACATCTGCCAGTAAGTTCGCAGATGTTGGATGAGGGAATCTTTTTCCCAGTCTCTTTTCCAAATATGTTCAAGGTCTCTTAACTTATTTAAATTAAACAAACTGCGGCAGCCAAGACAAATGTTCAAGCCTCTCTCGCCTCCCTTAAAAAAAAACTGAACTGTTCTAGTTGTGTGTATGGGTGCAAAATCATCTTGGAATATTTCTCGTATTAGAATGCCAAATGTGGACCATAGGAGGAACGGGCATCAACCGGGTCATTTAGGGTATTTTTGCTTGGTTTGAACCACGTGAATCACATGACGATAGGCCGTATCGTGGCGTATCTGTATTCGATTCGAAAATTCATTTCTTGAGGATTTCGATCATGCTGTCCGGCATTTAAAGGGCTATGATAAAGGAGTATTTTCATTCAGGATAGTTTTCATCCCTATTTTTGCCGTCCATTTTATCTTATCTCCTTGTCTCTCATTCTCGTACATCCTCTGCTATAAAAATACGGGCAAAGGACGATATTGTAACTTAAATATTCACAAATCAACCAGTTGATAGGAATAATGCAAGTGGTGAGTCATCAGAATGACCTTTTGCCAGTCATCAAATGTTAATGTTTAGAAATCGCGTCCTTTGCGTATTTTTGTTATTACTTTTACTGAAGTAAGTCAATGTTATTTAGATTCTATATATTCTTCTATGTTAAAGAGAAATTCCCCTCTATAACTATCATCAGTGGTGACCTTCCCTATATGGTGATAAATATTTACCATTCTTTCCATTTGCAGCCATATCTCAGGGGACTGATGGTCTTGAACACCAAAACAATTTAGTGGTTGTCATGGTTGCAAAGGCCCCTGCTTCATAATATCTAGGAGTTAGCTATTGTCATGGTTGCCAACGCCCCTGCTTAATGTCTAGGAATTAGCTGTTGTTATGGTTGCAAACGCCCCTGCTTAATATCTAGGAATTAGCTGTTGTCATGGTTGCAAACGCACCTCCTAAATATCTAGGAATTAGCTATTGCCATGATGGCAAACGCCCCTGCTTGATATCTAGAAAATAGCTGTTGTCATGGTTGCTAACGCCCCTGATTAATATCTAGGAATTAGCTGTTATCATGATTACCAACGCCCTTGCTTAATATCTAGGAATTAGCTGTTATCATGGTTGCAAACGCTCCTGCATAATAGCTATGAATTAGCTGTTGTCAGGGTTGCAATCGCCCGTGCTTAATATCTAGAAATTAGCTGTTATCATGGTTGCAAACGATCCTGCTTAATAGCTAGGAATTAGTTGCTCTCATGGTTGCAAACGCTCCTGCTTAATAGCTAGGAATTAACTGTTATCATGGTTGCAAACGCTCCTGCTTAATATCTAGGAATTAGCTGTTGCCCAGGTTGGAAACGCCCGTGCTTAAAATCTGGGAATTAGCTGTTCTCATGGTTGCAAACGCACCTGCTTAATATCTAGGAATTAGCTGTTGTTAGGGTTGCAAACGCCCGTGCTTAATATCTAGGAATTAGCTGTTCTCATGGTTGCAAACGCTCCTGCTTAATATCTAGGAATTAGCTGTTCTCATGGTTGCAAACGCTCCTGCTTAATATCTAGGAATTAGCTGTTGCCCAGGTTGGAAACGCCCGTGCTTAATATCTGGGAATTAGCTGTTCTCATGGTTGCAAACGCACCTGCTTAATATCTAGGAATTAGCTGTTGTTAGGGTTGCAAACGCCCGTGCTTAATATCTAGGAATTAGCTGTTCTCATGGTTGCAAACGCTCTTGCTTAATATCTAGGAATTAGCTGTTCTCATGGTTGCAAACGCTCCTGCTTAATATCTAAGAATTAGCTGTTCTCATGATTGCAAACGCCCGTGCTTAATATCTAGGAATTAGCTGTTCTCATGGTTGCAAATGCTCATGCTTAATATCTAGGAATTAGCTGTTTTCATGGTTGCAAACGCTCCTACTTAATATCTAGGAATTAGCTGTCTCATGGTTGAAAACGCTCCTGCTAAATATCTAGAAATTAGTTGCTTTCATATTTGCAAACGCTCCTGCTTAATAGCTAGGAATTAGCTATCATCATGGTTGCAAACGCTCCTGCTTAATATCTAGGAATTAGCTGTTGCTCAGGTTGGAAACGCCCGTGCTTAATATCTGGGAATTAGCTGTTCTCATGGTTGCAAACGCTCCTGCTTAATAGCTAGGAATTAGCTGTCATCATGGTTGCAAACGTTCCTGCTTAATATCTAGGAATTAGCTGTTGCTCAGGTTGGAAACGCCTGTGCTTAATATCTGGGAATTAGCTGTTCTCATGGTTGCAAACGCACCTGCTTAATACATAGGAATTAGCTGTTGTTAGGGTTGCAAACGCCCGTGCTTAATATCTAGGAATTAGCTGTTCTCATGGTTGCAAACGCTCCTGCTTAATATCTAGGAATTAGCTGTTTTCATGGTTGCAATCACCCGTGCTTAATATCTAGCAACGATATAATGTTGTTGTTTTTTAATCTAAAAGTTTTCTTCAATTTATTTAAAAGCCTTGATTTTCCAGCCCGAAAAACTTGACAATCTCTCTCGTTCAAAGAGTTCTTAGTTAAGAAGTTTCTTGTATCTCTTTTGCTGTGTTCAAAATGGAGGTTAAACTATAGTGCCACGATTTTCTATTTACATTTTCCATGCATTAAACTAATTTTAATGAAAATAATTGAATTAAAAATTGAGAATTGGATTAAGGAAAGTTTTCAGTAAAATAATTCTTTAACCACGCTTCGAAAGATCAGGAACTTACATTCGGATTTAATCATAAATCCTTCAAATTAATAAAAACTGACAAAATAACCGAAAGGAAAACACTCCACCTAAAAAGGAAGCCAAGTTATGTAATGACAGCGGTGCAAGTCCCTGTTGGTCAAGTTTGCCCCCCCCCTCCTCCGAGAGCGAGGTTGAAAATATCCGTAGGGACATATTTTATGGGAGAATAAGGGTAGGATAGATGAGTAGTGGTAATGGTTCGCCAACCTCCCTTTATCCAGTCAGATCACCGACCGGATAATGAAATAACATAAAGTTCAGTGTGACACTTGCTGGTGAGCCCGAGGGCACCGGGGGGCTGGTCCTCTTTGGAGAGATGTATTATGTTTTGACACCAAACAGCGCTCAGGTGGAGCCTTCGTTGCCCCTGAGCAGAGAGACCTTTTCCACGTCAGAGGTATGTGGATATAGATACCCATCGGCAGGATTCCTTGGAACAGAGAGTGTGTGTGCTGTGCTGTGAAGGCGAGAGAAGAAAGAAAGCAGTGTTGTAATTGATTATGTGTGTGGTGAGAAATGTAAGATCTACCCACTCAAGTACAGGGTTGAGCAAGGCGCGTCCACCAAAGGTTAGCCAGATCTCGACGTGCGTTGACTTTTGTGTCCGCTCATGCCGGAATCGAACCCGGTACTGCGATGTTGGGAGACCAACGCCGTATCTACTCGGCTAGATGAGTAAATAAACCAAATTAATGAATGATAAATATATACATGAAGAGGGAGAGAGGATGCCAAAAGATGTCCCAAGGACAGATCTCATATTCCAAATGCGTTAGGGATCAAGTACTTTATTTTCCAACCTTCCACTATCATCATCTTCATTTCAAGCATTTGCCTCCCACTGTCGAAAGAAACCTTTGCTCATCTTTCTTAATTTTTATCTGTCGTGTGCAATTTGTTTACATTTTTTATTAGCATATTTTTGGAGATCATCCATCCATTTTGTTTTTAGTCTTCTTTTCGGGCGTCTTTTATCAACTGGAGTCCATTCGGTAATATTTCTGGTCCATCTGTCGTCTTGGAATATTGCCATATGGCCTGTCCAGCTCCATTTCCGGTTTCTTATAACTTCTAAAATACTTGTATCTTGAAATTTGGTTTGTCTACTTATCTAAATGGCAGATTTTCTGTAACCCCAGTAGTATTGAAGGGGGGAGTCCGAGTATACACACACGCACACACTCATGATCACATTAAAAACGTACACACACATGACCTTGCACCCCGAGTCTATCCCTCCTTCCTTACTGGTTTGTCACCAAAATGTTCCCAGCCCCCCCGCCTCCTAGGTCAGTGACATTTTCTGCGAGGGAATCATAGTCTACACACACACACACACACACCCTTATTGGTTTGTCGTAAAATGCTCTCCTCCAGCCCTTAGGTCAGTGACCTTTTTTGCAGCAAATCAATAGGGTTTCTTTGACGCGGTTTGAATTTCCATGTATTGTATCGTATTAACATAATAGAGGAGTTGCCACTTAACTTTTTACAATCATTGAATTGGTCCGTCTAGTTTCAATCTTTTAGACCATTTGTCACTAAACCTTTCTGTGTGTCACACGTTCTAAGATGAGCCTCCATCTACACCGTATCACAGCCAGACTTAGCAAATATTTTGCAAGCGAAGACGTGTGTAGATCGGATTATAAATTTAGCCCAGACTATTCATCGACGGTTGATTACTTCGATCATCTTCGTCGACTTATTCATGAACACCCAATTGATCGGATTCAATTTATGTATAGTGAGTCGGTCCGACCATCTCTCAACTACAATACCGGAAAAGAAGTACTTAAACAGCTCCGGTTTATGGATTTAAAAGATTTAATCATGGGTGAAAAATAAAAGAAAGCTTATGGATCAGTTTTCTTTGTAGGAGGTCTATCGGATTGTCACAGTACATGAGGGGATGAGTTTTCCTGCATATTGCATTGTAACATGGTGAATGAAGGTGAGAAAGTAGTGAACATCGCTATATTTGACACAAAACCCCTTGTCGAGGAATAGGTCGAGGGGAGGTTGGAGTTTTCCCCGACTCATATATATATATATATATATATATATATATATATATATATATATATATATCCTATTATCACGTATGCGGAGGGGTCGTCGTACTAAGCCCTTATACTTCGTTCGGCACGTGCCCTGAATGGGTTTATTGACTCAGAGTGCTTAGAGGTTGGCTAAGGAGGGATTGTAATTAACTTTGCCAGCAAGCGACCCAAAGGAAGTTAGATACACAAACAATATGAAAATAGAGTTTTAATGAATGCTAAACAAGAAAATTATATATATAAATATATATACAAATAAGGTTCTTTGAGAGATAAATTAATAAGTGAAGCTCGGATATCTCACTTGGCTTGTAAGTAATTGTTCACTATGTAAATCCCTATACACTTTTAATATTGGTAAGCTTCGTGGTAAAGTTGGAGAGTGTGAAAAGGGAGGGTTACCCTTGGAACCTGAGGTTCGGGTGGCGCTGGTGAGTGAAGGTAGTGACGGGAGCTTCTTGTTAAAGAGCGCCCCACGCTCGTGAACTCTAAGGAATCTTGGGTGCCTCTGTGTGTGTGGGGAGGGAAGGGGAAGTGACCTATCGACACGTAGGGTCACGTAGAAAAGCCGGGATGTAGATTTCTCCCTTAGGGATTTAGAGTGAGGCTGTTTGTAGCTTAGGCTCTGAAACCTGAGTACGAGTCTGGGTCCGCACTGACTTGCATACCAACGGGGTAAGAAGCCTCCCTAACTGGGACCGATCTCCTCTCTGAAGTCTTGGTGCTTCGACGATTTGCCACTACACCGAGATAGATGGAAATTCTTGCCCCGCCATACGCTGTACAAGCTCTACTACCAAGAGTTAAAAGAATTCATCTTCTATACTCGAAACTCGGGAGAGGTTCACATGGCTCCGGAAGTAGATTTGATGTCAAGCGCCCTTCTTCAGGTAGGGCTGCTTGGTTATCTCCTCTATTTCGTCCTTTGTAAACTCCCGGAAACCACAGGAAGCCAAGATTGGCTCACATATATCGATAACCAGTCCAGGACGGAATTCGCTGGTTAGCTGAAATGGTCGGCGGGGTTTTCCGGCGGGAGAGGAGAGGGACCAGACATCGGACTGGAAGGGAAAGGTTTGATAACGCGGCCCGCCCGGAAGGGAGGTGGGGAAAACTTGGGAGAATTTATGCTATTCTCCTGCACTCCTGTTATTTCGCTTTCTCTCATGGTCCCATTAGCTCACTGATATGATGAAAACCAAGATTGAAGAGGGAAGGATGGAAGAATTCTTCTCAAAAGACAAGAGAATGTGATGATTTATTTTGTGGGCAAATTAAAACATTGGTAGTATAAGGCGTATTATTTCATCTATATTTTATTCAGAGAATATTATAAATGATAAAATAATGTATATACATAAAGTGTTCATTGTAGCTGACAGGAATTCAATGTATAGTAACTTTTTTAAAAAATGTCATGTAAGATCCCTTTGAAACCAAAAGGTATGGTTCGATAACTCCTTGGGAGTTCAACTTGTTTTATGAAATATTTTTCTCAAAACATTCACCCTTCTCACCTTTTTCACTCCACCGTGTTCCTTGGCTCTGAAACCCATAAATAGTACAGGGCTATGACTATCAGCATTCTCTCTATCATCATCGGTTCCAACTAGGCATTTCAGAGAACCAGTAAATGCGTACAAAGTTATAAGGTTGCGGACATCCATGAAATTCTAATTGAAATTATGTATTTTAAGCTAGATGTAAAATAAAATTGGATTTTAAGATAAGATGCTTTTTATTAAATAGTTATATACGAGTGTAAACGAATCAGATCTTCAGTTAAAAATGAACCGTCGATTGTTACGCTTATATACATCTCCGAGTCTTCCAAAATCTTTTGGTCGGGTAAATCGCTATTCCAATCTGTTTAAGAAGGTCGTTAAAAGATCTGAGGTGGAAAGCTTTCTCTCAGGTTTGTATAGCTATACAAGATTAAAGATAAAACACGTAAAAACACAAGGTTCAATCGAGATTTGGAACCTAGATCTAACTGTGTTGTGCAAATTTGAAAGTTTTAATTATGGTGTACGCTACATACTCTTTGGAAAGTTTTAATTATGGTGTACGCTACATACTCTTTGTAATTGACGTATATTCTAGAAATCTCTGGCAAAACCCTTTGAAGGAGAAGACGGATCAGGTAGTGTCAATTACTATACGAAATCTCATGGAAGAAACCGAATGGATTCCTGGTTATATATTAGGTTGAGGAATAAGTTCTTGCGTTTTTTTTAGGTTGTGTTGATTTAAGTTTTGTTGACGTGATTTATGCACATATTAAGAAAAAATAATAAATAATGAGAGCAAAATTTGTAAAGGTTAGGCTACGTCTCTTAACAGCGTAGACTATTAGGCTTTTGCTTAGGCTACGTCTTGAAGTTGAGTAATAAGTCATTGCAGTTTATTTCAAAGTTGAGTTAATTATATATTTGTTCTGTTCCCTCAAAATGGAATGTTAAGTTAAAAGAAAGGCGCATTTTCGACACTTGTTGTTATTCATTTTCATTCGAGACGAGAACAATGCAAACGCAGCCAAAGCTCGTCGCGATATTTGTGCTGTGTACAGAGAAAATGCTTCATCAGAAAGGACAGCTCAATGGTGGTTTTCAAGTTTCAAAAACGGTCATTTCAATCTTAATGAGGAAGAACGTTTTGGTCGCCCCATTTAGTTGGATGAAGATCGATTGAACGACCTTCTTCATGAAAATCCTCGTCAATCGACTAGAGAAATGGCTGTACAACTGGCGTGTGATCAGAAAATTGTAGTGAATCACCTTCATTCGATGGGGAAAGTTAAAAAACTCAATGCATGGCTTCCGCACGCTTTGAGCAAAAGCAACAAACTTCAACTCTCCACGATTGCCGCAGGTTTACTTGCTCGTCACAAGGCTACTCTTGGATATAAGGACAGCTTTCTTCACCTCATCATCACTGGCGACGAAAAGTTGTGTGTTTATGTCAACATGAACCATCGAAAACAATGGCTTAGCCCCAATAAAAACCACTTCCGCGATTAGAGCAAAGACTTCATCCACGAAAGACGATGCTGTGTGTGTGGTGGGATTGTGAAGGCATCATTCTTTATGAGCTCCATGCGAACAACGAGATTGTCAATGCAGAACTCTACGTTCAACAAATGTATCGACTCGCCGAAGTTATTCGTGAAAAGCGATCTCATCGACGTTATGGAGTCCTTCTGCAACGCGACAATGCTCGTCCTCACATTGCCAATATGACAAAAGACGCCATCAAAATGCTGAATTGGGAACTCCTGCCGCATCCACCATATTCGCCAGACTTGGTTCCATCGGATTTCCATATGTTCCGATCGCTCTCCAACAATTGGCGCGGCGTTTCGTTCAATACTGATGTAGAATTAAGAACCTGGTTAGACGAATTCTTCGAGTCAAAATCCAGAGTTTTTAATTGCAGAGGCATCGAAAAACTAGTTGAACGTTGGGAAGAAGTTTTTCTAAACCGCAATAACTTATTCCTCAACCCAATACGTTCTGATGATGGAGCAGAGTAAAAGGCTTATTGAGCGAATATAATATTGGCGTATATCATATTCACTCACTAAACAAAGTTAGTCTTGTAGAGCGTGTACAATGAACAATAAAAGAAAGACTTTTTAGATATTTACCTTTAATAAAATATGGAAATACATCGACTTGTTAGATGATTTTACAAGGGCTTATAATAATTCTAGGCAAAGAATGATTGGGAACACACCGTTTAAAGTTATACACGATGTTGCTATACCGAATCAAGTTGCGGAAACTAAAAGAAAGATGTTTCTATATAAGATCCGTGATTATGTTCGAATCTCAGCGCTTCCAGTAATTTTAAAAAAGGATACAAGGTAGGGTGTAGTAAAAAAAGATACAAGATATATAGAATTTCAAATATATTAGACCTGTATTATATTAAAGATTTAAATAGAGAGCATATTGAAGGTGTGGTTTATAAAAAACTACAGAAAATAAAGTTTGACTCTCGTAAGAAATATGTAGTGGAGAGGATAGTTAAAGCGAAAGGGAATGGAAAAACAAGCTATATTTAGTAAAATGGCGAGGGTACTCAAGTCGTTTATTTCATACGTCAAGGCATGTGATATCACATACCAGCCTTGAGCACATGCATTCGCGATATTATATAAAGGTAGGAGATTAAGAAGGTTTTTTATCAGTTGTGAAGATCGAGTCAGAGAGTTTTTATGTCACCCTTCCTTCTTCATCCTCCCTGGATATTTACCCTCAAAATACCATGGCTGACTATAGAATTGAATTCCACAAGTCCATTGCAACAGAATACAGTCAGTATGAAGTAGGGCTTTGTGAGTTTCAATTTACAGGGAATATCTATATTACTAAGCCTGCATGTGCACATGCATTCACAGTCTATCAGAAAATGACGTAAGTAAATAATTTTGCATTAAATACTATATTGGCAAGATGAGAGGAAACAAAAATAAAAGGAATTGACTATGCTTATGATGAGATATGGATAGATGCCGGTATTATAAAAATGAAAAAGCACTCATAGAGAAAATGAATTTGAAACTTAAGTATCATCCCGAGATTTACTGTTTCAGTATGACAAAACACAACGGAAAATGTCTACTGAATATGTGTTAATGCTCACTTCACATTCATTGCTCAATGTGAAAAGGAAAGGAAATCTATTACTTCATCTGAGATGATATCCTCAAATTAAATCGGGGTGTAGAGTTTAATACAGATTTTCCTGCTCTTATATCTCATCCGAGATCAGGTTACGTTTACTCTACCCTTGTAGAATATCAGTTAGTAGGCGGGACACAGTCGAGGCTGATGAGAACTATTCACCTTCCTTTCAGTATAACTTTTGATAATCCACACTATCCGAATCTAAGCTCTGGAGAATTGAGATCAATTTATATCTATATAAGAATGGTTGAAGGTGAAAAATTTCCATTCTTTCTTGGTCATTTCATGCTAAAACTACACATTAGGAGAAGACATTAAAAACATAGAAGGACGGGCAATTTGGGGTTTATACGCAAAATAAGGATGCAGGTGTCTATTTAATCCCGTGTAAAGTTCCAAATTGCCTCTCCTTCTATGTAAGAGAGACCAGAAAGTCAATAAATAAACGTATATATGAACATAGGAGTTATATTCGAGGGGCAAGCAATGCTTCTAGTAATTTTAACCATGTGAAAAACGCCAATCATACAATAGATTTCCAAAGTGATCAAATAATTTGCCATTGTAACGATTTTAATATAAGAAAAATGATTGAATCCGCATTAATCAAAGAAATTTCAAATTTAAAACTCTCAGAATGGCAGCATAAATGTACTCCTCATGTATCAAATCTCATTTTAAAGGATATTGTAAATCACCTAAAGCTAACGATTCCAGATTAATGTCAGTTTCCTGTTATTATATATTCCAGTATTTCAGTTTTTCTTTGTCGATTTCTCTTAGTTAACGGCTGAAGATGATATGGGAAACTACATATCGAAACTACTCCCGGTTTAATAAACTTTAGACTCCAAAACAGGAGTTTTTATTGTATATATATATATATATATATATTGTCATCATCTTCTCTATATGTTTATTTGTTTGTTTTTTTCGTTCTCAAGTTCTTACCTAAGATCTCAACCGGTAAGGAGGTGAATGATGTAGCCAGGGAGTAAAACCACTGATTCAACTGAAACCTGGCCGACAGCACTGCCTCCCAGTGCGAGTGCCCGCAGTAGGGGTACCCTGAATAGACTGTTCCACCTGGTATTCAGAGGAATGGCAAGTCCTCACTACCAGCGGGCAAATAGGGATGGCCTGGTTCAATGGGTCGAATTAAACTGATTCACAATAGAAGGGAAGCTGGTGCACTCTCCCCCTCCCCCCTCCATGTGCCCACTTTGTCTACCAGTATCCTTTCTTCATTTTTTCTAGGTTTAAGAACCAGACCAGCTACCTCATGGCGTCTCCAAAGATACTTTCTTGAACATCCAAAACGCTCGCAGGTCTCAAGATATCAGAACTTGAAGGATGCTGGGCATTGGGGTACGACTAAATGAAATAGCTGTTTACGCCCAAATAACGCCTTCCCTATGTGTTACAATTTGATCACCTTCCTGCGAGCGTTGTTAGATGCTATAGTGCCTTGTTGGCTGCCAGGCCTACTAAAAGTCTCGTCTCCGGTCTCTGGGTCCGCCCCAACAGATCTTCCCTGTTGCGCTGCATCTTTGGCTTTCAGTTGGGAGCTATGACTTTTGGCGAGCGACCTCTGTTCGGTGTGCGTGGATGTACAGGTGCAAATACTAGTCTTTAACGCAACTAGAATTGAATCACTGAGAAGTCTGAATACCTTGGCGGTGTTACCTGGAACAGTTGAATGTGAAATATAGACCACCATTTTTGTATTTTATTCGAAATTTCTTTTGTCGGCAAACTAACATTTCAAACAACCTCCCGATAAGCGAAACCTTGCCCAAAGTTGGTGCTGGGTTGGACTCCCCGGTCGAGATCTCCCATACCTTAGGGTATGTGTGGCCATTTGGAGGCCTTTTCTGTGTTGAAATTGGTCCAAGAGGTGCTCTTGCCCAGGGAAGAATAATTTCCTCTGAAGGCGAACCAAAATTCAATGGCAGAGCCAATGTTCAGCCCTGTACAAAATCTTCCTGAGGCGGTATGGGCATGGCTGGCTCTATGCTTGCTGTCGCTCTGGGCAAGCAGATGTTCGGCGACTTTTTTAAGTATAACTATAAAAATTTCGACTAATAAAATATAGAATAATAGAATTGATTCTATGGGTTGTTTTTTTAACAAACAATGAAAAATAATATTGTTTTTATTTTTTGGAGGATCTTTGATGGCGCCCCTAAGCATATGACGCGGATTGGGTTGCCAGGACCTTGAGGCGGCACTGGATATGGGACGCCGAGGACTCACGAGGAGAGAAAGAACCCTTTCCCTCGGGTGAGGAACCTTCTCAGCCACTGATTACACCAAATGTCACATGTTCTATCATAGAGTGGCTCTAACTAAGGTAATTATTAGTATACCAAAGTTCGCTCGTTTCCTGAACGGGATTCTTCTGGTGAATGTGGTGAACCCGGCCCAAGAAGCTATTATTAGTGCTTTGCGGACACTATGGCTAGGTGTGAAAGTGATATACACGCTAATAATTTGTTTAAAACAGTAGTTTATGCGCAAGAGAATTCGTGGACTACCCTTAGAATATATTACAGAAGAGATGGCCGTCCAATGATAGGCCATGTCCGAAAATGAGATGAAGAATAGGTGGGCTTCGAGACCCACACTTTTTTTTTTGGCCCCCTGATTCGGTGTGTGCAGGTTAGTATGGCTAACATGTAAAGGCATCAGTGCCATTGCCGTTGATATGATGCTACAGCGACCGTTTCAGCCACACAAATCGTTCATGCAGGCATACAAGAAAGGGTTTACCTGAAATCTGTCCCAATTGTTCCAAGATCGTACACGATAATTTCTGATTGTGTACGGTAAATTTTGTTAATTGCAAAGAACCCCACACTGCTTCTTCCATTCTATGTGGAGCGTATCTTTTAGTGGAACAGGTCCGGGGTGTTTAGGCTAGGGAACGAATCTAACTGGTCCTGTTGCGACCTGTACGAACTGGGTTATCCTACGCTACTTAGGATAAAAAAGCATCATCTACTCAAGGCCCCTCATTCTACCAGCATGATATAAACCGCACCCATTCGGAACCCTTTTGCTGGTTATACCGCCCCTGGACGCCTCCCTGGAATAGTTAGCGTGTCTAATGGCTATTTCCCAGTCCATGCTAAAACCAGGGCTCTTTCCCACTCGGCTTGATTGATTCCCATAAAGGTGTTAGATTTGAAGCAGGAAACCCATCGAAGGTGGTTGTGAGACCGTACTTGGGGCCTTCTAAGTCTATTCTCCGAAGGGAGGTCAAGAGCAAGGGAGCTTAGGCTCCACGCCCATATCCAAGGCAAGGCGCGGCGACTGGTAAATACGAAAACTTCCAATAGACGAAAGACCGTCGGTTCCAAAACCATCTTTTCCGCCAAAGTTTTCATGGTTGATAGAAAAAAAGACGCATGGTAAGCCCAATCTCTTCCTTTATCTCCTTGAAGGCGACAACGCCTTTTACGTTCAACAGCTACTGGAGTTCTGCTTCCTTAAAACCTACGTCCATTCCAGTGAGCGTCTTCACTTATAAGAAGGTCCCGCATCTCTTTTAACCTAGATCTGGAGGGCATTTTCCTTCAAATGAATTGCCGTTGACTCCAAAATAACTGGGAGGTGCTGAAAAGGTTCATCTCTTTCCGCTCTCCTTTATCTATTTGTCACCAGACCATGTTCGGCACGTGCGCGTAACTCCTGCCCACCACCCCGAGGTATAAGGGTATCGCTAACTCACTAGAAGTGTATGGGAATACGCGATTTAAACCCGACATGATTCATCCGTTCTTATACTTGGTTTACTTACTTCATTTCAGGCAATGGCAGCATAGCTACACCTGGATAGAAAATATACTTTTATTTCTTGGTACATTGCACCTTTAGCTGATTTAGACGCGTGGAAATTCTTCCGCATCGTGACACGGTTGCTTAGTCCCTTTCTCCTCCTAGGTGATTTGAACGGTAGCCACCTAGTTTTGGCGGACCACACGAATAATCCCATTTCTTAGATCATGGCCCATCTGATCTAAGAGTTTTCAATAGGATTTCTTAATTTGTGTGAGTTTACGCATCACTCAACCCAATTTCCCGAGAACCACTTCATTTCCTTGTCCCGATCTGTTCCTTGCTCTTTGGACATATAGGTTTATTTTTTTTTAGAGTTTTTTTTAATGACCTACATGACAGTAAACACTTTCTGATTTAAACATTATTTGGTGTGTCGCTGCTCTCTAAAAACCGCCTCTGGGGTGCTTACAGCAAGCTCGAAGACTTGAATTTCAGGAAATGACTGATTTCTCCTTGTCAAGTCGTGGAGTTTAGGTCAGTTGATGAGGTCACTGAGTTCTATGGCAACTTCATCACTAAAGTCTAACTACCTTTCCTAAAATCTCTGGCTGTTTTTCACGCCATCCGCTTTCTTCCTAGTCGGCCGAGTGCGGGATGGCCCTCAGAGAGATGCGATAGTACTAAATGCACTGGAGGTGTCGCCGAAACGATTTCACGCTTGGTGAATTTCGTTGATGGCAAACCGCTGGAATTTACATTCGAAGGTAAAGAACCTTTCACCGGCATGTTTACAATAAATGGGTTGCGTTCCTCTCTCGCTTCATATGTGGATACCACTCATGGTCCAGACTATTTCAAGTATGTCATGCTCTGACACCCGGGTGAGCAAAGCATGATAATTTGGTTAGATTTGTTAAACAGGCTCTGTACTGAAAGTAATTCTTCAAACTCTTTGTAAATGGCTATTCTCAAACCGGAGAGAGATCACTTAATCTTTTTTCACTTTTCTCTGATGAAAAATGAAAAATGCTAATCTTTTACCTGGAAAGCGGGCGCCATCTGTTTTCTGGACAGTACAAATTTCGTCAGCTCCACTCCTCGTCAGATGCTCTTTTCCGGCTAGAAAATGCTATCTTCGAGGCGTTCCTTCGTAGTACCATTACATAACGGTGTTTTCGAATTGGAAAAGGCCTAAGATTCCACACAACGACAGTGTATCGTAGAGACCCTCCAAACTATGGGGTTTAGGGGATGCCTACCAATTTTATATCTGAGTTCTTGTGAGATCGTCGATTGGAGGAACCTTATCCAGTCTAATAGGGAGGGAAGAGGGAGTTCCTCTGTTAAGTGCCATCAGTGCTACTCCCTTTGCCTTGGGCATCAACGGCAGCACTTCGGGGTCACCGGAAGATGCAAAGAGAGAGACAATGAGAGAGAGAAGGAGAGATATGGAAGAAGAGAGGGGGTGAGAGAGAGAGGGACTGAGATGGAGAGAGAGAGAGAGAGAGAGAGAGAGAGAGAGAGAGAGAGAGAGAGAGAGAAAGAGAGAGAGAGAGAGAGAGAAAGAGAGAGAGTAGAGGGGAGTTACATACCCCATACAACCCAATTTATGCTTATTTATTTATCATGAACTCTACTTTATGCTTACATATTCACCATAAACTCCACTCTATGCTAACTTCACCGATACATCTAAAGTCGAAAATGCCAGTAATATTTACATAATTTTTCTCTTTTAGGTTCAGACCATGATGTAATTTTTTTCATATTCGTCTCGTAGGGGACATGTGGTAGGAATCTACCACAACGGAGGAAATACTGCTATTGCTTGTACATTTTACGAACTGATCTACCTTCTACAACCTTTATATTATGCATGTAACTACTAATAATGTCTTATCTACAAGTTGTGAATAACTCTTGTCTAGGTATCCCCAACTTCTTCAGAGGATAGGTTTGGCAAATGTTATCTCTATCAGGAAGAAGTCAATACAATTCATCAATGGGGAGAGTAATACGAACGCATTGAACAATTCTGCGGAAATAGGTTAAGCGAATGGGGTAGGCTCGGTGCGACTGACATGGCTATTAAATACTATTTTGATGAATTTTCACACAGGAGTGCATCAGAGACTGGAAGGCAAATACAGCAGTGTTGTTTGCAACCACGTAATAATCATGCATACAGCCAAAGTTCTAGAAATCTAAAGTGAAATTTGTGCTTCCACACAAATACGTGAGTTTGAGAAACAATAACAACAAATTGAAAAGCTTAGTTGTGAAAGAATGTTTTCATATTATAACAGTTAAGGAAAAATGGGTATAAAGTGCTAAAAGGGATATTATGGTAGAATTTACTTATCTGGCTATATAATTTTTAATAAAAATGGATAGAGAGGAAGCATTGGAGGCGTTATTTTATACATACAAACCCGAACCCGTCGGGATAATGAAAGTCGTCTTTCTGGATATTACGTGTGAAATTTTAGTTATCGAGTTTTGTTATAATAAATGAATTACTTTTTGGTATATATACCACTAACGCAAATATAAGAATACGATCTTATTATTCTTCAAACGCTTTTGGCCTTAATTAGATAAAGAGTTACGATTATATAGAGTGACGTTAACATTCCGACCATAGATTTCTATAATTTATAGATGATAACTTCCTTCATCAAAAAGTAGACAATCAGAATGCAAACGTAATATATCTTAGACTAATTTTTGACAAATAAAGAGAAATTACTTTTGAACATACACGTTGGTGAAATACCCGAACAGCGATCATAAAATAATTCGATTCAATAAAATTATTGGAATAAATTTTCACCCCCCAAAACAGTCATTCCATTCCGAAATTTAAATCTTGTAATTTTTATCTCTCTCCCTCCGGTATAAAACTTTTTAGTTGGGTGAAATTTTAAACGTTTGAGACGCCCATATAAAGTTTTAATGATTTACAACGTTCGTTTTTTACTTTAAAAAAACACGATAGTGCGCTCCAAACATAAAGGTTACAATAGATCAAATCAAGTGCCGTGTATCAATAGTGAAATTGAATCATACTAAAGTAGGTTAACTATTTTTATAATTTTTAAAGAGTTTTTTAGCGAGGCAATAAGTCATTAGGGGTTTAAAGACCATGTGTAAAGACCTAACATGAAAATATTTGCCTCATCTCCCTTACTTGGGCCGTTATTAATTTTTTAGAGTCCATTGTTAGAGATGGAATCGTGGAGCATCTGCTGATAAATAACTTAATGAATTGAACAAAATACGGCTTTCGACAAGGAAACTCATGCCTAACTAATGTGCTTGATTTTTATCGCGAAATGATTACAACGTTTGACCAAGATAATGCTTTTGATGTAGTTTATCTCGACTTAAAAAAAATGTTTTTTGACATCGTTCAACATGAAAGACTCGTAGTAAAGCTAAAATCGCACGGAGTAGGGAGCACCTACTATAAAGGATTGAACTCCAGCACGAAAGCCGTTGGGAGAGAGTTGTTGTAAATGGAAATACTTCATCATTGGCAGCAGTCACTATCGGCTTTGCTCGGAGATCTATTGTTGGGACCTGGCTTTTTAAAAATATATATAAATGATCTTCATGCAAATTAATTTCCTTAAATAAAGAAAAATGCTGATGCAACTCCTTCTGTACTATAGCAAAATATCATAGTAACTGTCAAAACTTGAAAAAGACCTGGATAGAAGAATGAAATGGTCGGAAGATGGCCGATGCAATTCAACGTTACCAATTGTAAGGAGAGATTATAATATGGGTGGTTAAAGTTTAAACATAATCAACATGGAAAAGAGTTTACATAACTTAATCTAGCATAGACATTTTTTATTTAAATTGAAACATAAATATAAATTATGACTCAATATTTGAGCTAGATAGGTGACCGGCAACTAAATATAACAGTTTTAAACTACTGAGCAAAACTTATAACAGTGCATTAGCACAAATATTTTCATATACGATGACACAGACTTGGAATAGCACGGCTAAGAATGTCGTCGAAAGCACTACAGAACATATATTTAAAAATAGAATCGATAAATATTACTTTAAAATAGGAATACAGAAGAATGAGTGTGAAACCAATTTTTTTTATTATAAACCTCTTTTCCTTTAGCAATCCTAAGCCTCCAACCTCCAACTTTTCCCTTCATATTGGAGTTAACCTGGAATGAAACTTAGGGTATTTGCTGTTTCTTACTTATGTAATATATTTTAACAAGTTAAGCCGTGAAGACAGATACAACACATGAAAGAAACCAGTAGGCATTAACCTATGGGTAGGTAGCATTGAAGCTTCCCTATCTCTCTTTCGAAATTAGAGCCATCACTGTACACTAGCACGGCTCTAATATGCTACGATATATGCTCAGAGAAATACGATAGCAATACTAGCGGTGTTGTATGAGTTTTAGGAGCAGAGGTGTAGCAACAAACGTTCGGTGGTGATAACCTACAGAGTGGTGTCTTGGACAGAACCAACGGCACTACTGGTCCGAGAGTTGCACGCAATTTTGGGCGTTTTTTTAGCCTTAAGCCGAAATACTTAGGTTATGAGTAGCGTCTCGTATCGGCATATGCACCATCAAGGTTGGCTACAAACGAAATGAGAGCCGCTGGCCACTGGGAAAGACGCTGAACTCAAATTTAAAAATGTATGTTACACTATGTATGATGGAAACCGACTGGCATCTTCTCGGTGTCGAAAATAATACTCGTATAGGGGTCGTACGGAAAGAGATAGTAGCCAAATGGAGACTTCATCTTCCGCACTAGATGTTCGGTGGAGGCAAAAGAGCATGCTCACCCCATTGTCTACCTTTAAGAGAAAGAATAAGTAACAAGGAGTAACAAGGAAAGAAAGTACCTTAGAAGACCTTACAGTCCATTCAATGAGGGTACCTTTGGATTAGCAGTCGAGCGGGCACATCTCTGCTCAAATGCTTTACGTACTTAAACGGCCAATTTTAAGACCCTGTCTAGTCATGACTTGAACTGGTCAACGAATTCACTGTTGACAACTTTCACTGGAAGTGCGTTCCAACTACCACATATACTGTAAGTGAAAAATTGTCCATACAGATCGCGGTTGTAACGCTTTAGTTCAAGTTTAAAGCCATGATTTATTGTTCTGCTCTCAGCAAGTGTGAAAATATCCCTGTAGTCAACATTGTCAAACCCTCAAAGTATTTTGAAAACTTCGATGAGCTGACCACGCAGTCTACGAGTTTCCAACGAGAACAGATCTAATTCCCTTAATCTATCTTCATAACTTTTATGTCTGATAGAGGGAATCAGTTTGGTTGCCCTGGCTTGCACGCGTTCCAATCTCGCGATATCCTTTCAAAATGAAGGACTCTCAAATTGTATGGCATACTCCAGGTGCGTTCGGACAAATTAGTTGTACAAACACAGTGCAATCTCCTTGTTCCGATATCCAAACTTGCCCTTTATGTAGCCTAGCATCCTTTGGACTTTTTTCTCCGCCTTAATGCACTGTTTCGAGAACTTGAGGTCACTAGTGATTGTTACACCCAAGTCCTTCTCAGTGTCAGTTGATTCAATAGCAGTGCCCTTAAGGACATACTGAGATTAGGGATTTCGTTGGTTGATATGCATCACTTTGCATTTTTCAGGTTAAAAGGCATTTGCCACGTGTCCGACCACTTCCCAATCTTCCGAAGATCTTCCTGAAGGCAGGCAGTATTTCCATCCCTTGCAACGTTAATACCAAGCTTTGTATCGTGAGCAAATTTAGAAATCTTGGCAACCAAGGAACCTTCCATGTCGTTGACGTAGATGATAAATAGTAGTGGTCCCAGGACAGAACCTTGAGGCACCTCGCTAGTAACGGGCACCCACTCAGAAGCCTTTCCATTTAGCACCACCCATTGCCGTCTGCCACTTAGCCGGTTCTCTATCTAGCCTGCTAATTTTCTGTATATGCCCAGCGCTCGCACTTTCCGGAGAAGGCGGTGGTGTGGTACCTTATCAAAGGCTTTCTGAAAGTCTAAGTAGACCAAATCCACCGCCTTGTCCCGGTCGTGCTCACTGAAGACGAAGTGGAAAAATTCCACAAGGTTCGTCAGGAATGGCCGTTGCCTTCGGAAGCCGTGCTAGGAACTCCTCAATCGCAAGTTGGACTCTAAATATGACTTCATTTTGTCCACCATGATGCTTTCCATGAGTTTAACGACTATAGAAGTCAGACTGATAGGTTGGTAGTTCTATGGTTGGCTAGTTTCCTTTCTTGAAGATAACAGTCACCTCCGCTTCACGCCAGTCTCTAGGAACGCATTCGGTACGGATTGACATGTTGAAGATTGCGCTCAGGTGTCGTGACACTTGATCGCGCATTTCTTTTAAAATTTTAGGTAGAAACCAATCCGGGCCAGGTGACTTATTCGTCATTAGGTCAGTGATCTTCTTTTTTATTTCTCCTTCGGTTAAGTCCATATCCACCAGCTTTTCCCCCGGGTAGGGATCCGTTGGCTGGGGGATGGGACCACACTCTTCAGTAAACACTGAAGAGAAGTAGTCGTTGAAGAGGTTAGCATTTTCTGCATCTAAGTGCTTTAATGTCCCCTCCTCATTCCTCGAAGGGCTAATCGTTCGACGGATTGGTTAACGGCTGTTTACATATCCAAAGAACTCCTTGGGATGCTCTTTACAAAGCTTTGCCACTCTGAGTTCCTCATACCGCTTAGCCGCCCCTATGCTGGACTTAACTCTCCTGGCTAGCCTCCGGTGTTCGTCATAGACACCCGAGATCTTCGATTGCCGGTACACAATTCTATTCTTCCTAAGCAGTTGGCCGATTTCTCGATTAAACCACTTTGGTTGAACTGAAGACCGACGGGGGCATTTCAGAGGGATGAAACGCGATTGAAGACTCATGAATGTGCTTTTGAAACTGTTCCACGAGTCTTTAACAACCTTGCACACTTCTAGCCTGGCGTCAGTCAGTCCAACACGAAGACCTACAAAGTCTGCTCTTCTTAAATCAAGTTTCCTCTATTTACTAGTTGCATGCTCTGCCTTGTGGACTTTGACTACAAATCTATTTAGTCGTTGGTCACTGCCACCGATCTCTTCGCCAACAGAGAGGTCCTCAGCGATATCATCCTCAAAGGTTAAAACCAAGTCGAGGATATTGTCTCCTCTCGTTGGCTCTATCACCCATTGAGTCAGCAACTCGTTGTTCGCGAACTCCAGGAGTAGTGCGTTCTCGCCACAGGGTTCTTTGGTTTCCCACTCAACTTGTGTGTTGAAATCCCCCATGGCGATACGCACTCTGTCTTTTACAAGTTTGCCCAACAGCTGGTACAGACTCCTGTCCTGTTCTAAGAGTTTGGCAGGGGGTCTGTAAAGCACCACGGTCCTGTATCTGGCAGGACCTATCTCTAGGTCAACACCTAGTAGTTCATGGTCGGATAAGATGTTGCAATCCGTCGAGTTGAGAGTATCCTTGGCCTCCAACATCACACCACCACTCTCTCTGTCTGGCCTATCTCTCAGGAAGTGCTGGTAACCGGGAATCGTGAATTCACCTTCAAAATCTTGGCTTGAGGTTTTTATCCACGACTCCGTTATGGCCACCTTCTCAGGTTCTTCTGTTGCTACGAGGGCACGAAGTTCAAGAAACTTGTTTCTGATAGACCTCGCATTAAACAGAAGCACCTTGAGGAAGTCTTCAACTGTAGGACACCCTACGCTCATCCGTTTTTCGCTTTGTTTCTCTGTGGCGGGGTCACTTCATTCTTTGTGACCTCAAAAAAAGTCTTTCCTGGAGTAACACGGGTGTACTGGCGTAAGTTCTCCTTTACTTGGGGCCTGACACTTCCTTGGGTCTGCTTCACAACCTTCTGGATCATGTTTGCGAGTACAGCTTTCCCTTTCAGGGAAAGATGCACTCCGTCGTTTTTGTACAGGTCGTTTCTCCCGTAAAAGGTGCGGTAGAGGTCTACAAAAAAGACTCTTTCCGCCGTACAAAGATCTCCCAGGCGTTGGTTTATAGAGACGTTCCTCGCGTGAGCATTGCAGGATGGACCTCGTCTTGGGAGTATCTCAATATTAGAAATATCACTAAAAACATAAAAAAATAAATAAAATTCATGAGAGAAGAAGATGATTTATCTGCTTTTTTAAAATCACACAATTGTGAAAGTTGAATGCAAATAAGAAACATTGAGAAAACTGTTATGTGTTAATCTGATGTACAGATAAAAGAACGGTCATTTAACTCAAGTGAGTATAGAGTAGCAAGGTAGAGGTACGCATCAGTTGGTTCATCGGGTGATTGACATTAAATGCAATTTTAAAGAAATAAGTCAATAATCCCACCACACAACGATGTGGAAGATTTATCTCAGTATCAGAAGCAAATTTGAATCTAGCTGAAAGCTAGATTTAATTTTTGCAGCAAATTCTTTGAGAAAATAAGGAACAATTGAGAAGTTTAATTCCATTGACAATGAAATTAGTTTGTATGCAACTTGATTCCCAATGTTCACACCATGGCACATTCGTCCAGGCGTCACGACAGAAGTCAGTAGCGTTCCTTTCTATATCTTGTGAAGAAGGGATATCTGCATACAAAGGGGTATAAGCAGCATAAGCAATCATTGCAGATTCGATCTCGAACAGATGTCGCAAGTATAGGGAATAAAAAGGATGGGTTTGAAGACAGAGCCTTGCGGAACAACAGACAAAACTGAACAAAATTATCTAAAATAACCAGCGACTGACACTTGGTGTTTTCTGTTAGTCAAGAGGTCGTAAATGACTTAAAGGGGGTGGCGCCCAATCATCCTTTATAGGTGACTTTTAAACCGAGCCTTAAAATACCGGGTTATTCCCCATCATAGGGTGACTTTAGCCCCTTTTTTTCCTGAATTTCAATTTTTTAAAATTTGAGATGTAGGTTACTGGGTTAGCACCCTCTAAAAGGTGACTTTTCTTCTTTTTTAATCGAGCCATGGGTTACTGGGTTAGGCCCCTTTATACACTACCGAGCAAAATAAGAGAACGATTTTCCTTTATTAAAATATTTTCAAAAATATGATGAGTAGGTTGTAGGGAAATCGATATCCGACCCTAAAAACAGAGGTCCCGTTCCGTCACCACAACGTCTTGGCATTTGGCAGCGTAACCCGATTCCCATGTCCCCTTCCTTTCTCCCCTCACCTCGATGACCACCAGAAAGGCCTCCCACAACCACGAGATTCACGAATCATCAGATTTCTAAGCCGGAGAGCATAACATTGGTTAAACCGGCAATATTTCCCCTAAGAGTTGAGATCCAGTTTCGCGTCATATACGAAATTAGAAGAGCGACGACCAAGAGCCAGAAGCTGCCTTTAGGGCTAAGTGAAAGACGCTCGGAGAAGAGCCGTTAGAGGAGAGAGGCTTAATTCTTAAGACCTAACCACCATCCTTCCCCTACCCCAGTGGGGTGGTGAAGTATATAGGTGGATAACTGTAGAAGAACGAGGAAGATCGAGTTAGCGATCGAGACGAAGAAGTCCGGCTAGAATGCCCAGCAACCCAACGAAAGGAACACATAAGAAGCTCATGCTGAGCCAGTTCCTGGTTGTCACACCGAAATTTAGATTAGCTTGTATTGAGAAACAAGCTCAATCATCTTTCGTCAGAGAAATTCCCTATATCGGTTTACAACAAAAAACAGAGATAGTCCTCGCCATTGAGCAATACTCCCAAATTAACGCCCTCAAACACTCCCCATTCGTCAAAGGATTCACTTGTTTGCTCATCGCTCGTCAGTGTGAATCATTCCAAGATTAACCAGAAGATTTGAAGAAGCCTACTTTACGGTCCCGTTGTTGAATCCATCTGACTAAGAGAACGTACTTAACGCTATCCGTAGCCCGCACCGAAATCACCTGTTGTTTCAAGCCTGTCCCCGCGTCAGCTAAACAGCTGGAGTATCTGTGAACGCGTCCACGCGCCTGGCCGCAAAAACATTCTTGCGTCTACATCAAAATTTAGGCCAAGGTCAGTCTCCAGCCGGATTCACTTGTGGTTGTTTTAAAGGTAAGGAAATTCCAATATTTTTGAAGGTCAATTAACGTCCAATATTAAAGTAAGCTTTAGGTCAACCATTACTTTATATTCATTTGGTTTAAATTAGTGAGGCTCACATAAACTTGTTTAATTCATAGCTGTATACTTTGTTTGTTAGATTTCATTTTTTTCATGTTGTAATTAAAGATCTATTTTCTTAGAAGCATTTAATTCAATCCTCGAAACGCTGAGCATGGCACTAGAAATTCTTAAAGATTAAAATAACGTAATAATAATAATATAGTACTCTTAGAGAAAACGTAATCAAGGAGTTTTTGAAGTACGTAACAAACCTATACGTACGTACACCAACTCGGCCCTTGCAATACCACGGCATAGGTCAATGAAATTTCCATGGTACATAAGGGCATGCAGTTAATATATTTTATGAAGATTTCATGTGATGCAATTGTGCATTCAAGAAATTCTACTCAATAACTTGCTTACTTGTGTCTCAGCGTAATCTTCCTTGATGGGAGCGACGATGACTGAGAAGACCAATACGGGATCTGCACTGCCGTCCACAGATGTTGCACTGAATATTGGGGTCGCACGATGGAGGATGTGCAGCCCTCTCATGTCTCTCCTCTCGACGTCCAACAAGTACATTCCTCCCTTGCTGTTCAAAGTTATTTATTCCTTCACGGCATCTTGTCCTCCATAGTGTCCTCTCCGAGGCTGGTGTTTCCAATTCACTTGGGTTGATATTTATGCTACGCAAATCATGTTTTATATTATCTTTATATCTCTTCTTCTGACCACCAGCACTTCTAACACCCTGTTCTAGCTGTCCGTACATTATTTTCTTTCGCATTCTTTCATCTAGCATTCAAATTACATGCCCCACCCATCTCATCTGGTTTTCCAACAGTATGCACTCGAGATTGGTGATTCCAGCACGTGTCAAGACCATTGTATTTGGTATTCTATCTTGCAACATTATCCCCAGAATTGTTCTTAAACATCTCATATGTAATTTTTAGAGCATCCTCATATGTTCTCTGTACAATGTCCATGTCTCAAAACCATATATCAGTATAGGCAAGCTTACAGCTCTATAGAGTGAGACTTTGTTTCCAATTTTATATTATGATTTGTTAGTGTTCGCACTCTCAGTCTTCCAAAAGCAGATGATGCCTGGTTTATTATACTTTGTATTTCTTTGCCTATGGTGCAGTTTACAGACAGAATACTGCCCAGGTACTTAAAATTGGGGACAACTTTTAGGGGGTTTTCATTTAATGCAGTGACGGGCACGATCATTCACATAATTGCTTATCAAACAAATACCTTAGAACAAAGCAAGATTTGATAACGATGAAACTTAAACCACTTCTTATGAGGCGTTGAAGCCTTCGTTTTCCATTACTTCGGCGCAACGACGAACAAAGGACCTCACCAATTTATTAAGAAATTTCTGGTGTTATTTTGTTAAATTCTTGCTCAATTTTCGTCTATAAAGTCGTCACAGTGGAAGGCTTCTGGTCTCGAACTTTGCCCTCATTGATCTTCTAGAGGTACTCAATTGGGTTCAGGCCGAGCTCTGAGCAAGCCACTTCATTACTTCGATATCTTTTTGAACGAAATAGTATTTCACTCTTTTTGTACTATGGCATGGTGCGTTGTTCTGTATAAATAATGCTAGCTAGTTCAGGGTAAATCTTGTTGTACGAGGTTTAGATACACATTCGTATTTACCGTTTAAATAATTCGCACTATCGGACCAACTCCTCCAGAGGAAACAATCGCCCTGACCATGACGCTGCCTCCTCAATGCTTGACAGACATTTTAAAACATTTAAGGTTAAGTCTGTCACCTGTAGCGCGTCTAACAAAGAGTCTCCCATCAGATCCAACTAAATTAAATTAATTCTCTTCGCTGACTTAATTATCCCCAAAATTTTATCCCTCCAAATAACATGAGCTTAACACGTGGTCGTTCTGCTTGATGTTGGCCGATTCAAGCGTGTTGTTTGTCATCAGAAAAAATGAGAATTCAATTGTTATAATCCTTAAGTCGTTTAAGAGGAGACAACAGCGCTTCCAACGTTGTTCTTGCATACGGTCATTGACCAGAATCCTTTCTATACACCTCAAGTTCTTGCCGCCCTCCTCCTCGACCGACCTGGACAACTGTGGCAATGAGATGTTCTTCTTCTCGAGCGCAGTCATTTGAGCTTCGGAGGAGCACTTTCAAAGGTCATTCTCAAAACCAAACATTTGAAATCTTGAGATCAGCCTGAAAGAGGTCGATCATTGAGGTCATCCTCGTTCTTGGGCTTCTCCGCGACTCTGAGTATGGTCATCCGGCTGACGTTGAGTTGCTTGGCGATGTCGTTGTTGTGGCCCGCGCGTAGAAGAGCAGAAATCTAGATTCTTTTCACTTTCATCTCTACACACAATAGAAAAGACGTTTAAATGAGACGTAGTGGAAAAGTAGAACTTTGTATTCTATCACACACGCTAACCTCTAAAAAGGTTACAAACAACAGGTGAAATAAAACTTTTTCACAACCTGGTATATGGTGACGTTTGTTTGTTAAACACTCTTCATAAGGTGAAATTTTATTTTCTTATCGAGCGATTGGTTACCGGGCTATTCCCCATTATAGGGTCACTTAATTTTTTTTATATAGGTTAGCCCCCTTTATAGGGTGACTTTACTGAAAAATTTCAATATTATTGGGAATCAAATTGATAGACAGAAAACGGTTTTCATAGATTTTTAATAAACTACAAGAAATAGATTTTTATATTAAATGGCAATTATTGATTTAAATTATCTTAAATTTAAGCCAAACTACTTAAGCGTATGAGTGTACACTTCATCTAATCTCATCCTATTAAGATTTAAAAATTGCGTTCGCTTTCATTGTAGCTCTCTCTAACAACCCAACGGACACCAATGTACATACTCAATGTACATAATAAAGACACCAATGTATATACTAAATGTACATATAAGAGACACGAATGTACATACACAAAATGGGCTTTTGATTTTACCTTAATCTCAATAGTAATTAAAAAACACTACCTGTCACTTAATTTTTGCTTAGTTGTTCATCATGCCACACAGTTCAAGCTTACTTATTTATCAAGCACTTCAATTTATGCTTACCTAATACTATGCAGTACACTAGATGCTAATCATCATGCACTCCATTTTATGCCTAAATATTCACCATGGACCCTACTTTAAGCCCTGCGATTTAAGCTTAACTATTAAACATGCCCTCCAATTTATACTTACCTATTAAACATGCCCTCCAATTTATACTTACCTATTAAACATGCCCTCCAATTTATGCTTACCTATTAAACATGCCCTCCAATTTATGCTTACCTATTAAACATGCCCTCCAATTTATGCTTACCTATTAAACATGCCCTACAATTTTCTTACCTATTAAACATGCCCTCCAATTTATGTTTACCTATTAAACATGCCCTACAATTTATGCTTACCTATTAAACATGCCCTCCAATTTATGCTTACCTATTAAACATGCCCTCTAATTTATGCTTACCTATTAAACATGCCCTCCAATTTATGCTTACCTATTAAACATGCCCTCCAATTTATGCTTACCTATTAAACATGCCCTCCAATTTATGCTTACCTATTAAACATGCCCTCCAATTTATGCTTACCTATTAAACATACCCGCCAATTTATGCTTACCTATTAAACATGCCCTCCAATTTATGCTCACCTATTAAACATGCCCTCCAATTTATGCTTAACTATTAAACATGCCCTACAATTTATGCTTGCATATTAAACATATCCTACAATTTATGCTTAGCTATTAAACATGCAGGCCAATTTATGCTTACAAATTAAACATGTCCGCAAATTCATACTTACATATTAAACATGCCCTCCAATTTGCGCTTACCTATTAAACATGCCCGCCAATTTATGCTTACCTATTAAACATGTCCACAAATTCATATCTACATATTAAACATGCCCTCCAATTTGCACTTACCTATTAAACATGCCCTCCAATTTATGCTTGCCTATTAAACATGCCCTACAATTTATGCTTAACTATTAAACATGCCCTCCAATATACGCTTACCTATTATACATACCCGCCAATTTTGGCTTACATATTAAACATACCCTCCAATTTATGCTTACCTATTAGACATGCCCTCTAATTTATGCTTACCTATTAAACCTGCCCTCCAATTTATGCTTGCCTATTATACATGTCCTACAATTTATGCTTACCTATTAAACATGCCCTCCAATATACGCTTACTTATTAAACATACCCGCTAATTTTGGCTTACATATTAAACATGGCCTCCCATTTATGCTTACTTGCACCTTATATTTTTCATCTTCTTTCACAAACAATTTAGGTTTCCACTCGCGTGTTAATGGACTGAGTTGTCTTATCCTTGAACAAGTGTGAAGTTTCAAGTAACATTGAAGTGGTTTATCCTTGAACAAGTGTGAAGGTTCAAGTACCATTGAAGTGGTCTTATCCTTGAACAAGTGTGAAGTTTCAAGTACCATTGAAGTAGTCTTATCCCTGAACAAGTGTGAAGTTTCAAGTACCATTGAAGTGGTCTTATCCTTGAACAAGTGTGAAGTTTCAAGTACCATTGAAGTGGTCTTATCCTTGAACAAGTGTGAAGTTTCAAGTAACATTGAAGTGATCTTATCCTTGAACAAGTGTGAAGTTTCAAGTAACATTGAAGTGGTCTTATCCTTGAACAAGTGTGAAGTTTCAAGTACCATTGAAGTGGTCTTATCCCTGAACAAGTGTGAAGTTTCAAGTACCATTGAAGTGGTCTTATCCTTGAACAAGTGTGAAGTTCCAAGTACCATTGAAGTGGTATTATCCTTGAACAAGTGTGAAGTTTCAAGTACCATTGAAGTGGTCTTATCCCTGAACAAGTGTGAAGTTTCAAGTACCATTGAAGTGGTCTTATCCTTCAACAAGTGTGAAGTTTCAAGTACCATTGAAGTGGTCTTATCCTTCAACAAATGTGAAGTTTCAAGTACCATTGAAGTGGTCTTATCCTTGAACAAGTGTGAAGTTTTAAGTACCATTGAAGTGGTCTTATCCTTGAACAAGTGTGAAGTTTTAAGTAGCATTGAAGTGGTCTTATCCTTGAACAAGTGTGAAGTTTTAAGTACCATTGAAGTAGTCTTATCCCTGAACAAGTGTCAAGTTTCAAGTACCATTGAAGTGGTCTTATCCTTGAACAAGTGTGAAGTTTCAAGTACCACTGAAGTGGTCTTATACTTGAACAAGTGTGAAGTTTCAAGTACCATTGAAGTGGTCTTATACTTGAACAAGTGTGAAGTTTCAAGTAGCATTGAAGTGGTCTTATACTTGAACAAGTGTGAAGTTTCAAATAGCATTGAAGTGGTCTTATCCTTGAACAAGTGTGAAGTTTCAAGTACCATTGAAGTGGTCTTATACTTGAACAAGTGTGAAGTTTCAAGTAGCATTGAAGTGGTCTTATACTTGAACAAGTGTGAAGTTTCAAGTAGCATTGAAGTGGTCTTATCCTTGAACAAGTGTGAAGTTTCAAGTACCATTGAAGTGGTCTTATACTTGAACAAGTGTGAAGTTTCAAGTAGCATTGAAGTGGTCTTATACTTGAACAAGTTTGAAGTTTCAAGTACCATTGAAGTGGTCTTATACTTGAACAAGTGTGAAGTTTCAAGTAGCATTGAAGTGGTCTTATCTTTAAAAAAGTGGGAAGTTTCAAGTAGCATTGAAGTGGTCTTATACTTGAACAAGTGTGAAGTTTCAAGTAGCATTGAAGTGGTCTTATCCTTGAACAAGTGTGAAGTTTCAAGTACCATTGAAGTGGTCTTATACTTGAACAAGTGTGAAGTTTCAAGTACCATTGATGCCTGGTGGATGATCGTAATTCAAGTGAAGTGGAGTAGAACTGCCAGGTTTTAAATGCAACACTTGTCTATTGAACGAATAGAACTTTAGTGGCATGTTGCAGGAAGCTTCATGAGCGTAAGGTGTGCCAATATTGGTGTAGGTGAGTTTGATATTGTACTGCACTCAAGGGAGTGCAGTGCAGATGGGTAACAAGAGAGGGATACTTGTGTGAAAAAGATGGATAAGGTGAGTAAAGAGTGAAGAAAGGTTGGAGGCTGCTGTGACTGAAATATTTTGAGGGGTTGTGGAGATGTAAGAAGAAAGGTTGGAAATATGCAAATACAAAGTATATACGAGAGTGAGAGGAGATGGAAGCTGGCGAAAACGGTGTTTTGATTGTATCACTGAGTGAAGGACAGAGTATGAAGTGTATGCTATTGTTTATAAGTGGATTAATGAGGTTTGTGAGGGTGCGCGCTTGAGGCCTTCTGTCTACGAATGAAGCCTTGAAGAAATTTTACAATACATACACCTCCATTCCAATAGGGTGGTATTGGCATGGACAAAATGATGCTCTTCCAGCGATGTATACTTATATATATATATATATATATATATATATATATATATATATATATATATATCTTAGTGTTTAAATTATGTGTAGAGAGATGCCATTTTCACGACAGGAATGCAAAACTCTCTCCCTGCACATTTTCCAGGAACAATAAAATTTACAATCTTATTCCTTCTAAACATTCATTAATATCTCCTACAACCATAATGCTATAACCATACCCTAACCCACAAAAGACATTCATGGCAGTTTCTTTCAAAATTTCTTAAACATAATATTTGAAATATGTAAATAACAAACAGTGAATTAAAAGAGGCCATTAATTTTCATTCCCTTAAGTCTTCACCCTCCAAACACGAAAGTCTTCACATCATTCGAAGCAGCATCATTAAAATGACTTCATTTCGAAAGAGATTTGTATAAAAGTTATTTGAGGGTGGAGGCGTGGGTGTGGAGATAAATATGGATGGATGTGACAGAATAATTTGTATTTTTTTTTAATTGTGGTTAGAGAATGGACCTGGGTATCTGTTGTGAATTTAGATGCGTCTAGATCAAGTTAAATTAGAAGCCAATTCCAAAGAAACGAAAAGATGTCTGAAATATAGCTATTCTAGTATATACTTGTCTATATACAAGTCTGGGGCATTTATTATAGCATAAGATCTTTACTTTCGAGAATTTGTTCATTCTAAGTTTAAGAAATTAGATTTTAACGTTACTCCATAGAACAAAACTTTGTCAAATACGCCGTCAGGATTATTAACGTAACGTAAAGATTTAGACTTCCTCGCACCTGATGAACATAGTCTACCAATCTTCGAATCACTTCATATTCGACGACATAAACTCCTCATCAAAGCCCAAATATATATGAACAGATACGCCCACGAAAGCGCTCGGAATCGTTCTTTACTTTTCCTTATGAGTGTATCTGCATAACTATTACTCATGTGAAGTTTGTGAGCTTTTTTCATATATATATATATATATATATATATATATATATATATATATATATATATATATATATATATATATATACCTGCAATGGCTTCGCTACTACGATTAGAATTTAAAATCTAAACAAAGCAGCCATGGTTAAATTTTTATAAATTTTCTGAACTCCGCCAATTATAATAATTTTAAAAAGGAACTAAACTAAATTTCCCCCTTTTCAAAATATCACGTTGCTAAAATATAGTTATAGAAAAATAGAAGATATATAAAAATAAATTTTCTGAACTTCACCATTTGTAATTCTTTGGGTTTTAAAAAATTAACAAAACTTTGATACTTATATTTATTTATTCAAATACTCAAAAAATCCCCTTCTTAAATTATAGAGTTAGTAATGGTGATGATATATATATATATATATATATATATATATATATATATATATATATATATATATATATATATGAATCCATTAAACCACATTAAAAGAGAAAACGGAATAATTTTTCCTTGCAGTAATATTTTGATTAGCTTTTTTGAAAAATCCGTGCAGGGAAGCGATTCGAACCAGGCACACTGAGGCAGCGAGCACCGCTTTGATCACAGTTAATGGATTCATTTCTATCATTCTCTCGTGCTACTTTGAGAGATATATACATTTATATATATATATATATATATATATATATATATATATATATATATATATATATATATTATATTAACTAGATATCAATTAAAATTATTTATCACAAAATATTAATTTTAGACCACGAATAATATTACCTTTTAAATATCTTCTATCCATTAATTTGAAATAATTAAATATTCCCATTAACCCCTTCATACCCTGCCATCTTTCTTCATGCCCCCCCATCCCAATACATCGACGGCTCTAGGTAATTTTCTATTATCTCCAAATCAAAAACAACCTCACGACACATCCCTCTTCCACTAAACTCCTCCTCTCCACTTTATTACAACAACTACCTTATCCCCCAAATTCTTGTTTAATATCTCATTCAATTTTATCTTCACGCACGTTAACTCTCCCGGTACCGGGACAAGTGCGACGCTACCGCTGGTCCTTTGCACTCGGGACATGTTCGTGCACACAAAATCGTGGACTTTTTGACTATCTATCTCAGACCTGGGCAACCTTTGGCACGCCAACGACTTCTACCGGCACGCGAAGCCAAATGCTTAACTTAAGAAAACTAAATAAATGTATCTCCAATTTATTTTATATAGCAACCGCATTGTGTACACCCTGTTATAAATTATGTTATCAGTGAGGCAGCAGCAGAAGTCTCATTGATGGTAAATAAATGAAAAGGTCCACAATTTTTCTTTCTCTAGTTTGGATTTGTTGTTTTCTTCTTGAAATGATTCAATTCTGTTTAATATAATAAGATAATATGTATATTTTTAAGTAAAATGACTATCTTTCCCTTGTAATTTTTATCCATCATAAAGGGTTGGGAATGAAAAAAAAGAATATCTTTAATTTTATATCCTTTCATTGTGTTTTAATCAAGTATTGGCACGCGAAAAAATTTTGTAGCAAAGATTTGACCAATTTTGGCACACCCACTTAAAAAGGTTGCCCACCCCTGAACTATCTCCTCCATTCCATTTAATTCTAAAAGGTTTAAGGTGTACGATTAGTCCTTGTAGAAAGCGGGCCTCCATCCAGTACCTTATCGTTTCTTATATTTGCCATTATGTTTGTTTTTATGGTTGTGGTTTTTGTTACCTTCTTAATATTTAACTAATTCTTGAGCTAAGGAACTAATGAAATAATTTTAGTGGCTTTTGCCCTTGCAGGCATTCGCTACATGAGCGCCTAATAGAAAATCAAGGTGTGCTGACAAAAGGGCGGCGCTTTCACTTATTCTGATTTATAACCTTAAAACTTTCTATTTTTTTAATAATTCCGGGACTAACTTTGGGAAGACTTTGGCAATTATATTATTGGGAAGAGAATGTAAAGCAACATAAGGGTTTCAAATTTTGTTAGAATAGGCGGAATAGTTATCGTGTTCTTTCTAAAACAAAGTAATTCCTTGGCTAACCTTGGAAGGACCTTGGCAATTCTATCAGTCGAAAGAGAATGTAAAGCAACATAAGGGTTTCAAATTTGGTTAGAATCGGCGGAATAGTTATCGTGTTCTTTCTAAAACAAAGTAATTCCTTGGCTAACTTTGGAAGGACCTTGGCAATTCTATCAGTCGAAAGAGAATGTAAAGCAACATAAGGGTTTCAAATTTTGTTAGAATCGGCGGAATAGTTATCGTGTTCTTTGTAAAACAAACTAATTCCTTGGCTAACCTTCGAAGGACCTTGGCAATTCTATCATTCGAAAAAGAATGTAAAACAACATAAGGGTTTCAATTTTTGTTAGAATCAGCATAATAGTTATTGTGTTCTTTATAAAACAAAATAATTCCCGGACTAACCTTAGAAGGACCTTGGCAATTCTATAATTCGAAAAAGAATGTAAAACAACATAAGGGTTTCAAATTTTGTTAGAATCGGCGGAATAGTTATCGTGTTCTTTCTAAAACAAAGTAATTCCTTAGCTAACCTTGGAAGGACCTTGGCAATTCTATAATTCGAAAAAGAATGTAAAACAACATAAGGGTTTCAAATTTTGTTAGAATCGGCGGAATAGTTATCGTGTTTTTTCTAAAACAAAGTAATTCCTTAGCTAACCTTAGAAGGACCTTGGCAATTCTATCATTCGAAAAAGAATGTAAAACAACATAAGGGTTTCAAATTTTGTTAGAATCGGCGGAATAGTTATCGTGTTCTTTCTAAGACAAAATAATTCCCGGACTAACCTTGGAAGGACCTTGGCAATTCTATCATTCGAAAGAGAATGTAAAGCAACCCAAGGGTTTCAAATTTTGTTAGAATCGGCGGAATAGTTATCGTGTTCTTTCTAAAACAAAATAATTCCCGGACTAACCTTGGAAGGACCTTGGCAATTCTATCATTCGAAAGAGAATGTAAAGCAACATAAGGGTTTCAAATTTTGTTAGAATAGGCGGAATAGTTATCGTGTTCTTTCTAAAACAAAGTAATTCCTTGGCTAACCTTGGAAGGACCTTGGCAATTCTATCAGTCGAAAGAGAATGTAAAGCAACATAAGGGTTTCAAATTTGGTTAGAATCGGCGGAATAGTTATCGTGTTCTTTCTAAAACAAAGTAATTCCTTGGCTAACTTTGGAAGGACCTTGGCAATTCTATCAGTCGAAAGAGAATGTAAAGCAACATAAGGGTTTCAAATTTGGTTAGAATCGGCGGAAAAGTTATCGTGTTCTTTGTAAAACAAACTAATTCCTTGGCTAACCTTCGAAGGACCTTGGCAATTCTATCATTCGAAAAAGAATGTAAAACAACATAAGGGTTTCAATTTTTGTTAGAATCAGCATAATAGTTATTGTGTTCTTTCTAAAACAAAATAATTCCCGGACTAACCTTGGAAGGACCTTGGCAATTCTATAATTCGAAAAAGAATGTAAAACAACATAAGGGTTTCAAATTTTGTTAGAATCGGCGGAATAGTTATCGTGTTCTTTCTAAAACAAAGTAATTCCTTAGCTAACCTTGGAAGGACCTTGGCAATTCTATAATTCGAAAAAGAATGTAAAACAACATAAGGGTTTCAAATTTTGTTAGAATCGGCGGAATAGTTATCGTGTTCTTTCTAAAACAAAGTAATTCCTTAGCTAACCTTAGAAGGACCTTGGCAATTCTATCATTCGAAAAAGAATGTAAAACAACATAAGGGTTTCAAATTTTGTTAGAATCGGCGGAATAGTTATCGTGTTCTTTCTAAGACAAAATAATTCCCGGACTAACCTTGGAAGGACCTTGGCAATTCTATCATTCGAAAGAGAATGTAAAGCAACCCAAGGGTTTCAAATTTTGTTAGAATCGGCGGAATAGTTATCGTGTTCTTTCTAAAACAAAATAATTCCCGGACTAACCTTGGAAGGACCTTGGCAATTCTATCATTCGAAAGAGAATGTAAAGCAACATAAGGGTTTCAAATTTTGTTAGAATCGGCGGAATAGTTATCGTGTCATTTTTAAAACAAAATAATTCCCTGGCTACCCTTGGGAGGACCTTGGCAATTATATTATTCGAAAGAGAATGTAAAATAAAATAAGAGTTTCAAACTCCGTTAGAATAGGCCGAATAGCTATAATGTTATTACAAAAAAACAAAAAAAGCAAAACCGGTACCGACCAACTGGCATAGTGAGATGTAGTCGCCCGCGACTAAAAATGCCTGCAAGGATAATTTCTATATTACACAGGTATGAAATCCTGACGCAGTAGTGCCGTAATATCTTGGATATTGCATTCTAATATTGCATGGAAATTGTTTTCTATGATATTTTCATTACAATTCTTACAAAAATTTGTAAGAATTGTAATGAAAATATCATATAAAACGATTTCCCTGCAATATTAGAATGCATAGAGGTTTTTTAAACCTGTATGTAACAATGGGAAATCTGTGATTATGAGTTCTTAGTTTATAAAGACGGACCCTGTACTGTTTTCGTAACGTTATTAAATATATATTAGAAGAAATCTATATACGAAGCATGTGAACTATATCATCATTTATTTAATAATATTGTATACCATTCAGGCCTCCAATGGTCTTTAAGATTCCTCCCTAAGTGAATTATTATAACAGAGTTATCGTGCTTTAATTCAAGTAACGAAATTCACTCGACCTCCCATCATTGATTCAGCTACATCATTACACATGACTAAACAATTTAAAGTCTTGATCACGTTTTTTTAAAAATATTGATCATATTAAAGGTGTATTTTTCAGTTGTTGTACTTGGTATGACATTGGAGAAGAGAAATTCTTCAGGAATGCCAGCTTCTCCTCTGTACCTTACACAAACTATCAACTTTAGTTTATCTACAATATCCACAGACTTAACCGTCAAAGGAGAGAAAGTTTTCCTGTTCTATTCACTCTCACAATCAGTGAGCTAAAATATCCTCTGAAATAAGATCAATTCTACGTGTAATCATATTGTCAGAAAGCGATTCAACCTTTTTGGCAATGTCTGCTCCATCAAACGTTTTGAACATTGCCACTGCTGCTGGCTTAAACAGATCTTTTTCAATGGTATGAGGCTTTTTACATCTTGCGCCCTTAAAGGACCCCAAGAAAGCTTTCTCTAGCTGAAAAGCTGATATCGCATTAACATCAAACAGGCCTTGTTTTATCCTCTCATCTTTCTCCATCCAATAACTCGATGTTTTTTTGTCAAACTTTGGATGAACTGAGTGCTAATGGCGCTTCAACCAATTTTCCTCCTTAGATTTATTGGCGAGAACTTGCAGGGAATTAATACACTGGGGTCGGACGTCTCCAGATGGTTCTTTCATTTCCGTCAAGCCATGTTTCAAGAATTCAGGCTTATACTACAATTTTGTTTTGCGTTGGGCTATTCTTCTTGTTTTTTAGTTAAACAACAGACATGGAAAGAAGAAACAGCAGAAATATGCCGGACTTTCTTTGAAAAGTTAAAAGTAAGTTAAGCTTTTATTAAAATAAGCAATTATTCCCACACAATTGCATACTTAGTTACATATTGATGTAATTAATTGTAATTAAATCATTGCATAATTTACTAAGAATTAAAATTACCCGAGTCCAGCTACAAAAAAAATACTTGTGTAAAGACAAGTTCAGCAAATACTCCCTTGCAGACTTCCTCATTCACAGAAACACTAATTCGTTTACTTGCTTACTCTTTCACAAGTACGTAACACACTCTCTAATTATCATTAACCACATACAAAGAATATCATTATTACTATATCAAATTATAACAAAAAGTATACATATGTATATTGTGTTCATAACCGTTATTAAAGGTAAAGTTGGTACATACGCATTGTATGTGCAATACGTATGCAGCCACTTTATTATTATCAATCGATCTTTTCGTCTATGATGGATAGGAATCCGTTACCCCAGACATAGGGCCACTATGGAATCCAGATTACCATAGTTTACCTTTCCGGGAAACTCGCCGGCACTCCTGACGAATGCCCGGTACCCATTTGCGACCGTTATTTGGGTCGCGACTATGGCTATTGTAACCAATGCTTTACATTAATGAATTTCCTTCTTCCCCCCCAAAAAAAAATAAAAATAAATAAATAAATAAATATATATATATTTATGGACATAGATTGGAAAAAAAGATTAAAAAAACTGGAATCAACGACATAAACGTCAGCAGAAAAGAAAAATTGTTAAAGACATCTCACAATTCTTTCAATACAGTTAGAAATCTGAACTTGGTTCAGAGTGAAACTCACTTAATTTCTCGCCATAGACTTAGCAAAAAGATTTCTCCTATACTATTCTAATATTCCCATATTTATCATCTTCAGATTGCTCGAAGCTAGGAAACAGCCGTTTTTGCATACGATGTTGCAAACCTGCAGATGAATCTGCAGGTTTGCAGATGAATTTTAACCTACGTAAATGTAACGTCATGCACTTAAGAAGTCAAAATTTGAACGGCTTAATTCTAGAGTCGGTTATCGTAGAAAAGGATTAAGTTGTTTTAATTTCGGAGGACCTCAAATTGCACAGCAATCATTTCAAGCTATAAAAAAATCAAAGTAAATATTGAAACAAGTTTCCCGGAACTTCATATTTAAATTGAAAGATATGAATTTTCTTCTATAAATTTTGTTTTTCGGTGTGTTGAGAGTGTAACATTAATGTAGTTTTTTCTGTAGTTGTGTGGTTATTTATTTTGCGTTTGTACGATGGATATTTAGGCTCGTCTGACACTATAAATTGTTAATTCGTCTTAGGTAAATCGCTCTTAGTCTTCGTGTAGGCATCATAATTTCCTTGTTAACGATTAAAATTGTCACGTTGCATGATTCTTCCTCGCTTTCGTCCAATTTCATCCTCTCTTTACATTAGCCGAAATCCCCTCTCTGACCTTATCTTTCCTCAACCCATCCCCATTCTTTCAAACTCTCACTCACTTGTAACACTTAGAGCTTTAAGCACATATTCGCGCAAATCGTCTTACAATTTTACTTTGTGCTAGTTTGGTAAAGTAGAATAATTCACTTTATTTTAACCTTCCATCAGCACACGTTAGAGTTACTCTCTCCTTGCTTCCCTTCTAAATCTCTTCAGAAGGGAAACCATACCACTTAAAATACACACCCTCACTCACCAACGAAATCCATCTATTATTGACCAGATTCCTACCACCAACCAAACCCACCTTCTATTTACTAGATCCCTACCCCTAACCTTAACCCACCTCCCTTTCTCTCTCTCTTCTCTCTCTCTATCTTTCTTTCTTTCTACTAGATTACTAAAGTGTTGTGCCAAGTTAATAAATAAGGCTGATATAATTTCTGACTATCATATCTCAGAGGTTAGCTCTCTTTAGCCTAGCGAATGCATAGCTCTAAGATAACGTCAATTCTATCTAGCTACGAAAGTGCAAGAGAGTTGCAGTGGCGTTGATTTAATTACTGCCCTCTCCTATTTGTCCCCTCCTTTCATTCTAATCAATTACCTCAACAATTTAGATGCTTTATTTACCCCACGGGAACTGAAGCTCTTGCTTGAAATGGCTATTATTTATCGCCAAAACCAGTCAACCCACCTACAACTTCTTTGATGAATTGAATATATTCACCTACATGACCTTTTTCATCCCCTCTTCATCCCTGCTTATACATGAAAAATTTAGCCCTCCGCCTAAATCATTAAAACTGACTGTTCTATTTGCTTGATTATTTGGATTTAGTTTCTAAAAAATGAAATCGATCAAAATGAAACACTAAGCTTATGTTCAGCCGATATGTATTACTTTGATCTTGCTGTATTACTTCTCGATCTGGATAATGTTCCGCTAGATAGCCTAAGTAGCTTAGCATCGCCTTGAGAAAAGTCATTAACTAAGATAACAAAATAATACAGGACCCCAAACTGACCCCTGAAGTAAACCGCCAGTGAATTTAGCCCAAATAAACAATAGATAGACCAAAGAAATTACCGATTGGACTATAATTAATAAAATACGACCGAAAAGCAGACCAAAATTAAAATGGAGAGATGATCATTAAAAATTGTAAACAAATTGCATAAATCTTTTTAAAAAAAATTGAGAAAGGGGTTTCCAAAGTTTTTCCTAAAGAAATGCAAGCGAAAACCAACGAGCACGTCTCCCTCAGAAGGTGGTTAAGATTGAAGAAGTGAAAATGTGAGGGGATAAATATAACCACAGATCCTCCCGCGGGCATTGGTAGTGGAGGGGCACGAAAATGTTGTGTCTGCCATTTTTAGTGATAAAGGAGTGACCCATCAACCCACCTCAGTTCTAGCTCTCCCACTCTCACCCCTCCACACACGAGAAGGGTAAATATATTTTCTTTCAGAATTTTAGTAAATGAGATGGCTTGATATTATTTGTGAGATAAAGGTCACTCATTCTGCATGTACGTCTAGACATTGTCTAAGTGCTTAATGAAACATGAAAAGGAAAAATTATTCTACATAAGATTGTAGAAAAGCATTTTTTCCTCATTTATATTGGTATTAAGAAGCATTTCAAAATATTCACATTGTTCGTATAAATCGTGACTTGCGGAGAAGACATTTTCCTCATTGGTCATCGGATCAAATTTGAAGTTTCTAACTACTTACAAGAATATGGAATCCCTGACAGTCATGGAATGGAAGTCCTGTGAAGAGATAACTGATCTTATAGAGAATATTTCCGTTTTTCAGTTCATCGCAACGTTTGCAGAGTAATTTTCTTTTTAGTTTGTTATGACTTGTTTTACATCTCAATTTACATATTCATACATTTATACAGATTATTACATCCTAAAAACACAAAACAAGGTAATCTGAATTATTTTATTTTATGATACTCTACAGATTAACTGATATCACATAGTATATACATATAGTAGACTACATATAATATTATACATTTCCAACTATCAATGTATACTTATTGAAGGTATAAGATTGCTTTCTTTATATTCTAAAAGTCATAATTAATACGATCTCTGTTTTTTTATCATTATAAGAATAGAATTGTTTTAAACAAGCTCCATACGAGTTACCACTTATCATCTGATGAATAAATAGATACAAAACAAACTTCAAGAGTCTGAAAAGTAACTCTACACTCCGAATGTATTGATGATAACAGTTTTATTCATTTCTACTAAGTTTTTACGAATATAAACATCGTTTTGGAACTCTATACATAGTCTATCAAAATTTCGCAAAAATCTTTGTCTACAAGAACAGCTACACAATGCGAACCAGGTTGGTGGCTGCTGGGCAGATTAATCATATAAGCTGCTGGTAGTATCATAGAGAGACATAATAAATGTCTCTGGCTAAACATCCATTAAAAACTAGTTTCGTACTTTTATTTCGATACATTAATTCTTCTATTTCTATTCTGTTTATTATTTAGGATTAAACCAAAAAAGTTCCTAGGCTTATCTATCTCAATGGCACCCTAAAACTCTACATATATAACAAAGGTGACTGGCTCTATTAATGAGGATAAAAACTGTGACTGATTTGATATTGTACCTTGTTGTATATGATTATAAAATTCACTAAGGAAAGTAATACTATAGTCGTTATTTAGGTCAACAAAATAAATAGTTTTATTTTATTAGAAATTTTTCTTTACCTAAGCCCAATACTCTGTCTTCCTCCAATATACCCTACACCATTATATAGCGAGTAAAAAGCCCTTTAAACAACTGGATCTGCTTTGTCCGAGGAGTCTAATTAAAATGGCATTTCAATTTAACTTCCGTTTATATAGGTAGAGATAAAATTCACATTATAAGGTTTAAATTCAAAGGGTGAGGCTTCAGAACTGCCAGAAAATGCTGAATCGTCAATCAAAGCAATCACCGTCTGCGTTGGTATTTCGCCATTACTATATTATCCACACTCTTCATTGATATCCTACTCACAATCCTAAAATTTCGCATACGAATTTGTGACAGGAAACTTGGCGTTTGATGTAAGCAACCTATTTTTTAACTCCAGTTGAGTAATGCGGAAAGACGGACTTTTCTCAGGTAATGGAAACTAATAATTCTATTTTTGCTTCTTAACCGGGTAGGTTCAAAATAGTGTAAAAGCATGGTGCTCGGGATAACTTTATCTTCAGGAGGACTCCATTCATCAACAGTTCATGTTGCGAGAAATCGGCGTGTAGTTTTTCATATACATTAATTAGTTTTTATCGATTTACTATATTTCGTTTCTATACCTTCTTTATTAGAGTAATATTCTGAAGTGAAAAGAAATGTTGATTTTTCTTGTTCTATATATTTCAAAAGGGTCTCTAAATTTGCACGATATGAGTAATTATTTCCTAGGAAGCTTACAGATGTCTCATTTAAATAAATGTCAACATTGGTAAAAAAAAGTGTAAAGAAAATTATTTTCAGGATAAATATCATTGTCATCATTAAGTTCGGTACAGTTTGCCTTTACAATTCGAGCTTTAATGTAAAGATAAACCTCACTCGGGTCTAGATAATTCTGTTCGCTACCAAATACATAACATTAACCCGGATTGAGATCGGATGAGATATTGCTAAGGGGAGAGAGAGATTGTTAATTACTCCCCACGATGGAAGTTTGGGTTGGCGGAACAGTAAATAAATCGAGTTTTGTTTTTGAACATACATAAACTGATGGGGGAATAGCATATAGGTGGAGTTGTTACCTCGTTATGAGTGAGTTGGTTACCAAGGATGATTAGACATCGAATTTCGGCACCACTCCAGGGTAGCCCGATACGTTTTTTGGTTCGACTTTCTGGCTACCGGTTCGATTTTTCGATGAGTGCCTTTTACTGAGGGACGACTCCAAAGGATATAGTTTTCTCCTTTCTTGATTGCAGGCTGGGTAAAGGTGATCAGGGATTTCATTGAGTGTTAAAAAATCTTCGGTGTTGGATTCAGTATCTTTATTCGACATGAATTGGAAAGTCTTCAGATATATCACTTCATAGATATGAGTCTTCATCACGAGGCATTTTTGATTTTATAGGTTTATTGTGCAATAGAGTACATTTATACATAATCATAATACAAATAATAATAAAATAAAAACAAAACAAACAAACAACAAAAAAACCGACAAAAAAGACAAATACAGTAATAATATGATACAATAATATAAATACATGTATAAATGCACACATTACACAAAGCGGGCAGCCCGTCAGTGTTGACGTGCAATAAAACGTGGTGGAGCGTCCCACGCGTTTCTTGTCTGCTGCAAGTGGGTGGCGTCGGTCTTCATCACCTGTCGCCCGGCTGGGCACGAGCGGCGATCAGCGCAGAGGGGGTGCTGTTCTCAGCACCTCCAGCAGCTCGTTTGTTGGGGTGTGGCGGACCACCTGGGCGGCTCTTGCCTCTCGCGCCCTCAGTAGGGCGCCTCTTACAGGGGCAGGGGCTATCGCTCGCTCTGGCCTGAGGCGGGCGGTGGCTGGGCAGGAGAGGAGGTAGTGCACCAGTGGGTGCCGGGAGCGGCCGCCGCAGTGTTCGCACCTCCCTGCCACAAAGTCGGCGTGCAGCTCTTCCCGCGTGGAGTAGCCCAGCCTCACACGCTGTAGCAGCCCGCCGTTCGCTCTGGGCTGCTGGAAGGATGGGTTCAGTGGGCGATAGGCTGTGGCTGCAGCATACCACGCCGCTTGCCTCTTGAATGCTTCCCATTCTTGGTGCTGCTGGTGGGCGTTGTGGGCGGCCCTGCGTTTAACCTGCACCTTCAGCTGCTGCAGGCTGGGGCGCACGGTCCAGGTGATGATGGGGCCGTGGGCGGCTCGCTTGGCAGCCTCGTCGGCAGCATCGTTGCCGCGCACGCCAACGTGGCTGGGAATCCAGTGGAGCGGGACACGCCTGCCCTGAGCTGCCAGGTCCTGCAGGGTGCACAGGGTTGTGGTGGTGAGGTGGATGTTGTCCCGGGTGTAGGCGTGGGCGTGGGCGTGCTGCAGCGCCTGTAGTCCCGACCGAGAGTCAGTGTGTATCACCACAGTGGCCTCCCGGCGGAGCAGAGCGTGCTGGAGGGCGTGCAGGATTGCTACCAGCTCCGTCTGGAGGGTGGAGCAGTGGTCTGATGTCCTCAACGCTTGCGTCAAGCCGCTCGTGACGAAGGCGGCGCCGGAGCTCCCGCTGTCGGGGTCGACGGAGCCGTCGGTGAAGTACACTGCGCTGCCTGGCTCCGAAACCTCAGACATGACCATGAGGGCGTGCTGGCGCAGCTCCTCGGTGAGGCAGTTCGCTTTGCTGTCGGGCAACTGTGTGGCGGTGAAGTGTGCGGCGGGGGGGTCCCATGGTGGTGGTTGAACGTAGGTGGGGTGGGGGGCGTCGGGGTCGCGCCACAGCCAGTTCCCTGCCCTGTTGAGGGAGTTGGTTGCTAGGCTGACGTTTACGAGCCACCTGTTGTTACGCAGGCACTCGATGCCCTGCGCCACGGCCATTCGGAGTCTCCTCTGCGCAACACCTTCAACGTCGCGCTGGAGCACTCTGGCCACCCAACAGGCCACAATGCAATCCACCCTGGCGGTGAGGGGCACCAGGTTGGCCTCACTCTGCATGACACAGGCAGTGCACCACCTGGGTGCCCCTAACATGGTCCTCATGGCGGTGTTTTGTATCACCTCCAGGCGCTGTTGCTGCTGCCGGGGCAGCGCTACAAGGACCGGTGCACTGTAGTCCACTAGGGAGCGCACTGCCTGGAGGTAGTAGAGGCGGAGGACGGGGAAGGTTGCACCAGCGCTCGGCCGCGTCATGGCCCTCATCACATTCAGCCGGGCCTGCGTCCGCTCCCTCAGGTGCGTGACATGCTGCGTGAAGGACAGCCGTCTGTCCACCCACACCCCGAGGTACTGGTAGGAGTCGGTCCAGGCCAAGCCGACTCCTTGTACGCGAAGCTGCTGGCCAGCAGGTGTGCAATTCTTGATGGCCATGGCCCGTGACTTCTCTGCCGAGATCTTGAGCCCCAGCTCTTTGCACTTGGCAGTGATGAGGTGCAGCGCTTCTTGGGCCCGCGCAAGCTTGTCGCCGCGCCCGGTGATGACGAGCGTCAGGTCGTTGGCGTAGCTAAGGAGGATGGTTCCTTCCCGATAGGGAAGGGCGACCAGCTGTTCCATCAGCACGTTGAAAAGGAACGGGCTGAGGATGCCGCCCTGGGGTGTCCCGTTCTCGAAGGTAAGGTAGGAAGACTTGTGACCCTGGAACTTCACGCGGGCTCGGCGCTGGTGAAGGTAGTCCTGGAGCCAGCCCAGCAGTCTCCCTCGGATGCCCTTCCTCACAAGGGCGGCCAGTATGGCGCAGGGGCTAGCCAGCTCGAAAGCCTTCTCGAGGTCAAGGAAGACTATGATGGTGGGCTGGTTGTTGGCGTGAGCCAGGAGGGTGATGAGGCAGTCCGCCGTGCTCACCCCCCTGGTGTAGCCGAACACGTGGTGATGAAGGCTTCCCACGCTCCACTGTAGGCGAGTCAGCACCATCTTCTCCGCCGTTTTTCCGGTGCAGCTCAGGAGGGAGATTGGTCTGAAGGTGGTGTGATCCTTCGGCTTGGGGATGGGCTGGATGTCGGCGTCCTTCCAGGAGGGCGGCAGATGGCCCGCCAACCACGACGCGTTCAGAAGGGCATCACGAGGCACTTTCTAGTTTCCCTTATACATAAACGGCCCACACACAAGGTAGTATTTATCAGATTACGAATGGAATTAATTTTTATACATTCGATATGAGTTCAAAATAAGATTAAATTGAAATGTTCTAGCTATATTAATTTATTTTACATTGTCGTATTCTATTATAAGATCCTACACTTAATATTTAATAATACACAAGTCCTTAATACGATTTTTTCCTTTAATATTTTTTCGATCGAATGAATTCATATTTAGGGGGTTCGATAAACAAAATAAATTAATATTTAGAGCGTTTAACACATTCAAATAGAAATTTTGGAGTTCACTTAATTGTGTATGGCTTGTATTTAATTAAAGCTATATTAATTATTACAAAAATAAAACAAAGACATTATATTAATTGTTTGTTTTTATTAGATTAAAGCCATTTAAAGACAATGCTTCCATATTTAATTAGCGGACATGGGAGCGTCTGGAAAAACATCCCTTCAATAGTTTCCAAATGCCACCATATCTCTTTTTTCCGTGCTAAAAACACAATTCTCTGATGATTCATCGATTAATTTAATTATACTTAAATATAGAGAGAAAATGTGTGGAATCATTAACTATAGTCTTTTTCCCCAATTTTTGTAATTTTTTACACCAACACTATCATATTCCTGTTTTTTTTTATTTAAAAAAAAAACGGTGATATAATTACTTGGGGTACTGAAAAGAAAACAAGGATTTAGTTAGTCCTAGAAATAAGGAACTGATTAAGAAAATGCCAGAAATCAGAAAAAATATAAATAATCTGTTTATTGCTTAAAGTTAGGAGATATATAAATTATAATGTCGACGGTATTTACCCTTATAAAATTGACTAATTACTTTTTAGGCAAAGCGTTGAAATAATAAAAAAAACGTTGGTCTTAGTTTCAGAGCTTTCGCTTCTAAGAACTTTTCATAGTTCTCTTCATTTCTTTAAGTGGCCTGCCGTATCTCTAGGCGTTCGTTATTATTTTTGTAGTTTTGTATAATTAACTTTAGTATTGCATGACTTGCATTCATCTCACTAGCTTAGGGACCGAAACTCCCGCGGTCATTTGACCTTTGCCTTTTCGGACTTTGCACAGAAGAAAGGAAATAATAATACTAGAACAGAGCTCTCTAAATAACCCTCATCCTTCGGATTCCCTTACATCAAATATCATTTTGGTTCGACGTGAACCATTAAAAGATTTCATAAACCCTCGAAGTGCTCATTTTTTAGGTTTCTTTGTTGTGTCTTATTCGATCCTACGATGTAGTCCCTACACCAATACAAACATTCATTTTAAACGTGTATATAATTTACAGTCGTTGATAACATTATGAGAATATATATAAAAGGTGTGACTGTTAATAATATTAGAAAGAATCACCATCCTCTTCACCATCTACTATCAACTTTTTTCTATCCAACTTCTTACTCATCCATTTTCGCTTATTTCTTTCACTCAATTTCCCACTGCAAAGCAGAGGGGAAATACGTAGATGTGGTGCTGCGCGATGTACAAAATGCTTTCGATAAGGGTTGGCTAATGGGTCAACAATTCAAGATCCTGAACATTCAGCTGAATTCAAACCTGGAAAGGTGTCCTCTGTGACTATGTTATGGAGAGAAAAGCCCAAATCTCCATCGATGGTTTTTCAGGACCTGAATTCGAACTCATGGCGGGAGTTCCACAAGGCAGCTGTTTGAGTCCGTTGCTGTACCTCGTGTACACAATAGATCTCTCTGCTCCGGTGCGGGACGACATGATATATCTGCAATTTGCAGATGGCATCACACAAACCATCCCCAGCTCATATAGGAACGCCGGGGTTCAAGCAAGGGATACAGCTGCCGAAATAAACAACATAAATAAATATGAAGGAAGTGGAAAATAAAAAACAACCGCCAAAATCTCAAAATAATCCCAATGAACCGCTGGAAAATAGATGACGTCATCGTGAACGACGACCTATACCCGTACTCGGAAGAGGGTACTGTCCTAGGTTTATGATTCACCAATTCTGGATACAAAAGCCACAGCAACACCAAAGTCTCCTTAGCCAAAAGACAACTTCGGTAAGTATACAGGTTCCGGAACCTTAACGCTCCAAACAAGAAGAAGCTATACACCTCTTTGGTACGCTCTGTCCTGGTGTACTCGGCAGGGATAACGCAGATGACAAGTTTTACTTCTCCGAGGACGATGCAGATAGTACAAAATAACGCCACTCTGCTAATAGCTGGAGCTAGAAGAAGCGACTGTATTAGGCAAATAGACCTGCACGCAAGAGCAGGGCTCAAGCCAATTACTACGGAAGCTCAAAGACTAGGAAGAAAGACTTGGGATAAGATAGATAAAACTATTATCCCCACACTCGACAACCTCGACATTGCAATCCCACAGCAGAAGCGACACAAACTTGCAAGGACAGAATTATTCCCAAGCGGAAGAAACTGCGCGGGCGAGGAAATAAACCCGATATATAAATAACCAAGATCGAGAAATACGAACATACAGACTGAAGAACAACCAAAATGAAAAACGAACAAAGAAGAGACAACGAATAATAAAGAAATAAAAGAACAAACAATAAAAAGAGGCGAAATTCCTCTTTTGGAAATAAAACTATAGAAAAGAGGCGAAGAGAACATCAATGGGAAAAAACAATAACAAAACAAGAAAGCCAAACCAAACCAAACAAACTAATTTAAAATAAAATAAAAATAAATAAAAGAGGCGAAGAGCCCATCAAAAGAAAAAGAAATAAAAAAGTACAAACTAATGTACAAATAAAATAAAAAATGAACAAAAGAGGCGAAGTGCCTACAAAAAGAAAGATAAACAAAATAAAAATAATAATAGAGGAAAATGGAAAACAAAGGCAAAATGCCACAAAAATAATATTAAGCTAATTAAAGTTAAAAAAAGACAAACTTGAAAGGCTAGAAAGCTACGACGGAGGAAAACTAAAATTAAATAAATATATATATTTAAAAGGAAGAGTGAGACCGGCTCTGCCGGGCTAAAATGCCATCAGTGGGAAGACTAGAGGCAAAAAAATAAAAAGAGAACAAAACAGGAAAAATATGATTGTAAAACGAAGGCGATGTCCTCACCCTAAAAAACTAATAAACTTCTTTACCCCTATCACACCTACCACACATTTCACCACCTAGCTCATCAAAATAAAAAATAAATATTTTTTGAAAGCTTAGTTCATCTGACTACTCACAGCGATCTACGCACTGCTAAGTTACGACAACTATTTGTCTTAAATAACTTTGTGAAACAAAAAAAGAGGTAGAAGAGAGAGGAAATATATGCGCGAGTCGGACTGATTGGAGAGATCTCCTGTTTCCGATTCGTAGGGCATCACCACAAAGCTGTGATTTCGTCAATTTTCTGCCTCTAACTAGCACTATCCTCAGCCTCTTTTTTCTTAAATTGTACTTCTGTCTAGCACAATATAGCTTGACCACCAGTAAGATTCTAGAAACAGTCGGTAGCAGGGTATAGTGAACTCCTGAAGGAGACCCCGTTAGAGGGCTAGAGAAGGATCCCGGTTAGCGGTGACGATCCCTAACCCGACTCTAGGATCGCTTATAGGGCTAGGCCATCTAGGTAGGGTGGTCAGGAAGTGTGCGCCCCAAGGAAGGTAGTATATTTAGAAATAGGTATATATAGGGGGCTTCTCTCACTAGTTGAGCGGAAATAATTTTTCTCCAGGTTTTACTTTTCAGAAGGACATTCCACCCGGAATGGGGTATGAGTTAATATAATGGACCCGCCGGATTTCACCAAGAGACTGCCCCTCCGAGTTATACCAAACAAAAATAAAAGAAAACCACAAGAAATCGCCCAAAGCCTGTTCAAGGATTTACAAATTGAACTTATCAAATGCCTCGAGACGCCCAATGGATTCGTGGTAATGTGTGTTGATAACAATGTCGTCAAACTACTACTTGCATCTGCGGGCACAATCGCCCTCCGTAAAATAGACCTCAAAGCAAAAGTACCTCCATAGATAATCGCGAATCAAAATATCGTCTGCAGAAAAATCGAGTCTTGGATTGGATAACATACACCTGAAGAATTAAGGCAAGAGGTATATGAGCAACAAACATAACTGAAGATTCACGACATAATTGAATTCAGAGAGCACACACATGTTTTTAAAATCGTGTGCGAGTCTACAAGTTGCCACAAAAACATTATAAAAGGGAGTTCCCGCATATAGTATGAGAATCCCCGCCAGCAATATTCAACGGGATCAGTACCACAATATTCAAATTTGCTTCAGGTGTTATGAGATGGAAGATCACATGACTGCCAACTTCCTCGAAAAAGAAGAGATATGCTTGGAGTGCAGCAGCCCCGATTCATGGAGAAACTGCTCAAATAATAATAAAAAAAAGTAAATTGTGGAGAAAGCCATAGAACAATGGCTATCTCATGTCCGAAGAGAAAAGAATTATAAGGAGGAAAGAAACTGAAATCCACCAACGAAAAGATGTTTCACAAAATTCCACATCCACATATGCATCAGCGACAGCTAAGCCTAACGGCCAAACCACTCAAGTTACAATCGACGAGATTCTGAAAGTAAAAATACTGACATGTTTTCTCCACTTACACGCAATGAATATCGCACAGCCGGGAACATATGCCACATCGTTGAACTCCATGCTCAAGGAAAACGGGCTGGAACCAAAGAAATTCCCTAAGGACATTGATCATCGGCCATATTTAACAAGAAGATCTCTGAGGACACGTAAAAGACACTCATTGAAGGAGCGAAAATTTATGATAGCGAATCAGAACAAAATGAGGACACAGAGAGCGAAGAAACAGAATAAGAGAGCAGCATCGACGAGAACAATAAAAAATCACAAAAGAAAGCAAGCGAAAAACAAAAAGCAAAAAAGGAAATCGACTAAGGATGCCTCACTGGTGAATTGTTTTTACCTATGCTTCTTATTCTTCCTTTTCTTCTTTGGGGCTGGCCGGGTGGTTTTACTGTGCCAAGGGTTTTCCTTCTTCGGGGGGAGGGCTTAGAGTTTTGGACCGGCTCTTCGTACCTCGTGCACGGGTGCTGGTGCCCTCGTAGTTGTCTGAAGAGGAGGACCTCTCCTCATTTTCATCCTTTTCTGCTTATTCTTCATCGTCATCTTCGGATTCCTCCAATGAGAGAGCTTCGACCATTTCCTCCAGTCCAGATTTAACAGTGTTGTTTCTTATGACTGATTCCTTGAATACCTTGGAGCATTTAGGCTCTGCAGGCATGGTCACTGAAGGAAGATTATTTGTCTTTGAGATTGCATTGAAGACCTGGCTGTAACAACCAGGCTTCACTGCATTAGCCACATTTGCGTGAGTAATGTAATGCAGATCAGAATCTTTGCACTCAGGCCTCCTGTGATGTTAATTTGTGCAGGTGTAGTCTTCACTACCCCCATTCTTTTTGGCGGCGCCCGCGTATGTCACTTCCTTAGCTTTCTTCTCTTTTTCTTTCTTCTTTTGATAATATTTCGGCGCTTTTGGCAGTTCAGGGCTATGGTCCTTTGTTCCCCTTTACAGTTGAGACATTTCTTCCTAGTGCTCTCGCACTTATCGAATCGGTGTCTTTCTCTGGCGCATTCACTGCACCACAGTTTGATCTGGTCCGGGCATATCGTTGTTGTGTGATCCTCTAGTTTATAGTATACGAAGCACATTTGTATGCTATTAAATCTCTTTTGTTGAATGTTCTCTCCTGGGATTCTCATATTAAAGACCAAGATCCCGTCCGCCGTCGCTTTCCTGGCCATGTCAGTGGTAGAGAACGTTATTTTATATGGTCCTGAGGGGAACCCTCTTAGTGAGGATCTCCATGGTCCTCTTTGTTCCCTACTATGTCCTCTTCTTTTCTTTTTGTCCTCTGTAACCAATGTATAAATATTTTTGTATTTTATGAGCGAAAAAGAATGTGAGTATGTGGTAAAGGCGGTGGTGGTTAGTGAAAAGGTTCAAAAGACGTCAGTGAGAGCGCTCCCGTCAATTTTCCAGTTAGTCCCTCACTTGGTTGCTGCCAGGATGATGGATGATGAGTGGATGGGATGGATCTCGAGTGGGAAACTCACGAGGGTTGAATTATGGTGGACTTGATGCAGTAGCGGCCGAATCAACGACCGCTAAAGTTTTGCAACTCTCTCTCTCGGGTATTTGCGGCATAACTGCATCCAACTACATAGAGACGGGTGTTACCTTCCTTTATAATGCTGGCCAGGTCCCTCGTCGATGAGGATCTCTCCTCCGTCCGGGACTCGCAGTTATTCCCCAGTTTCGAGATATATCTGACTTATGCTTCCGCTGTGGGCTAGTCCTTAAACCAGTTTTCACATAAGCCCTTAATTAAGTTAGGCCAAGTGGCCGGCATAGTTAAGACGAAGTCGATGAATGGCAAACATCCGAGCAGGTTCACACGCAGGGCAATGGACGGGAGAAGTGAGGTGCTTAAGCCCTCATTGAATTATGAATCCTCGGTGAAAAATAATATCATCTCTGTTTGAAGAGTGAAGCCAAATTCACCAGAAGACTTCCAGAATAGGCTCTTTTATATGTAGGCGCTGCTCAAAGTCCGTTAATGAGCAAGTAAAAATGCTTTATCCGTAGGTAGTCAGCATTGCGTATGAATCGAATATTCGGCCGTCAACTTTTCCTCAGCAACACCCCTTCTTAGTAATAGATCGCGGTTCCTGCCTTTTGCGTCTGTCCTCGCGTATCCCGCTGCTTTGTTTCTGGCGTTCAGGCCTCCGGCAAACAATACTGGGTTCTCTCTGATGAAAGGTGATCATGTCGTGGATAGGTAGATATGGGCGACGGAGAGGGTGTTAGCATGCACCCAATTCGATATCTCTTAGAGAGCCTCTCAGTATGATTGACAGAAACAATTCGTCCATTGGATTTCCTGGTCTGTACTGCAGGTCTTTTTTCACTGCTATCATAGTTCCGCCGCATCTCTCTCTTGTAACGTTCCTTTAGAGAACCTTGTATCCTAAGATCTACTGTTTGTCGTCGTCCGTGATTCATGTTTCTGACAGCAGAAGAATGTTCAAGTTCAAGTTCAATTTAATGGAAGTGATGAAATGTATGGTAGGTTTTCATATGTGTGAAATTGTTAGCTAATTTACTATGGTGTTGAGGGCATCACTAGCATACTTTCTTCTTATTGTTTGTTTAAAAAATCTTTTTTCCTCTGTTAATAATATTGCTGACCGTCTATGACGGTCAGGTTCTTCCATAATGTTATAAATTTTGTTTTTTCTTTTAGTGGATTCTTCCGTCGTTGCTTTCAAGCATTTAAGTAGTTTTTTGCTAATTATTCTTTTCGTTTACTTTGTTATTTAATTATTCATCTCTTATTTTTCCTTCGAATCTTAGTTGGGCACTTTTCCTCTTTTTGTTTACAATTTTGTTATTGCTGTTAGACTATCTTCCTTTTCTTATTATTACTTTAGTTAATTTTGTTGATTATTTCTTCTTCTCTTCTTTTTATTTTAATTTGATTTTAGCTTTAGCACTTTGCCTCTTTTTCTTTATACATTTTATTGTTCTTTCTCTTATTTTTGTTTTTGTAAAATTTTAATTGGGGCACGTGGCCTTTTTGATTAAAGTTTATTGCCTTTTGTTTAATGTTTTACTCTTAATTGTTTCGGTTTTTGTATCATTGTTAGGTGTAGATGGGTCTTATATTTTCCCTTCCACAATTTCTTCCGCTGGGGAATAGTGCTGTTCTTTGTACTGTGCGTTGATGGTATTGTGGTATTTCTAGATTGTTGTTGATTTTTGAGAGTATTTCTTGTTCTACTTTGTCCCATGTCTTTTTCCCTAGCCTCTGGATCTCCATATTGATCGGTTTAAGTCCGGTTCTTTCGTCTAAAATCGATTGCCGAATACGTTCAATCCTTTTCGTGCCAGTTATAAGCAGTGTGGCTTGATTCTGTACCTTCTGCATCGTCCTGTGAGACGTACAACTTGCCATCTGCGTGATTACAGCTGGTTACGCTAGGACGGAGCGTATCAAGGCCGTGTAGAGTTTTCTCTTATTTGTCACGTTGAGGCTTCGGAAACGGTACAGTTTATTAAGCTCTCTTTTGCTAGGGAGACTTTGTTGTTTACGTGGGCCTTGTATCCTGATTTGTAAAGATGTAAGCCCAGAACCTTTCCCTCGTTAGAGTACGGATAAATTTCATCCTCAACGAGGACGTCGTCTAATTTCCGGTGGTTCATCTGTATTATCAGGAACTTCTGGCGGTTAGTCTTTATTTTCCACCTTTTTTCGTAACGATTGATGTTATCAATCTGGGAAGCTTTCGCCCTTGTTTAAACTCCAGCGTTCCTGATTGGACTTGAAACGATTTGTGTGATGTCATCTGCGTATTGCAGATACATCGAACCATCCCTCACTGGAACAGGGAGGTCCATTTTGTACATGAGGTACATCAACGGACTCAGACAGCTGCCTTGTGGAGCTCCCGCCTTGAGTTTGAATTCGGGTCCTTTGTAGGCCTCGATCGCAATTTGGGCTCTCCTCTCCATGACATAGTCACAAAGGACCCTTTCCAGCATTGTGTTTAGCTGGAGGTTGAGGATCTTGAATTATAGCCCTCTCAGCCAGACCTTATCGAAGAACTTCTTTACATCCCGCAGCACCATGTCTACGTAATTTCGCTCAGCTTTGTTGCATGCGAGTTTTGCGTTAGGTGGGCGAGGGCGGTCTCCGTTCATCTTCTCCTACGGAACCCGTGATGCTGAGAAATGTGAGCTCCTAGCTCTGCTAGTCGTTCTTGGTGCCTGTCAGCCAGGAGCTTCTCATAGACTTTCGCAATGAATTCCACCAAGACGATTGGCCTGTAATTGACCAGTTGATCATGGGTATGAAGATTATTTTAGCAATCTTAAAAACATCAGGGAACTAACCCGTGTTCAAGGAAGCGTTGTAAACATTTGTGATTCCCTGAATGATCTGCTGTGGGGAATTTACACAGTTGTTTTTGGTGATGCCCGTCCAGCCTGGTGCCCTTTGTTCAAAGGTTCTCACAGTGACCATGAACTCCTCTAGTGTTATGGGACGGCCATGGCCCGCCATCTCACTGCCTTCGTCTACTTGATGTTGTGGGTGCAGAAGAATGTATCGATCAAGTACTAGATATATGTTAAACAACTGTTGTTTATGTGCCAGCCACCATAAGCTATACAAAATTAGGCTAATCAGAATTAAACAGATTTTTAATGACACGGTTCACGGTTTATTAAGAATGAATTACAAAGAGAGATTACATAAATGTAAATATATGCGGACAGTGTGGAAAATAGAATTTAGCGGAGAAAAGATAAGATAGTTATAAGTATAAGTAGGAAGATAAAGGTTCCTGGAGACGTGGAAATCAAATTCTTTAGCTCTATACATTTCACATTTACTCATTACAAGTTAATAGTTTATAGTTATAAAAAATTACTCGTAAAAATTTACATATATATTTACACATTATATATTTCCTACGCTAACTACACATCTGTTTTTTTCTTCTTCTTTCCTTTTTTCCTTTTATTTTCTGCGCATTTCTTCGTTTTTCCCTATCCTCCCGAAGTTTCTCCCTTTATTTTTGGTTCTTCGGTAGGGAACTGCGTCGGCTCCTCATTTGGTTGATGTTCCCGTTGGGATTCGTCGGTAAACTGGATATTCAGTATTCCCGCCAAGTCTGGATTTTCGGGGAACCAGAGTTTTTTTGGTAACTCCGTTCTTCTCCAGAAGACGGTTAATTTCTTCGGAAAAGGAGCCGGGGTTAGCCAGGTTAGCTATGTGAGCAAATAGGATCATTGTCATGATATCTTTACTCGCCTCTGGCATCACCATCTCTGGGGCACTTGTTGTGACGAAGTTCTTCGGAGCCGCCGCTTGAGCGTAGTTGCTCTTGGTTCTTGCCTCTTTTTCCTTTTTCATATTCTCCTGTTTTGTACGGATTGCTTCTTTGCCGATGGGGCGCCTCATGGCCAAGGCCCTATGGTCCCCTCCACAGTTGACACACTTGTGCTTCCCTTCTGTGCAATCTTTCCAACCGTGCACGGATTTGGCGCAGTTGGAGCATGCAACTACCATCACCGTACAGTCCTTTGACAATGCATTTCTACTGTATAGCATTTGTAGCAGCAGTCAATCGGTAAGTAGTCTTCTGTTTCGATTTGCTCATGTGATAGCCCTAGGTAAAACCCAAGCAGCCCATCTTTCTTGGTTCTTCTCGCCATCTCGATACTCGAGAAGATGATCTTCACTATATTGTTTCCTTTGCCGAATTTTTCCACCTTTAAAATGTAGGTCCATGTTTGCTTCGCTGACAGCTCTTTCTTGATTTCTTCACAGGTGTTGTCAGTGAATTGTGGGTCCAGCGCCGAAGAATAACACTACGTTGCACTAATATTTCTTGTGGGATGTTTGCCTCTAGTCCAAATTTTTGGAGGTGGACCTTGGCCTCTTTCGAGACCAGCCGTTCCAGATCCTCAATGGTGTAGCAGATTGAGGCGTAGCCAGTCGGTGTCAATTAGCCTGATGAGGACTACATTAATATGTTTATAGATAGCCTCAATCACGGCTGTTCTTGACGGTTTAGCTCCCACCCCCCGTATACTGCGTAGGGAAACTCCCTTACCCTCCTGGGGGCTGACTCTATAGGGCCCCACTGGGTAGTGGGCTCCCCCTCCTTGGGGCACCCTCCTTCTACTTGCGAATAGAGATTTTGATCCTACAAGCGAAGGAAAAGATTTTCTTGTTAAAATGTCTTCCTAAAGTAAACCGCCTTTACCACGACGCAACTTAATGAAAGCTTCAGCTGAACTAATTTTGATGGGAATGAAAGCTTCTTGAATCTTGAATCTTGAAAAAAAAGAGATAGAATAAGAGGGGGAGGAGTTTGAAAGAGAGGGTGGAGGGTAATAGGGAGAAAAGGAAGGAAGTGGTAGTCAGATATGTATGTATGTGGTTGCCTGGTAAACGGGCCATCTCCATTTGTTATTTTGTTTATTTTTTCGTATATGTTAATGCTGTCCCATTATGGGATCTTTTAATTATTTTCTATTCGTTATTGTTATTCTAATTTGTCCCATTTTGGGATCTTTTTTGTAATATTATTGTTTCGCAATTTTTTCTTTTCTTTTAGTTGTACTTTGGTACAGGTTCCGTTATTCGGGTGCTGGGGAGGTATCTTTTGTATACACCTCCCTCTGCCTCTGGGTCTAGAGCCGCTATAGTCTCCATAAACAGAATAGCCTCTGGTCTTGCCCAGAATTCTCGACCTTTTTTATAGAGGTATGTGTTTAGTGGTTCAAGGCCTGTTTCTTCATGGAGGCTTCTCGAGGTCCGATACTCGATTTTGCACTCTCTGGAGTATTGTCATATTTTCCTTTGACGTCGCGTTGAGCTGAATAGCAGGGTACACCAGTTTCGATCTGACTAGACTGGTGTACAACTTATTTTATTGGTTGTGCTGAGGTTTCTGAATCGGAGGAGTTTGTTGAGTTCAGTGTTGGCGTATCCAATCCTGGAGCTGACGTGTCTGTTCATGCCAGTACTGGCCAATTTGTAGCCGAGGACTGACACGTTCGGTGAGTAGTCAATTTCGTAGTTTTCTAGATTAAGAGGGACGGAACGACGTCTCCCAATTGCGGTTGCTGAGGATTTTGATGCGTTGGTCTGTATTTTGCAGCGTTTCTCGAACCTGGAGATGCTTTCTGCTTCTGTTGTCGTGGCTCTGGCCATCATCCGCGCAGAATTTGTTCTCCGAACCACAACTTGGGTAATTTTCCCGCATGTTGGATGTTGAGAGTTGTCCCATCAGTTGGCTTGGGGACGTCTCTCGTAAAGATGGTGTAGAGAGTAGGCTGAGGAATCCTCCCTGAGGGACGCTGGACAGGAGCTCAAAGGCTTCCCCTGTATACTTCTCGAAGGCAATGACAGCTTGCCTATTGGTCAAGTAGCTACAGAGGATCTTTTGGAAGTGAGGAGAGGGGGGGGGGAGTCTTAGTCGCGCGATTTTGTACTTCAGGCTGTCGATCCAAACTTTGTCAAAGGCCTTCTTTACGTCTCTGCAAACGACGTCGATCCAGCACCTCTTGGCCCGCCCTGCCGCTGCGTGTTGAAGCATGTGGGTTATGACTGTTTTCGTGCTTCGGTGGTGTCTTCTGAATCTGTGCTGTTCCTCGTTCAACATATAGTGCTCTGACAGGTGTTTTAATAGTCTGCTGTTGATAAATTTCTCAAAAACTTTCCCAATGGTCTCCAGCAATGAGATATATCTGAAACTCATGACTTGGTTCGCTGGCTTCCCAGACTTAGGGATGAAAATTATTTTCGAGGTTATCAGGTGATCTGGGAAATATCCCATAGCTAGGGACGAATTGAGTGGGTTCAACAGCCTAGTCCAAAATTTTTCGGGTGCCTCCTTCAGGTACATGATGGTGATTTGGCTGAGGCCTGGGGCTTTAGGCTTAAATGAATCGATTACTTCCCATAATTCCGAACTGGTGATGGGGTTTTCCTCTTGAGAGTTGCCTTGTAGATGGTGGAGGTATGAGGTTCCATAAGCGTCGAACCTGCCCTCCCTCATCTCGCTGTACTCGAGAACCTAGGTCAAAGTTTTCCTCTTCTTCCTTTGGAGATTTTGTAAACGTTTTTCCAGACTCCACATAACAGCCTCCCCTTCTCCCTGGGAGTGGTCGCCGTGGCACCTTCATGCGGAATTGCAGTTAGGCCATGGGAACGGGAGTTCCCCTTTAGTTTGTTGACTGTTTCCCGGAAAGATTTCGGATTCTTGTCAGTGTCTAAATTTTCAATTAAACGGTTCCACTTCTCCCTCAGTTCGTGCGCCAACTTGGTGTTCAGCTGTTCCCTGAGGTGTTGAACGAGTCGGAATTCCATGGGATTGGTGTAGCCCATGTCAAGGATGCGGTTGTGGACATCAGCGAAGCTCTGTTTGGAGCACCACTCTCTCTTTTGTAGGGGTTGTTGGCAATGTGATTTTGTGAGAGGTTGTCGGGATAGCTATAGCGTCTGCGTTTGAAATGCAGGCATTAATAGCAGTAAGCTCATCGTGAGGTCTACCTCGGATGCACCGTCCAGGTCAGGGAGGTCCAAAAGGAACGCATTCCTGTAAGCTTCCCAGTTGATCTTCGAGAAGTCTTTCCTTGGAGCAACAGGAAATGGAATAGGAGCTGGTGGAAGGGGAAACCGGGATTCGTGAGAACTACATCAGGCTTGGTGGCCGACCCTGGATACCAGAATGTAGGGAAGTAGGGCCCGATGCACTCAGCGATATCCCTTCCTAGTCAGATTCTTACCTCTTGCGTTTGTCCTTTCATAGCCCGCTGCTCTGTCCCTTGCGTTGAGGTCCCTGGTGAACAACACTGGGTGTTCTTTCCTGAAAAGGGTATACATGTCGTGATAGGGCAAGTATGAACGGCGGGGAGGTTGGTAGCCCGCGCCGAATTCGATGTCGCCCAGAGAGCACCTCAGTATGATAAATTGAAACCATTCGTTCATTGGATTCCCTGCTTTGTACTGCAGATCTTTCTTGACAGTTATTATAGTTCCGTCGAACCTCTTTGCTATGACGTACCTTTGGAGAACGTTGTATCCGGAGATCTTTTGCTTGGCGTCGTCCGTGATTCCAGTTTCTGACAACAGAAGAATGTCCGGATCTTGTTCTCGGTAGACTTTGTACAGCTGTTGTTTATTCACCTGCCACACATGCACGTTATCTGCTAGAATAGTTAGCCTATTTCTAGATGCCATCGTGTGTGCCTGAGCTGCTTGAGGGCTTTTGGTTGTTACATCTGCCCGATCGTAGCTTTTTGAAGAAGGATGGCTCGTAGAGTTTGAAGTTGTCATCGGAGAGCCTTACTTTGCATTTCATATGGGTTGTCTTGACCGATACTTCTTCTTCGGGTGAGCCATAGCACCACTTGATGTGGTGGCCTCTTTTGACTCTTGATGCCACCTCAGGAGTCAAAAGAGGTGTGGTGAAGATGGATATGAAAACAAATTTTCCATTCTCTTTGAATAGCAGGGGTGGCACTTAAAAAAGCCAATCGAAAGATAGTTTTTTTGGCTATCTGAGAGAGCGCCTATTTTAAGTGTTACCTTCTTATATATGTGAGAAGAGCTCCTTCAGAGGGCTTTGAGGAAGACTGTGTTTGCCAAAAATAGACTTTTAACCGCATAATTAATTGCGTTACTGCAATAATTTTTCTTAATTTATAAGGTGTGGCGAAGATGGAGAAGGAAACAAATTTTCCATTCTCTTTGAAAAGCAGGGGTGACACTTAAATAAGCCAATCGAAAGATAGTTTTTTGGCTATCTTAGCCTATTTTAGGTGTTACCTTCTTGTGTATATATATATATATATATATATATATATATATATATATATATATATATATATATATATATATATATATATATATCCAACAAACCGCAAGAAACAGAAAACGGGAAAAAATTTCTTCTGAAATAATATTTCCTAATTTGCCAAAATGCTCTCTCTTTCATAGTCCCGCTCGACCTTGCGAATCCTAGTTTAAAAGTTTGTCTATTTGGAAGATTTTATGGTCTTTTGCGTAGTTAAGTGGCCTAAAAGATGATTTAATTGAGATCAAAGCGGATGCTCGCTGCCTCAGTGTGCACGGTTCGAATCCCACCCCTGTACGGAATTTTTGCGAATTAGGAAATAATATTTCCGAACAAGGATTTTCCCGTTTTCTGTTTCTTGCGGTTTGTTGGATTCATTTTCATCATTCTTTCCCGGTCATGGAAGATTTATACATATATATATATATATATATATATATATATATATATATATATATATATATATATATATATATATATGTAAATAAAACGACTGTGGGGGAGCGTCATAGTTTTTTATGTATTCTTAGCGTTCGACTGAGGCTGGCATGACAAACTCCATGCCGAAACTAGTCTCGAAATAATACACTGCTACGCTCCCCTACAGTGGTTTTATTTACATATTTGGAATCTCTTATTGGATTTAACAATTGTATATTTATATATATATATATATATATATATATATATATATATATATATATATATATATATATATATATGAAAAACATTCAAGCCTTTATAACAAAGCTTTTTGGTCCTTACTCTTTGGTAGAGAATTTTTGTGTTTTTTATCTGGGGTTTTTACGCTATGATTTTGCAACCTTTGTTTTTGTTAATTTTTATGTAAAGTTCTTGGCGAGTCTATCGCGCTAAAATTGAACAGTGGGCTACGTCATTGTCAGTGAGTATTCTGCTGTTTCTAAAAGATTTTGCGTGTCCTACGTCATTAAAGTCTACTTGCTCGAGTACAAACTCGGGAGGATGGCGCCGGTGTACGGTGTTCCAGATCTTATTTGCTCTTCTGTGAAGCTTTACGTTTATGTAAGTTAACCCCAGTTCACCATGTAGCGCACTCTGCCTTCTACTCTATCTCCTCCTGTACCGAGAGGTACAGGAGTTTTGAGCGAATGCATGCGTTGTAGATCTTCAGCTTGTTGGAGGTACTCAGGTTTAGGAATCGGAAAAGTTCCCTTAAGTCCCTCCGTGCATTCTCTGTAGCTCTATCTATATTTCTCCCATATCCACCAGTCGTAATCTGGGGGCCCAGAACCGTGCCTTCTGTGTGGTATGGGATGCGTACATCCCCCACACGGATGTCTGCGAGGGTCCGTCTGAATAGTGGAATTACACGAAACTTTTAGGCATTAGTAGATATCTTCCATCTTTTCTCGAAAGAGTTGATGTTTTCGAATTCTACCGCCATACTCTGTGCCATATAATATAATTTACATTCCGATAAGTTACCGTGTAGATCATTGTAATATCGTCCGCAAGTTGGACGTATAACGAGCCTTCAGTCAGAGGTTAGGGAAGGTCGATGGTGTATATGTTATAAAGCAAAGGACTTATACACCCGCTTTGTGCCACCCTCGCCTCGAGTTCAAACTTGGAGCCATTGAATCCTTTAATGTTCACAAACGCTTTTTTCTCCATTACGTAATCAAGCATGGGGTTGAGGCCCAGTTATAAGATTTTGTATTGCAGGCTTCTCCTCCATACTTTGTCAAAGGCCTTTTTGACCTCGCGGAATACCAGGTTTGCGTGGCGTCTTTCTGCTTTTACTTTTTTTAACCTTTCGGTGATCACGGCTAGCACCGTGTCCGTTCCTCGCTTCCTCTAGAAGCAGTGCTGTCGGTTGTTATCTAAGTTGTTACTTTCGAGGAACGTATTCACCATGTTGATCAAACTCTTCTAAAAGACTTTGCCTGCAAATTCTAAAAGAGATATCGGCCTGAAGTTACCTGGACTGTCCGGTAGCTTACCGGCTTTGGGAATGAATATAATTTTGGGTACCTTCCAGTGGTCAGGAAAGTAACCCACGTTTAGGCATGCATTTATGATATTCATAATCTCCAGAAGGAGGTTAGGTGGGGCTCTTATAAAACCTTCCCGTGACAGTCCTGTATTCCCAGGGTGCTCGTTGACGAAAGGATTTTAAAGTTTCCGAGAGTTCCTTGGCAATAATTCTACTACTGAATCCCTCCATATTCCTTTCCTGCGATACATAAATACATAATGGTGAGGATAGGTTCTGTGGATCTGGTCATTCAGTTCTTTAATAATCCCGTATTCGAAATCTAAATCAAAGTTATCATTCTCTTCCGGGGATATCTTAAATATTTATGCCCAGAAGAGTGCGTGTCCATAATTTCTGTATTAATTCTCGTGTAGGTATTATTCTCGTTTGTGTCTGTCCTCCTCTTAATCTTTTTACTGCCTGTCAAAAAGTACATGAGTTTTTTTTTCTAAATTCAGTCCTTCTATTAAATTGTCCAAAAGTACATTCTGTTGGTCCCTAATAAGTGTCTTTAATTCGTCGCGTATCTGTCGTGTTCGTCTGTGCGTAGTGATGTTGGGTCCAATGATTTTTAATTCATTGATCCGTTCCCCATATTTCACCGCGAGGGATTTTATTCTAGGAGTCCAAGAAGGGGCAGGGAAAGTTTTATATTTACCTCGGGGAGTGGCTTCCTTATCAGCTTTTATTAAGTGTTCAGTAAATATGTCCAACTCGTCGTTGATATCTTCTAAGTTTGCGTCAATTATGGAGACGAGAATGTAATTTTCTAAGAGTTGTTCATAAGTATCCCAGTTTGCGCCGGGAAGGGGACTTGAATAGGAGAGGTTGAAAATTTAATAAGGATATCTTAGTGGTCATTGGGGATAGGAGGGCCCGGCTCAATGAAGTAGCTGTAGGGGAACACAGTGATGGTAAGTACTATGTCTGGTTTTGTGGCTGATCTGTGTGTAATGTATGCCAGGGATTTGGTCCAATTTTATTAATAGTTTGTCTGTCAATAAAGTGTCTTAAGATTCCTGCCTGCTGGGTTGGTCAAAGGGTAATTTGAAGCAGCACTCCTCGCATTGAGGTCGCCGGCAAAAGGAACGGTTCTGCTGTGACCACAAAGCTGCAGGAAGTTGTGAAGGGGTAAGCACCCTCTACTTGGGGGTTGGTACCCTGTTTCCATGATCAGGGGGTCCACTACCTTACAAACCTCCACGGCGAGGTATGACTCATCGAGTCCCTTTATTGATCTGAAGTCAAGACCTCTTTTCACAGCTATTGCACATCCGTCAAGACGTTCTCCGCTGTAATCTTTGGTTAAAACTTCGTAGGGAAAATTATTTAGCCTGTCTGTGTTACTTATCCCATGTTCTTAGATAAATACAACGTCTGGGTCACATTGTCGTATTATGTTACCGTATAGTATGTTTTTGTCCGTCCAAGCGTTCGAGTTAAAATGCAATATTTTTAATATGTCCATTGTCTTGTTCACTATAGATTCCTGTGTGTGCTTATGTTGTTTTTGGATTTATTCTTTTACGAGCTTAGGTCCCTGTGGTGTGCATGGAAGCGTAATTGTTTTTCCTGGTAATTTCTTCCTCAATTCGCCGTCTGTGTGAGTGATGGAAGTTTTGGGAGTCCAAGCCATGGAGTAAAACCTCCTCGACTTCTTTTTCGTTGCAGTCGTCCAAAGTGATTCCTCATTTGTACTTTACGGATATTAATCCTTCCGTTACATCAAGGGCTGTCATCTTTTTAGGGAAAGGGGACCTTTCGGCAGCGTATACCTTCAAGTTGAATTTTTCTGAATGATATACGTACCTAGGACCCTCTTACAAGAGAGTACGACCTCGGACGTCTCTGAAATAGTGAGATTTTCTGGAAGCGGGGCGAGCATGCCCTTCCCTCGGATCTCGGAATCTCAGTCTCTGAAACTTGAATATTTTGTGTATGCGTATGTGTGTTTCGCTGTCCAGTGATTTCAGCTTTGGTCTGTTTCTCGGTGCGGTGGTCATGTGTCTTTCTTTTTTGTCTGGGTCCTGGGGTCCCTGGAAGGAGTTGAGGCGCTGCCAATGCTGTGGAGCTTCTGGCAACTAATCTCGCACTGGGGATTGAGACTAATTTTTAGAATCTCCCGAGACCGTGGATTTTCTGGAAAGCACATTTTGTTCATTCCATTATTCGCAGGAATTCTATTAAGCTCCTTCGCAAAGGTTCCTAAGTAGGAGAGATTTGCAATGTGAGCATAATAAATGCAACACATAATCTTTGTCGAGTTTTAATTCTCAACGTGGAAGTATGTTTTCGTTTCCTTCAATTCCGCCACAGCAGCCTTAGCAACCTTGGCGTAGGCGCTGCTAGCTTTCGCCTCTTTAACTAGTCTTTTTTTCGTTTGAGTTCTTTTTTAAGAGATCCTTTTTGATCGTGCATGCCATTAATAACGTTTTATGCGCTCCAGCGCAGTTTAGGTACTTTAAGGAGGTGCTATTAGAACCACTCCATGAATGTGTATCTGTCGAGCAAATGGAGCACAGAAAAGCGTGCCCCCTATGGCAGGTGGCCGTGGTGTGCTCCTCGTACTTGTAACACTTGAAGCAGATCTGAAGGTCGATAAACTCCTCACGTTCAATCTGCTCAGGGCAAATGCGGACGTTTAAAAAGGAGCATACCTCCCTCCGTATCCTTAACCGGCATAACCGTATCAGAAAAGACTATCTCAAAGACATGAGTATAGTCTTTGAATTTGATTATCTCAGAAACCTTTGCCCAGGTGTGATTCTTTTCCGCCTCCGCATGAATTTCTTCAACGGAGTGCCCCCAACCTATAAATCGAGGTGGCAAAGGAAACACTGTGGTGAGTTTTTATCTGTAGTGGTGTGTGTAGCTTTAAGTTTATAGTCTTCAAACACTCTTCAGCCTTCGGAAAGGTTAGTTCTTCGGGGTCAGTCTCCTTGGAAAAGATTGCAGCGTTACCATTGTGCGTATAAATGAGTCGAACCAATGCTATTCCCATGTCGCCATAGATTTTTGCGAAGACCTTCCCTCGATCAGGCATGGGGACATCGGAGAGTGTCTTCAGTGGAATCCGCCAGGTCTCCATCATTTATTTTTCCATCCTCTTATATGAGCGACTGGAAAAATAAATGGAAAAAAAACGTACGGAGTGAGTGTATATCTGTCTTTGTTTGTGAATGTGCGTGTGTGTATTTAAGAGAAAAATCTATCACCAAGTTGAATAAATAGTATTTTGCAAGAAAGAGGCCCTAGTTCCAAGCCAAAATAATTATTTTCACAAGGCACTTTACCTCAACAGGCCGATGACCGACCGAGGGAGACTCGTCGAAGAGTGAGGGGTGGGTGGGGCAAATTTAATCCCCAGCAAAGGCTCTCGAAAGCGAGTGAGAAAAAATTTCACTGGAAATTCATTCTTAATTTAGGGCAAAATATCCGTGAATGATATTTCCACATGTCACTGTTAAAAAGCTCTCACGATTTTTCACTTATACGCGTGAGTCTAAATGCACAAATCTCGGAAAATTTCGGCAAAAGCACAAGAATATTTCTTTACCGAAGTAAGGAAAATGCAGACTAGCATCCGGCAACCAGAGCAGTCATATTCATAGGGGTCTTGAGACTGCTTGTTTATATACCTTCATGAAACTACTCCGTTCTTAGGTATTATTTTTACTTCGAATGTATTTATCTGGAAGATTTCTCTCTTCTGGTTGAGTAAGACTGCATGCAACAGTTAAGGAAATATCGCCCGTGTAGGAATTTTTTTAAAACGTATTTTGGTCCACTAGCAATATGAAGATATTCTTGTGGTGGGAGGACACTGTAAATACTTCTGATATATTTGCATTTATCCTATTAATTGATTCTTCTAAAATATGAACTGTATGACTTCTTCCATCTAAAGATTAAACATTATAAGCACTTCCGTGAAACATAACTTCAATTTTAAATTCTTCATAGACTTTATGCCACACAGTCTAACACCAGATGTTTCTATCAACGCGTTGACTAAACATCATATTTAAAATTACCCAATATTTTTCGGCTGGACGTTGGCCCAATGATGGGTGAAGTACAAAGAGAGACAAACATATTTTTTCATATTTCCTTCACTCATGCTTTCTTTTTATACAATAATAAGGCAACTTATTGCATACTACTGCATATACATCATCAAGTCCAATGATTTTTAGCTCTCCTGCAAAGCGGAAGCTGATCTACCGAAACAATCCAACCTCTTCCTTTTTATCCAAACCTTCATCGATCGAAGGTATCAGTGAAATTTCGCACACAGTTAATTCTGCTCCAATTAGTGCGCTTGATGAAGGTAATAAGGAATATACCCATCGATAAAGAATAGGCGATGTTATGAACATTACCTACGATGTAATTACCCTGAATACGCAATGTAGGGGGAAAGTTCAAACATAGAAATTAAATAATGCAACAACACCATTCATTCTTTTTTCAGGTGAAAGAGGAGGAAGTGAACCGGATAGAATATCGTACCCTTATACACAAGGGCATCCTTTACATTAAAGAGAAAATCATTCTCATGTAGAAATTGCATCCTTAAGAGAAAAAGGGATGGAAACCTCGTCAATTTATGTATACCGTGAAATCGTGGTAAAATCAGAAGAAGCTGGTCTTGTTAGAGTAGTCTGTGAGCTTTCACGTATTATATTGATCTTGCACTGGCTTCAAGATGGTGATTATCGTGTAAATATAACTTTTGAAATTACGGATGCCATCGATGCTACGCTATATTTATGTACACATTCTATTCGTCAACAGCATGAATCAACATTGTTCCATTATATCATGAGGTGACTCGAAACAGCATTTTAGTCTGAGGAAACAATTAAAGTTGGCACCTTTGATCTCATAATTCGTATATATATATATATATATATATATATATATATATATATATATATATATATATATATATATATATATATATATATATATATAAATATATATATATATAATATCTCTCAAAGTAGCGCGAGAGAATGATGAAGATGAATGAAATAAACCACATTGAAAGAAAACACGGAATAAATTTTTCTTACAGTAATATTTATTACCTTTTTTCGAAAAATTCCGTGCAAGGTAGTTTATTCCGTTTTCTCTTTCAATATGGTTTATTGCATTCATATATATATATATATATATATATATATATATATATATATATATATATATATATATATATATATATATATATATATATACACTGAACAAGTGCTTACGTTCAAGATCCCCTGAAACTCCCTATTTTAACGCCTTGTCACAAGCCTTTGAGACTTCCATGTGCCCAGAAATGCGTTACGGTGGACATGAGTTGCGTTCTCTTCATTGACGAGACCAGGGCAATCCTTGACAGACCTATAATTATCTTTCGTTGTCTCCAAAATATGCCTAGATGAGCTACATAGATTCAAAAGCTATTAGCGTAGTTCTCCCCCAAAATGACGAATCTCAAATAAAAATTCAACGACGTCACACAGCACAATGAAAACATAACATTAGTGTTGCCATATTGTGTGGATCATCTGGGAAAGTTTTCATCAAAATTGATTTAAAGAGAACTGAGAAATCCTAACTTTTCCTACCAATCTATTAACGTGGTTCATGGTATAGGATTCCAGGCAGACATGCGATAATGCCATCTAATGTTTAATTCGATCGCTACAGAATCTATAAAGGACATCTAAATTTTAAAGTATGTTCCATGTTTCTCCAGTTCTTGCAAAAAAAGGAAGGAGAATTTTCCTTCCCAAAGAAATCTTGCTTCTATCAATAATAAACAAAGCCCATGAGTTTACAAGAAAGTGCAATCTTTTTTATGGAGGTGCTATCACTGCGGATAGATTCTCCTTGATGAAAATTGAATAGAAATTCAAGATCCTCTGATTCACAGCTAAAGGAGAAGAACCCTGATTCCTATTTCTTCATTGACCAACATTTCTTGAAAAATCAGCCCAACTCTTGTCCATTGGTCTTGAAGGTGAGATCTACTATCCAATTCAAAACATCAATGATACGTATATTAAAAAAGAAGATATTTACATTTAATTACATGTTTTTCTTGCTCTTCATTCCATAACAACCCTACTGTTTATCTAACTATAGTGAAGAAGTGTTTAGTCAGTGTCTCATTAGTGCGATGGAGAAAGAAATCCAGAAATTGTATGTATTGAGTGTAATCGATCATTCGACAACCACCCACAGGGACCTTCGTACTTGTACAAATATTTGGATGTGTCGTAGATGTATACATATAATCATTCAAGATGCAGATAGAATGAGTGTGAGATGTTGTTCTGTTCTAATTGTTATACATATTATAAAGCAACCGAGACAGAATATACGTTCTGGTTGACGAGCTCGAAGAAGTCGATGGTCAAGAAATGGAACGCGATGCATTATGACATTGAAGCATATAAAAAAGTGAGATCATTCATTATTTTTCCTTATAAAGTGATTATGCAGATTATCTGTGAACACTACTTTGATGAGTATGAGGAAACATATAATATATGCAAGAACTCTCGTCAACGAATAAGGATTTTTTAAAGAGATGATGAGACGTCCGCTTGTATTTTTCAAAGAACTGATACGCATAAGGGGATTGAGATAAAATGTGAAAACGTATTTAGTGACACATAATAATACCAAATTCGATAGGCGATTAATCTATGGCGAGTTACTTTAGTATTTTCATCCTAAAATCTTCCCTTCTAATCCAACAAAACAGGTTCAAAAAATATTTCAGAAAGAATTCGCTCAAGACAAATACAATGGGGATGCTCGAAATGGGAAAATGTTATTTTTATTCAAATTTTCTCTCTGAGAAAACCTTGAATTATTTCGGTGCGTTTCAATAAAAAGAACTTTAACTATGAGAAGATGAACAACGAGGTAAATCATACATTGACAGACATTTTTTCATAAATTTTCAGAAAGAAGACTACAACATTCGTACAGAGTGCATTAAGAATTACACTCAAGAACTTTATGTTTTTCTTTTGTATTTTGTAAGGTTTTGGTGCTTAATATCAACAGATTTTGCATTGATCCCATGCAGTCTTACATTGCAACAGTCTCGCTGTGTTACAATGTGTATAAAGACGTCTTCTTTCCAAAATATTTAATCGCAATTATCAATATGAAGAAACTAAAATCTTCTTCTCATGAGGTTATACTTTGGCTTATGTTTGAAGAAGCTGTTAGAGCAATCCTGATTTTCCATGCAGGAAATGGTGATAAGTGAAGCCTATCCGATAATGGGAGATTATTTATCCCTGATGGGTTATCACCATCAGGAAGAGGAACCGTGTTTCTCTTTCATGGTTGCTATTGGCATGGATGTTAGAAACATGAGTATATTCTCAAACAAGATGTTTCCATAAGTGGATGTGGGACGTTGGACTGCTACTTTCAAGCAATAGAGAGTGAGCGAATTCATGGTAGAAAATCCGAAGAGATTTTGAATTTGAAACCATGATGCAAACCATTCTAAGATAGTAAGTTAGTTAATATCAGGTTGGAACGAAAGTAATGTCTGATTTTATGTTGCATATTCAAAATGAAAAAAAGACTTGTGACTCTGCAGATATTTAATCACTAACATATCTTTCATTGCTTCTTAGAACCTCATTCCAAATGTCAATAAGCTTATAAATGCCACATTTGTAAAAAATCTTTAGATTTTGCTGCAAAATATGAATCTAATTAGTTTTCAACCTCTTCTATTGATGTCAACTTAAGACCATCCAAATGGTTCTGTAATCCCCTCAACAAGTAATGATCAGAAGGGGCAAAGTCATGGAAATATGGAGGATGAAGCAATATTTCCCAACGGAACTCCTCCAAGAGCTATTTGGTCATTCGATCTATGTGATGCAGGCATTATGGAGGATGATGAAAACATGCCTTCTGTTGAGCCTTCAAACTACGAAGTTGATTGCAAGAGAGATTACCATTAATTGTTTGATTATTGTCTAACAGTTCGTAATGAATAATTCCTTCAATATCTCGCCATACACTCAACATTATCTGTTATGGATAAAGTCTTCTCGGCTATTACTTCCTTGACTGATCTACGAACGATGGTATTTAATGTTATGATATAGGATCCACTTCTCATCCTCAGTAACAAGCTTGCCCCAAAATGGTGCCTCAAGGTGTCGTGAAAGCAATCACTCACAACAAACAACACGCTGTTGCAGCTTCGCCGTGGACAGTTTGTGCGGGACTCCATTTCCAATCACTGGAACTTTTCTAATCATTTTTATTTGACATAGTACAGTTGCATGGGTTACATCAAATTGTTTTGCCAAATCCATTAAAGTTGTAGAAATATTTGCTGTGACAAAAGCTTCCAACTCTTCAGAATGAAGTTTATTAGAGCGACCTTCTTTTGGTCCGTCTTTACTTGTATAAATATTTTTATTTTCTCTCATTTTAATATGGAGAATAAAGATGATAAAAATAAGAGTTTTATCTAGCCCATACAGGTTAAGTCACAATCTTTCATGATGCATTACCCTATTCCACAAAAGTAAAAGTAAACATTACATTTTAATACCTACCAACTTTTAATTGCTCAATTTAACTCAATCACAGAATTTAATTGTTCAAGATAGTTTTCTTTTATGCCAGGGCAACGCCGTGTACCTTTGCTAGTATCAAATATAACGATGCTCACTACTTTTTCACTATGTAAGAATGTAATATGCAAAGGAAACTTGTCATTTTATGCACTGTGACTTTCAAAGAGACCACATACCAAGAAAAACTGATTGTAGAACTTCGTTTTTTAATACTTCAACAATTTTTAAATCGTCTAAATCCATCAACTGGAGACTCGCAATTACTTCTTTCCTACTATTGTAGTTGAGATGGGACGGGGCTGAATCATTATATAGAAATTTAATATAATCAATTTGATGATCCGCAGACATCTTCAGAGGCAAAATAGCTGTTGAGTCTAGGTATGACATGGTGTGGGCAGAGAATAATCTTATAACGTCTGACACATAAACAGGCTTAGCAAAAAATTGGTAACAACCATATGCGGTTGATATGGGATAAGTAGACTTTGTCGATGTCTCAATATTCATGTATTCCTTCGTTTTAGCATACCAGCGAAATTGCCACTACACTCTTTCACAAGTTTCTAAATCAGTTTGGGTTAAAAATATTGTAAAGTAATTCTTATAATGACCAAAGAAACGAAGAGATCGTACTAATGAAAACACGGAGAATATAAAGGGATCAATATTATAGGATTAATAAATATTCGTTGCCATGAACTAAGAAAATGGGTATATACTATAAGAGTTGCTATTTCACTCTTTCCAAATCTTTGATTGGTCATGCGAAGTGCGTTGTTGGGTAGCTCCCTTATGACTTCAAACCAATAAGCGACTTCACTCCAGAAAGTTCACTGACCTAACCAATCAGCGAGTCGGGATTAGGTTCACAAAATAGCCGACTCGACATTTATGTTACAATAATAATAATACAAATTGTGCATCCACATATAAAATACAATCCTAAACCACTTATTATCCATTTAAAAATTTTATTCGGTGCTCTTCCAATATGAAATCTACACACTATTTTTAGTCGCGAGCGAGTCTAGTTGCGGGCGACTCTACATCTCATTATGTAGGTCGGTCCCCGTTTTGCTTTTTCTTTTGTAATAACATTTTAGAAAATCAGGCGATTCTAACGAAATTTGAAACCCCGTATGTTGTTTTACATTCTCTTTCTAATGATATAACTACCAAAGTCATTCCAAGGTTAGCCCTGGAATTATTTTGTTTTGGCAATAACATCATAACTATTCGGTCGATTCTAACGAAATTTGAAAGAGTTATATTATTTTACATTCTCTTACGAATGGTATATTTGCTAAAGTCCTTCCAAGGTTAGCCAGTAATTATTTTGTTTTGGCAATAACATCATAGCTATTCGGCCGATTCTAACGAAATTTGAAACAATTATATTGTTTTACATTTTCTTTCGAATGGTATAATTTTCAAAGTCCTCCCAAGATAAGCCCCGGAATTATTTTGTTTTGACAATGAAATCATATCTATTTAGCCGATTTTAACGAAATTTGAAACCCTTATGTTGTTTTATATTGTCTTTCAACCATAGAATTGCCAAGGTTCTCTCAAGTTTAGTCCAGGAATTATTGAAAGATTTAAAGGTCATAAGGTCATAAATCAGAATAAGTGAGGCACGCCAATTTTGGTCAGCAGACCTTGTTTATTGAACTACACTTTTATCGTAAGGGGGTTACATTGAGAACAAAATAATTTGTATTTTTATCAGCATGTTAAATGCATGCTAATACTAAAACATAAGAAGACAATAAACAATTTTTTAAAAATTTAGGGTAAACAACTTTAACATAATTCCGAAAATCAGAGTACCTAACTTAACCTAAGTTAGGTCAGGGAAAGAGGTCGGGAAGAAAACAGTTATTTTAAAATTCATCACCACTTCCCCGTCCAACTGGGGCAAATGGGAAGGTGTGAAACCCCCTTCTTTTCCCAACCAAGAAAGAATGAAAAAAACAGGTACGCGACTAAATTGCATAATTAGCCATCGGCCAAAAAAAAGAGGTGAAAGAGGAGTCGCAAAGAAGCTAGGGTAAAATGGGGATGTCTAAAAAAACAAAAACACAGGTAATGTTAATCTAGTTTCAGACTACCTGAGTCACTGTAGCTGAGAGAGATTGTTGCTCCCTCAGGTGTAAGGTGAAACAGTTTACACCCCCCTTAGGGTGGATCAAGTGACAGAACCCTCGTTCCTTAATTGTACTTAAATTTTTGTTAATCCTCTGAAGATGTTCTATTCGCATTAAAATGAGAGGTGAATTTCAGATACTAACGATTGTTTGTTAATAGCGCCACTACTCCTGTTTCAGTCGAGGCGGACTCCTCTGATCGAATAATGAGATTAATATAAAGATCAGAAAGACACTCGCTGGCAACACGTGGACACCATGAGCCGCTCTTCGTTGTACGGGTATAGAGAGGCAGTACTATGTGTTGGCCCCCTTACCAGTTATTAGGGAGTCCTATATTTCCCAGAGAAGTGTCACACGTTTTGCGGAAGGGGAGTATGGATATTGAAAACACCCTCGGCAGTTACCATGACATAAGGATGATGTTGTGTGTGCAAAAAGAGGAAATAAATAAATATATATATATATATATATATATATATATATATATATATATATATATATATATATATAGAGAGAGAGAGAGAGAGAGAGAGAGAGAGAGAGAGTCAGACAGACAGACAGACAGACAGTTGTGATTGGCTATGTGTGTGTAACGAGTTAAATGATCTGAGCATTCCTCAGAGTCGTCGCACCGTACAATTGGCGGCAGCTTCCTGCGAGCGCCGTAATATTTTTCTGTCTTCTCTTTTCCCTGGCAATCGAACGCGGTACCGGAGTGTGGAAAATGCAACGTCTTATCCAATTCGCTCACGTCAGCCTCTCGAAACGAGGATGGGGGGTGAAATGGAGGGGGTGTCATAAGAGAAATGATAAATACAGTGTGGAACATTCTTATCAAGAAGCGATTAAGGGAGGTTCGCTGAACATATATATCTCACAATTTGAACAATTATTACTATTAAAAACAACGAATAAATAAATAGTGCAGTCACATCTAAAATTTGGCAGGCATAATCGAAGATCCTTAAGAACTAACAATATAAACAATTCTAGTCAATAAATTCTAGTAATAATTTTATGACTACAATGGATCTACACAGTAGATATTATGCTGTCTATAAAAAAATATTCTTAACGCCTGGGGAGAGTATATTGCTAAAAACTTTGCAATTTTGTTTAAAAAAACATCTAAAGTAAAAATTAAAGACACCAATATGTCTTTTAATAAAGAACATAGTTAATACAAAACTCATAACAAGCAGAGTAATTAAAGGCACTCGAGCGCAATATGTCTAGAAAGCCGGCAGAGCTCCGAATTAATTCGACTATATAGCACTATCATCTCGTTGTTCAACAACCATTGCAGCAAAGCGATGAATTCAAACTTCCTCTCGATTTGTATGGCATTTGAAAAGTAAAAACAACGCAAAAAGTAATTTATTAACGATTCTACTAAGAAAGGAACACATAAACAAAGCTTAAGCAATAGATTGGCATAATCTGTGGAAAGCAGGTACATCTTCAAACTCAGTATGCTTCTATGCTATAATGTATTTAACAAGTTGGACAATACATAATAAAGCACATATAAACTCAGGAAAACTCGAATTAGCATAGAATGATACACGTTAGTAATACCAAAGGATATAAAACTAACGCGCCTCAAAGAACACAAACTTGTTCTTTACACGTTAGAATGAGTGTTGATTCAGAACTCGGTTGCATAATATTAAATGTAGTAACCGAGTTTGTGTTCTTAGCGAAGTGTTTGTTTAATAGTATCATTGTTATTCATCGAGTTAAGGACACCTTGTAGTTTTGTGTCACGGTTTGTGCCGAGTTTGTGCTGATAGGCAGGGTACATTGACAGAAGATACGACGAAAGATGGGCGAAAGAAATCCTTATTTCGACTCTTTTGGAATCTAAGCTGCGTCTTAAGATTAGGCAAATATTGCTAATAGCCAAACGCTCTCTTGAAACATCAACATTTTTGTGTAACGTCCTTCATAAAGTTAAATATTCATGAGCAGAAGATGCATTGTGAATATATGGGATATAAATGCTTTTTGAGAGCAAATTTTGACAAATTATATATTTATTGGATTTTTTTATTTAGGTCGAATACATAAAGTTTTCATGATAAATATATAGACAAATAATATAATGAAGTATGAATTAACTAAGAAATACAATGAAGGGAAATTAGATGAAGCAAATTTGTTCAAATGAGCCCTTTGCGGAAAAACTTTGAACAGTCTTTTTTAATGATGAAGTCAAAGTTGCGATGTAATTAGCAAAATCATTCTAGGAAGCATCTTGAATTGCTTCCCAAAGGTCATTTGAGAAACGCCTCTCTTCAGGATGTTTCAGGTTTTCTATTTGATTTATGTCGCAACAGATGGGAGTACCTTAACAATCCTTTCGATTCTAACCACTACTTAGAAAACTTGGAGACATATTTAGGAAGACAACTGAATCATTGATCTTTAATGGTTCTCAATTGAACCAAGGTAGGGGTTTTCTTCAAGTACTCGCACTACGCCTTCGAATTCATTTTGACGCCACCATCCATTATGATAGGTCCTACTAGCTTTCTCCCAAAATTGCATCCCAAATCATCAATCCCCTCCTCCTTGTTGTCGCTTGAGAAAATGACTTCACGTGATGTCCATTTTCAACCCAGCCTCTTGCTCAATCTTCCGGCCCAATCAAGGCTAGTAAGGATTCGTCTGTCAGTTTCATCTTAACTCTAGGCCCACAATGAGCGTTTATATTTGTGTTTTTAGTTAGCAATGGCTTTGTGGTCTTATTTCTAACGCTATATAGCTTCCTGAGTGCCTTCGTCTTTCTTTCTTTTATGATGGATGGAGTTCCCCTAAGTTGAAAATGGCTTTGCTGCAAGCATAAAAGGTTTCAGCAGTTTTTTATTTTGATTGGAGAAAGATCTCTAAGAATAACAACACAAAATTTTGGTTGAACCCTGTTCTTTCTTGACTGAATTCCATTCTCTAAATTTTTTCCACAGTTGATCACCCTGAAATCTTTTGAAATTTGCAAAGAAAACTGTCCTTCAACTGAATTCCTTCACGATATGATAATTTTCGACGGTTGTTGTAATGAAATGTAAACAAATCGATTATAAACTATGTAATAATACATAGGTTAAATAGTATTTTGAGTATCTACTAAAGTCTGGTTATTATATTCACAAAAGTGTCTGAAACAAAATAATTAATAAGCTTTCCTGGAAAATGATGACACACTAAAGGGGAATTGCATGTAACAAGAGCAGGAGTAGCAGGAAGAATTCAATTATATTTTATTGGACTGTGGCTCTCACACACCTCTTGCGAGAACCTGGAGCTAACAGTGAGATATATTGAGATACTATCGCTAATATATATTTTATCGCTCCATTTACAGGGAGTTTATTATATCTCTTTTGAAAGTTTCGATAAAATATACATAGACGAAAGCAGTAGATTTCCCGAGAAATCTAGCTTTTAGCTTATATATATAAATATATATATATATATATATATATATATATATATATATATATATATATATATATATATATATATATATATACATATATATATTATATATATATATATATATATATATATATATATATATATATATATATATATATATATATATATATATATATATATATATATATCTAATGAAGACCATTTTGATAATGAAAAAGTAATTTATAATTCCAAAAATTATATCCATAGATGTCTAATTGAATCACCTCTCATAAAGGATATTCACAAAATCAATCCTGTGATGGTCAGTTCAACATTATTTCCTTAAGCAGAACACTCCAGTAAGCTCTGATGGAAAAGATACTCCCGCACAACACCCTGACTAAATTCTCACTTGTAAATTGGGATGTTCTCAAGTTATGCATCTTTCTGTGCTCATTAGTCTGTCAGTGACTGAAGGACTGAAGATGACGCATATCTCCGCCGAAACCTGGTTTCACATTAAAATGATGCAAAATACTGTAGTTTCTTTCCTGCACACACACACACACACACACACACACATATATATATATATATATATATATATATATATATATATATATATATATATATATATATAGGAAATTAATTAATATAAAGGAAATTAATTAAGGCAAAATACACAATGGTCTTCAACAAAATTTGTACATATATATATATATATATATATATATATATATATATATATATATATATATATATATATATATATATATATATATATATATATATATATATATATATATATATATATATATATATATATATATATATATATATATATATACATATATATATATGTACAAATTTTGTTGAAGACCATTGTGTATTTTGCCTTAATTAATTTCCTTTGACAACTTTCTTTTCTTCTAACCATCTTTTTAATCCATCTTGTGGATGGTGGATTGCTTGTCCAGTATTCATCTCTTTTTTAAAAGAATGTGTTTGGTAAAAACCATACCAAATTGCTAAACTTTCGATCTTATTCGATCATCTTCGGGGCGTTATCGAATTTCCTGCCTCCTTTACCGATGTACTGAGTGGAGTGAGGATCTGGCAGAAAGTAAAGTGACAGAAATATATATGTATACAAGTATGTATGCATGTATATATTATTATTATAAGGCGTTCAAACCTTTGGATTCTTGTGCTATTTTGCTTTTTTAATATTAACTTGACGTGTAGTTTGGTTGTTTAGATTAATTTTATGTTTTTTTGTTTTTACATCATTTCCTACGTGTTGTTTTATTTGGTTTTATAACTGTTTTGCTAAATTCATCTTTGGTTGTATTGTATTTGTGTGTTCTATGTTTCGTACTTACCTGTTTTCTTCATATTATTTTTCTTTCTTCGTTGTCTTCATTAGGTTGTTTTGGTCTTCTTTTGTCTTGAGGTATAATCGGTTCGGTTCGCCATTATCGGTTAGTTTTCTTCATCGGTTTTGGTCGATAGTTTCCTCCTATGCAAAAAAATGGGACAATTGCGTTTCCAAGCTTGCTGACGCTGTTTGGGAATCTTGCGCGACTGGGACCTTGTTGGTTTTCTGCGATGAGTGATCTAAATAACTCGTTGCTATACATTGTAATTTTCTCTTTCATATCTGACGCTCTTTCCTTTAAGATCGTATTGAGCGGTTTGATGTCCACCGCTCTGTACAGATCCACTTGCCTCCTCATTTTCCTCCTTCGTGTATTAGTAATAAAATACTTACATTTATTTTGTATTTTCCGCAACTCTTTTTGTGCTGTTTTAGAGGCTCAGAACAGAGATGAAGAGGGATAGATGAGGGTGGGTCTATTCAGCTTCTTTTTGTTCTTTTAGCTGAGGTTTCTGAAGCTTTAGAGGGTTCTGACTGCCGGGGTTGCTTTTTGGATCCGTTCTATGAGGTGCTTCTTGTACCAGTTAGAAGTGATCTTCATCCCGAATACATTGCACTCGTTTGTGTAAGGATAACGCGTATCCTCCACTCTCGTATCAGCTGTTTTTCTTCTTCCTAATGGGACGATCTTGAATTTGTCGCCAATAGTTCAGATTTTCCATTTGGATTCATAAGCGTTGATTATTCATATTTCCTCGGCAGTCTTTCGAGCTTGTCAAGGCGCGTTTCTATATCCACTTACTATGATTTGACTTATGTCATCAGCGAACTGGATATTCAGGCTAGAGGAGTGGGTTGGCTTTAGTATGGCGGCTGTATATATCGAGTATAAAGTTGGACTGAGGTACCCGCCTTGAGGGTATCCTGCCTGTAAATTATAGGCAGGACCGTCCGTGCACCCTATCCTGATGTAGGCCGACCTCTGCACGACATAATCACAGAGGACTTTTTCCAGTTTTGAGCTTAAACCCAGCTGGAGCATCTTGTATTGCATCCCCCTTAGCCATACTTTATCGAATGCCTTTGACACGTCCCTGTATACTATGTCGATATAGCTCCTGTTTTTCTTCACTTGCACAATCTTTTCCGTGATGACATTTATTGCCATCTCGGTGCTTCACTTCTTTTTGAAGCCGTATTTTTGTTCGTTGTAGAGCGAATTTTCATCCAAGTGTTCAACGAGTCTTGTGTTCAGTATTTTCTTTAAGAGTTCACCGCCCCCGTAATTTCCAGAAGGGATATTGGGCAATAACTCTTCTTCCTCGTCGTTGGTTTTCCAGGTTTAGCAATGAAGATCATTTTTGCCGTTTTGTATGAGTCGGGAAAGTAGCCTACATTTAGGCAGGCGTTAAAGATGTTGAGTAAACCTTCCCGCACGCATCTCGGTGGTTGCCGAAGTTTAACTTTGTCAAGCCTGACCGTCCTGGAGCGTTTTGTTTAAAGGAGTGGATCGCGCTTTCTAGTTCTTCTAGCGTCACTCTTTCTTCTTCTTCTTCCTGCCTGTTCACTTGATGGTTAGGCTGCGTCCTCTCAATGATCTCATTCAGCTCGTCTATAATCTGATTTTGAAAATCTATGTCGAAGTCTTTATTTTCTTCTTCACTGATTCTGAAAATCTGTTCCCAGTATTGCCTGAGAATCTCCTCCATTTCATTCTCCTCTGATTTAATTTCAACTTGGTCCTCTTCTAATTCTATCTTTTTCTTCTGTGGCTTTACTCTCATTCTCCTGATTTTTGCCCATAATTCTTTCGGTGTTGCTTCGCTATCTAGTTATTCGATAGCTTCATTCTATTTTGCCTCTTGTTGTTCGTGAATTAGAATTTTTAGTTCTTCCTTTATCTCTCTCATACGGTACATTATATCACGGGATGTTTCCGTGTTGATGCTCACCTGATACAATCCTTTCAGCTCACGATGTAAACCTTTCATACGATCGGTCCATTTGTATGTTGAAATCGTTTTGTATGTACTTTTGGGAATCGACTCTCTGTCAGCCTCGATCATCTGGGTCTCTAGTCGCTCCATTTCTTAGTCTATTTCCCCGAGCGTTGCTTCGTCGAGGTTCACTGAGATGTAATTTCTTAGCATTCACTCGTAATTATCCCAATTTGCCCTACTGTAATACTTACTTGTATTAGATGGTACCATTATATGCTTAACGTTGATATGTAGATTAATCCCTATATGGTCGCTAAAAGGTATCCCTTCAGGGCTCATGTAATAGTTAGAGGGTAAGAGGAAGTTGGCCAAGCAGATGTCCGGCTTGGTGGCGCTCCTTTACGTGATGAAGGTCGGAAATTTAGGGACCAGTCTCTGGATGATGTTCCTGTCTAGGAGAGTATTCAAGCATCTACTTGTACCGTTGCTTCGGGTATACCCGGACTCGGTACAGCGTGCATTCAGGTCCCCCATAAATATCGTAGGGACTCTTTGCCCGAGTATACTCGCGAGAGTGTGGTTCGGCAAATAGTCGCATCTTGGGGGTTAGTATCCTGTGGCAACGACCATCTTTCCAAGATTATCTCTACCTCTATGGCGAGGTAGGATTCTTCCAAGTTCCTGAGTTGCTTGAATTTAATTCCCTTCTTTATCGCAATGGCTGCTCTGTCGTATCGTTCTTTAGAATGGTTCACTGTCAACACGTCATACTTCTAAATCTTGATTATTTCCCTATCCGTGTTAACTCAGTGCTCCGAAATGAATATTATGTCAGCATCGATTTGTTGGAAAATGTTACCGTACTGCACTCTTTTCGCGGTCCATCCGTCGGTGTTGAGGCTCAAGATTGTTTAGCTGTCTCTTTGCATTTTGAGGTCTAAACTACTGCTTTTTCAGTCTGTGGTCCCTGTTAAGGACCTTTTGAGGAGCATGAAACGGATTTTGCTTCGTTTCTTCGTTGACTACTTCCGTTATTTATCTTGTCAATGTTTTAAGTTCTTCTATTTTCCCTTTAATTTCGTCATCCCATCTCGGTGCAGGGAGGGCTCTGTATTCTATTAAAGGTGTATATATTGCGTCGGCTTCTATTATTTTTTCGCTTAATTTTGTATTTCTGTCTCTATTACGTTTGTTTCTTAATTATTAAAGGTTCTGGTATCTATTGTACTTAAGTAATCTTTATATTTGGCCCAGTCTGTTCTGCCGAGGGATTTCCTTTGCGGTATCTTAATTTGGATGGGAGAGGTGGACATATTTGTGACCATACTAAGGTGATCGGATGGGGTTACGGGCCCGGGCTCAGTATGGTGATTAAGATTAAAATTGGAGTTGGTGAGAACTATATCTGGGGTAGTGGAGGATCTGTGAGATAGGAACGTTGGGAATTCTGGTCCTTCTCTTTGGACTATATTTCTTTGCAACAGTAGTTCTAGGGTTCTACCTGTGCCGTTCATGTTGGTTGTGTATCCTGCTGCTCTACATCTGGCGTTGAGATCTCCTATCAGAATCGTAGAGCTTATTCGGCGGAAGAGTTTGATAAAGTTGGAAACGGGTAAATACGAGCGTCTTGGGGGTTGATAAGCTCCGGCTATCACCAGATCTCCTATAGTCATTTTGATTTTTACCGCTAAGTAGGATTCCTCTAGATCCTTTATTTCGGTGTAGGGAATCCCCATTTATATCCCTATCGATACACCGTCGAATCCGGTTTGGATATGGTTGGCAGATATGGTCCTATAATTTGGTATTTTAATTGTTTCTACTTCAGTGTTGATAACATGTTCGGTTAATATGACTATATTGGACATTGGACATAAAAAAGTGGTGAAATTTAGGTAAAGTTAGAGAGAAAGATAGTAGGAGAGGAAAGTGGTTAAAAGGGTGAGTTTAAAGAATAGAGAATGTGTGGGAGACAGAATAAAAAGGTCCCTGGTGAAAGGGTAGCTCTGTTGTTTTGGTTTTAGTATGGATTTTGTTAGTTTTTTTTTATTTAATAAACTATAAAATTATAGTTTATTTAATTAAATTAATCTAGTTAATTTAATTTTTAGTTTTTTAGATCTTAATGATCTTTCAAGCATTCAAGCTTTTATTTAAAACGGGGGTTTTATTCCTGCTGTGGGTATTTGAAAAAAATTATTTTAATTTTATTTGAATTTGAATTTGAATTTTTAGCAAAGTTTGAATAAATTTTGAAATTTATTTTCACTAGAGAAAAACCTTGTGCATTACACTAGTCGTTTTCTGTCTTTTGTCGATTTTGTCATGTGTATTTAGGAGTCACGTCACCGTAAGACTTGATATTTTGCTGCTTTTAAATGGTCTTATTTGTCGGTCGACCTCGATATCTAGGTGTATACGAGAGAATTCAGGGATCAAGCAGGCGCCAATGGCTTGCCAGATCCTCTTAGCTCTCTCGTAGTGTTTTTAATAAGCAAAACCGCTTTATTCTGGATGACTTTTAGTTTCGCAATGTGGGTCTTGGCGCTCGCGTTCAACGGTACCGGGGGGTACAAGAGTCTCGAGCGAATACACGCATTCAATATCTTGAGTTTATTTGAGGGTTATAGGTTACGAAACCTATAGAAATCCCTCAAATCTCTCTTGCTATTCGCGACTGTTTGTCCGATATGACTCTTGTAGCCCCCTGTGGTGATTTTGAGCCCCAGAACCGTCCCTTCCAGGCAGTAATGGATTCGCTCCCCTTCTACCCATATGTCATTGAAAGTCTTGCGAAACATAGGAATTATTTTGAATTTTGGGGCATTGGTTGAGATCTTCCATCTCCTCTCGAAAGAGTTGATGTTAGATATCTCCCTAGCCGTATTTCTCGCCATAAATTCCCTGTAAACGTAAGCGGCTGTACAAATTTGCGATATATCGTCAGCGAACTGAACGTATATCGTATCCTCGGAGAGAGGTTGTGGTAGGTCGCGTGTATAGATGTTGTATATAAGGGGACTGAGAGAGCCCCCTTGTGGGACCCCTGCTTCGAACTCGAATTCGGGGCTTTTGTATCTTCGGATATGAATGTATGCTTTCCTCTCCATTATGTAGTCACATAGAATCTCTCAATAATGGGGTTGAGGCCTACTTGAAGGATCTTAAATTGTAGTCCTCTCTTCCAAACCTTATCAAAAGCTTTTTTGACATCGCGGAGCACCAGGTCGGCATGCCTTTAGTTTGCCTTGATCTTGGCAAGCTTTTCGGTGATAACGGCTGGTGCCATGTCAGTCCCTCTTTTCCTTCTGAAGCCGTGTTGCTGCTCGTTGTGCAAGTTGGCTTTGTCGAGAAAAGAGTTGACTCTATTAGCATTGGCAAATAGAGTCAACTCTTTTCTCGAAAATTCTAGGAGAGATATTGGCCGAAAGCTGGCAGGGCAGTCAGGGGGCTTTCCCGATCTTGGGATGAAAATCATCTTGGCCACTTTCCACTGATCGGGTAAGTAGCCCGTGTTCAGAGCGGCGTTCATGATGTTAAATAGCCCACTCCAAACGTTAGGCGGGGCCTTGATGAAATTCTCCCGGGTCAGCCCCGTGGTACCCGGTGCTCTTTGACGTAAGGATTTTAGAGAAACAGAGAGTTCTAAGGCAGTTATTTTACTACCATAGCCCTCCATCACTCTTTCCTGCGACACACAATGATGAGGAGAGGTTCTGTGTATTTGTGTGTTTAGCTGTTGGATTATGTCAGTCTCGAATTCGAGGTCGTATTGTCATTTTCTTCTTGAGTAATTTTGAAGATTGAGGACCAGAAAATCCTAAACATTTCCTCAATCTCCTCAGTCTCGTCAATTTCTTTACCGTCGTTTATGAGTGAAATTCTTTTTTGTGGAGGTCTTCCTTTTAAACGTTTAAATGTCTGCCAGAATGTGTGTGAGTCTCTTTCTATGTCAAGTATTTCTATTAGTCTTTCCCATATAAGTATTTGTCGGTCCGTAATTAGTGTCTGGAGTTCGTCTTTAATTTGTCTTAGTCTTCTGTGGGCATTATGGTTGGGGCCTATCATCGCTACTACATTGGACAGGTCCCTATATTCTTGAGCCAGGCTTTCATGGGAGGGGTCCAATGGGGAGTGGAAGGGTTTTATATTTTATATGGGGAATACTATTTTCATCGGCTTTAATTAGATAGTCAGTGATTTTATCCAGCTCTTTATCTATTTCTTCTAAATTGGCATCAAATAGAGGGGCTGAGATATAATTTAGAAGGTAATTTCTGTAGCTTTCCCAATCCGCCTGCTTATAGCTTTTGCGTTCTAAGATAGCTATGTGAATGGGATTTACCCCTACTGTAATTTTCATAGCCTAGTGGTCACTCGAAATGATGGGGCCCGGTTCAATGTAGTAGTTCAATGAAAACCTGATGCTCTTCCCGTTATGTATGGTGGGAATTCTCGTCCGATCTTTGTCACGTATTATCTGTCAATTAGTACTTCGATGTTTCTGCCTGCATTGTTATAGGAGGCATACCCTGCCGCTGCACACCTTGCATTCAGATCTCCAGCAAAAATTACATTTTTCTTATGGCTGAAAATCTGCAGAAGGTTGTGCATGGGCACATAGCCGCGTCTTGGAGGTTGGTACCCCGTAGCCACGACCAGCCCTCCCCCCCCGGGTAATGCCTATCTCAATAGCAAGGTATGATTCATCTAAGTCACCTAGTTTTCTGTACTTTAGTCCCTTTTTGACGGCTACTACGCAGCCGTCATACCGTTCCTGGCTATGATTCTTGCTAATGACGTCGTATTGAAATATTTTTAATTGATTTTGCGCGGTCAGTCAGTGTTCGGAAATAAGTATAATGTCAGGGTTACTTTGTCGTATAATACTGCCATAGATGGAACCTTTTCCGTCCCATCCGTCGACATTCATTTGTATAATCGTAAGTCTGTTGGTCATTTTGTGTAATGTTGGTTTTTTTGTGTGTGTAAGATTAAAGTAGACGCTTATTCGCGATCTAATTTAGCCCCATGAGGTGTACTGGGCGGGGTGCGCTCCCTGCTGTTTCTTATTTTTCTGTATTCCGTGTCCGCAATCGTGTGGAAGCAGTCCGTGGTCAATTTGATCATATTTGGGGCGAGAGCCTCCTCAACCTGCCGCTCCGGAACCTCATCTGAGTATTTCCACTTGTATCTTCCGGTCCTAAGCTCTTCCGATACATCGCGGAAATCGATTTTGGTTAGGAAGGGCGCCGATTTTGGGGGTATAAAGTTTGAGATTGAAACCTCTCGCATGATATTTAAGTTGGTGTTCCCTGCCTCGTGATGAGGAGGTTGACCTTGGCCACGAGTTTTTGATGTTTCTCTCGACCGTGGAAACCCGTTCTCTTTGGGTCGCACTGCTTTCTTGTTTGGTGTTTGGGTTTGATTTTCTTCTTGATTATCCGTTTTTAGTTCCTGTTTATTTAGTCTCATATTTATATTATAGATTTCGCTTGAAGGAGGGTTCTTGGGGAACCACAACTTCTTTAGGCCGTTCTTTTCAAGCATCATGTTAAGTTCGGTAGCATATGAACCAGGTTTTGCAATATTCACGAAGTGAGCGTGTATAATGCAAAGGATGAGGTCTGGCCGCATGTTTCCCTAAATGTTTACGGTGGTGGTTTGTGGAGTAGGTACTCTTGTTGGTCCTCCTGCCGTTGCTGTGGCGTATGTTGTGTTCCTTTTTCTTTATTTTTCTTCTGATAGTTCCAATTTCTTTTTTTTTATTAATTGCTTTTTTTGTGGGCAATATATTGCAAGAGTTCTGTGACCATTTCCACAGTTCAGGCACTTTTTTTCGGCTGCTCTGCATTCGTCCCACCGGTGGTCTTTGCTTGAGCATTCCGAACAAGTTTTCCCGTTGAATTGGCAATCTAAATCGAAACAAACGTCTCTCTTTCAATCTGGTCCGGGGAGATTTTGGTATAAAAGGCAAGCAGGCCATTTCTGCTACTTTCTTTGCCAGTTCCGTGGTCTGAATGACGATTTTGAAGACGTGTTGATGTTCTTCGCCGGTCTGGTTTTGAAATTTCACGATATCTTCAATTCTGGCCCAATTTTGTTCTTTTTCCTCCTTTATTTCCGTAGCTGAGTGGGCGCCTACCCACGGATCGAGCTTTCGACATATGACGGATCTTTTTGTTGTTAGGTTTGGGGGTGTACGGGGGGGGCGAGACCGATTTTTTCTAGTATCTTCGCTACATCTTCACTTAGGAGGAGGTCAAGGTCTTTCTCTGTGTCACAAAATGCAACATATCCATTTTATTGATCTTTTAGTCTGAGTAGAATTACTCCTATTGTCGTGTAGATCATTTGCAGGGTCCCTTCACGCGTGCATATGAAGCGGGGTTAGCTAGATTCGCCAAGTGAGCAAAGACGATCATGGTCATAATCTCCTTGGACTCACCTGGCATTACCAGTTTTCGGCAGAGTTTTCTGTCTTGATGGTCTTGGTTGATGCCACTGCCTCGACGTAGGTCTTGGATTTTGTCTTCTTTACCTGCTTCATCACATCGCATTTTGCCCGAATGGCTTCCTTGCGGACGGGACACCTCATGGCCACGGCCTTGTGGTCCCCTCCGCAGTTAGTGCATCTTTGTTTCTCGGAAGTGCACTCTTTCCATCCGTGACCGAGTCTGGAGCAGATGGAGCAAGTGACGTCAGTCGCCATACATTCTTTAGTGGGATGCTGTTCCACGTCCAGGCAGCGTTGGCAGAACTCGAGTAGGATAAACTCCTCCGCTTCAACTTGTTCTGGGGCGATAAGAAGGAAGAATCCCAGGAGTCCATCCTTCATTGCCCTCTGAGCCATCTCGATGTTTGCAAAGATTACTTTGACTATTTTTTTACCGATTTTTTTGACTTTGTCAATTTTTGCCCAATTCTGTTGTTTAGTTAGTTCGACCTTGATGTCCTCACAAGAGTTGTCCGTAAAGAACGGGTCGAGTCTCCTAAGTATGATGGTTCGGCGTGCGAGGATTTCCATGGGGATAACAGCTTCGATGCCAATCGCACGTAGGGGCTCATTTGCTTCCTCCGATATCAGTCTCTCAATATCTTCGTCTTTCGACCACACTGCTGCGTAGCCGTTGGGGGTATCAATAAGCCTAATTAGGGATATATTGAGCATGCCGAAGATGGTTTGCATGACTGTTGGAATTGGTGCTTTGGTCTCTCCACCGATAGAATGGAGAAAAACCCTCTTGTAGTCCCGGTTGGGTTGCCCCTTGGCCTCCTTCGGGCTTTTTGCTCCTTTTAGTGCACGTATGATCCGTCTTCTTCTAAAAGATAAGCCAGCCATCAACAGTCAAGCGACAAGCTGGAATCGTATATTAAAACTATTTTAAAAATTCAACGCACAAGAGTGGCTTATTTCCTCTAACGTTACGTTTAACCAAGGCAAATAAATTCCCCTTAAAAATAGTTTTTTTAAAATAATAATGTATCACACAAATATAATAAAAATAAAAGAAAAATGAAAGCGTTAGCCAGGCAACCTGGCACAAATCTCTATCATCTTCACATATCATCCTACACACATTAACGCACACACCACACTTTAATTTCTATCTATCCTATCTCTCTCTCTCTACAAACACATTCTAACTTTATTTATCTTATTTTATCTTGAAGAAATATCCCTGGCAGATTTACCTCAGAAACGGCAAAGGAGGAAAGGTTTGGGAAAAATTTCCAAAAAACGTCTCCGAAAACCCCTTGTCATGAAAGAGAGTATTTATTCATCATTATTCACCCATCATCACTAATCTTAATCTTTCTTTTTTAGAGGCCCCACTTAAGTCCCCAGCCTGCCCTCCTAGGTGAACTACTGCCAGATGTGAGGAGAAATTGCCAATCATTTTTCGTCCCAACTTTGCCGAGCTGTTGCCACGGCATAATTGGGGCCATTGAAGGAAGCTGGTTTGAGGATTAGCCCACAGCCGAGAACAATGTCAAAAATAATTCCGGACAAGGGATGGACAGCAACCTCCGCTGCTCATTACAGCGGGGGCCCCTTCCAGGACCATAAAATGACATTCAACCGTCTCTATGTTATGTTGGGAGGCGGCGTTGTCAATAAGTCCGCCATACAATCACACCCCTGAGAGGATCTCACCCGGACTCATCTCATCCATCTTATCATTCATCCTAAAAGGCAATTCCCTCTTCCGTCGAGGCGGTGGGGAAACGAAGGGGGAGGCTCTCTTCTCCTCAAGGCAAATAAAATTGAAATAATAAGTAACATCCAAAAAAACACTGAAAAACACTTTGGTAGGCAAAGACTCAGAACAAATAAGATAAAAAGGTAACAAAGAGAGTAAGTGCACCCCCTCTTCAAGAGGCTGCACGCAGAAATGGTGGACACAAATGTTCCAAGAGTACCGCTAAGAACTGTGGGTGGATTGGAAAAACAGGATAAGGAGACGGTCTACAAAACCTTATTCGGAAAACTAAACGTTGCTGTACTTCGCCTGCTCGATGCACCAACAGGCTATGTCGCTATATGCAAGAAAGAAATGACGTGGAGAAGTTAACAAAAGAAGCAGCAATAGAAATCCTGAGGGGAATAAACCTGCAACCTAGTACCACTCCCCAGATCCAGGCACACAGAAGTGTGATCTGCAGAAAGCTGGATCCCTGGATAGGCCAACACTCCAAGGAGGAAATTAAAGAGGAGTTACTAAGAAACCAGCAGTGGGCGAGCATTACCGAAGTGGTAAATTTCAAAAGTTGTAGAGATAATACTGACTGCAGCCATGTATTTAAGATTATCTTTGGTGATACCACTATGGCAGCTAAGGCGAAGAAAAGCGTTTAACGTTAAGATAAGCCGAGAACAGATAGAGAGAGAAGAGTACACGCCAATTCAATTCTGTTTCCTATGTTTTAAGCTAGAAATGCATGCCACAAAAGACTGCAAAGAGCAGGAGATTACCTGTTCCAGATGCAGTGGCAAAGGACACGGCTGTTGGAAATGCCCGGCAGCCGAGGAAAGATGCCCGAACTGCGGTCTAAAACATGGGGCTATGGCCATGCCATGCCCCCAAAAGAAGGATGTGGTGAAAAGAAAAGCTGAAGAGAAAAAGGCGGAGGGAATAAGGAGAGCAAACACCTTCTATGCTCAAGCACTTAGAGCCTTCCCCGCAAGGACAGTCGAAAATGCTCCCCCCACAAAGACATATCTGAAGGTTGGGAACAAAATTTCGACCAAAATCCTCACGTGCATTATGTATGCACACATGAGGAACCTCACTAACCCAGGATGCTTCGCGACTGAGCTGAATACCATGCTCAAGAAAAATGGTCTAGAAGAGATGTGGTTCCCGGACAACCCTCCATCGGGGGACGTCCTGCAACCACAATATGAACCCGAGGAAGAAGCCCCAGCAACACCCTTCCCACCAACAGAAGTCAGAGCAGAAGAAACTCAGATCGAAAAGAGACCCAAAGCCACTCATAAAACCAAGAGTAGAGACCCGAGGACAGAAGCCCAAAGAAAAAGAGAAGGAAACATCACAAGCTCTGCATCTTCCTCGGAAGATGAAGAAGAAGAGCAGGTCCAACCCCTAAAACAAAACAAGAGAGCGAGAAGCACTAGTAGGGGAAAAGCTCCCCAACTGCCCAATAAATTAGATGCAAAAGAGCTTAATATGCGCTTCTACAAGACCGAACAAAGCCCATTTCCAGCCAACCCCACCATTTGAGATAGTTGAAGGGGTAAGAACAGAAGAATTAAAATGGACCTATGACGCGCATTTGCAAGAGGCAACAGTAGATGAGGCGCTCATGGGGGCAAAAATCGAATTACATACAGACTCCTGCCTCACCATAAGTAAAACAGAATTTGGAAAAATACGAAATGGAAGAAAGAGAAGAGACAAAAAGTAAAGGAGAACACACACACACTCACATAGAAAACAAGAACACAAAACATGGAAAACAGCAACAACAAGCTAAAAATACTTACACTTAACACCAACGGATGGGAAGGAAAATCCATCCAATATAGAAACATATTCCGTATGGTGGATCCCGACCTGATCCTTATATCCGAACACGGTTTAAACACTGAAACAACCTGAATAAAAATAACAAATTAGATGTGATCACAAAAAAAACATACATACGAAAGGTACGATGGCACAGCCATCGCGATCCGGAAAAACATTAAATACAAAACACTTCCAGACTTAGAGGAATCATTCGTGGCTGTCGAAATTCCAACCCTGGTAGCAGGCCTAACTGTGGCAGCAGCCTATCAGCCGCCCCGCTGAGAATATCTGCCCGTTCCCAATCTATTCAACATCTTTGGGCGAGGAAAAATGGCATTGCTGGGTGGAGACCTAAACGCCTGTTGCACAGCATCTGGTTACGGTCACACCAACCAGAGGGGCAGAAACCTGGAACTACTCATCGAAAGAGGTAGACTCCAGAGAGTAGGACCGGATTTCCAGACTTACCTAACGCAATGTTCGGCAACCAAACCGGACATAGTATTGGCGAGCCGCAACTTCCTCTTTAATATCAGCAACGAGCCCGGACCTGTATTACCGAGCGACCATATCCCGATCCTAACAACATTCTCGCTGGCACCGATTCTCATGTTAGTCCCACTTAGGAAAATTTATGCGAAAGCTAACTGGGAGCTATATAGGGAGATACTCGTCGAATACCAACCAGCCGACGTGGAAGACGCCAATCTCTAAAGGCTGGACGAGGAGATAAACACCATCACTAATCTCCTGATCCAAGCCGACAAGAGATGCGACCCCAGGATCTCGTATAAAATGCTCCCACAACCTAGGTGGACGAACGAGATGAGGGATAACGCCCAGGAACAAGGGGAGATCCTCGAAGAAATAGGCAGGGCAGGCCCAAATCGGGAAAGGATAGCCAAAATGAGACAACTGAGCGAGGAACTAAAACACACAATCACAGAAAAACAGAAGGAAATCTGGAATGATAGGTAGGCTGGACAGGGAGGTCAGTCCAGTAAGTTTTTGGAATACAATCTGAAGACTTAGAGGACTGTTCACTAAAGCCAGAATAAAAATTAAAAGATGGAGAGGAAATCATTGAGGATCCAGAGTCTCTCGAAAAAAGATTCAGGACGCACTGTAAAAAGATTTTCGCTATTGCCCCCGAGGAGCACGACGACTTCGACCAGGAATTAGAAGACCAACTGCTTGAGGACCTTGGCACAGTTATTCATAGTCCCCCCTCCCACCCGCAAGTATCTTAAGAAAAAGAGATGGTTGGCCACAGATGCTTAATAACCTTCGAAGAGACCATGAACATCATAAGGTCCTTCAAGCAAAGGGCACCAGGCTAGGTTGGAATCACGAAAAACAACCTCGTGAATGCCCCGAGGCAGATCATTCAGAGACACATCAATTCTATGAATGCCGCTCTAAATACAGGCTACTTTCCGGAAGGGTATAAAATGGCCAAAATCATCTTCATTCCGAAAGGATAAAAGCCCCCAGACCAGGTGGCAAACTATTGCCCGATCTCTCTTCTGGAGATGCTCGGCAAGATCTTTGAAAAGATCCTAGCAAATAGGCTACAAGCTCAACTGAGCGATTTAGGAGCGCATAGCCCCCAACAACATGGGTTCCACCAAAAAAGGGGCACCAATACAGCCCTAGCGCTCCTGGAATAAAAAAATCGCCTATTGCCGAGCGAATGGGTACTATGTAGACATTGTGTTGAGGGACGTGCAGAAAGCCTTCGATAAAGTCTGGCTGGAAGGACTTCAATACAAGATCCTGAACCTCCAACTGGACCCAATCCTGGAAAGGATCCTATGTGACTTTGTCATGGACAGAAGGGCATGTCTCATGATCGAAGGACACAGAGGACCCGAATTCGAACTGAAAGCGGGTGTTCCACAGGGAAGTTGCCTGAGCCCACTGCTTCATTTGGTCTTTACCATCGACCTCCCAACACCGGTGCAGAGGGACACGATGTATCTTCAATTCGCAAATGACGTCACCCAGATCGTCCTGTGCCCGGTGAAGAAAGCGAGGGATCAGGCGGCGCGTACCATGGTGGAAATCTACAACATCAACCAGTACGAGAGACGCTGGAAGATTAGAACTAATAGGGACAAGTTCAAGATCGTCCCACTGAGCCGCACGTTGACGTGCCCCATAATCATCGAGGGGAGGAGATACGGCTACCCCGCCGGAGGCACTGTCCTGGGCCTAAAGTTCTCCGACCACGAATACTCGAGACACTACACGGAGAGGCGTAACCTGGCAAGGAGAAAAATCTCCAAGCTATACAGGTTTAGATATCTTAGCTAGGCCAACATTAAGAAGATATACCTGATGTACGTCTGGGCTAAGCTCATCTATCCCGCAGGAGTGACTCAAGCGGCAAACAAAACCTCAATGAGAAAAATCCAGCGAGTACAGAACTCTGCATCCCTACTGATTAATAAAGTTAGAAGGCGGGAACGATGCCAACAGAGGGAACTCCACACAAGGAAAACACTGGACCCTATAACATCTTCACCTAGAAATTGGAAAGAATGGTCTGGTTAACTCTTCCAAATGATGTCATTCCAGAATTGCAGGGGACAGGTGACAGACTAAACATTCCTGTACGACTCAAGAGAAAGTCACACGCCGTAAACAGTCCCTAAACACTGAACTCTGTACACAAGAAAACATTACATCAATATACACCTAACAGGTACTCATATCATCAGCACAGTTCAAAAGAAACAAAAAACAGAGTAACCATAAAACAAATCATCAGAACAACACAGGTAAATTGCTGAGCCAAAAGATATCAAAGGCTTGAATGCTCAAGAATTGAACTCAACAATAAGTAAAACAACAGTGGAAACACCGACAATAAGAAGAACAGACTAACCACACGAAAATAAACAAAACATATAAAACACTACATTCAATGAATAAAGCTCCGTTGCAACTATGCAATTCTACTTAGAAAGGGCATAATTGCAAACTTTGGAAAAGGAGGTCTGAGGCTTAGCCCGCTGCGGAACACAAAGGAAGGAGCAACCATGATTGGGATTCAGTTAACAACGCTTGGACGCATAACACACTACCCTGTGGTGCCGTCTAAGACCACAGAGGGAAACTCTACCTTCTCTGTGAGATGTCGGATGTAACTGTTAAATACCCAAAACCGAATAGAGGGAGCGGCACCCCGACTGGAGTCAGTTGATTCTGGCCTCAGTCATCATTAAGTCCACCATGTTTTTACACCCTCTGAGGAGCCGAACCAGGTTCATATTTACTTATCATTCATCATCACATCCAAGTCACTTTATAGGGCCATTATCTGCGGGGTGGGGGGGCCTCCCAAAAGAAAAGAGAAAGAAGTTTTTAAAAAAATGGCAAGTAACACGTCATTTCTCACACTACTACACACATCTAACACAAAACCCACAAAAACAATGAACAGGCATTCCTAAAACTAGCCGCTACACATGACACCTCCATCACGAACATCATTAAGTCACACACAGCCCACAAACTCGTCTTCTGATCACAGGAGGACGCAATAAAATTATACGTAAACGCATCCGAAACACTCGCCGCTCTAGACCTACACACAAAACTAGCCGACGGTGTAACCAAAAAGACACCAAATACGAATCATGAAGACCAACCCCATATGGTTGGCCTTCTCCACAGATGACCTCCGTACACACCTCAGACAGAAGTATGGGGAGGAGGTCATCACCCACATATATTTTAACCGTAACAAACAATGGACAGTTATTGCACTGTCTGACGAGCACCAAAAAACATTGCTGCTAGACCAAGGCATCAAGGTCTTCGGCACCCTAACACACCCGCATAACATAGAGTCATAACTTAACATTAGACCCGCGCAATGCCACCGGTGCTACAAAACCGGCCACACCACACGAAACTGTCAAGCAGACCCTGTCTGCTCAAAGTTTAGCATAGTGGGCCACCACTTTACGACCTGCACAGCCACCACACCCCTCTGCGCCAACTGTGGCGGTGACATTTCTTACCTAAGTAAGACCCGCTCTGACGCCGTAGCGGCTATACGGCGTCCACAAACCACCCCTCCGCCCCGCCCCTCACAAGAACATTCACCGCCACTGGCGGCGCAACGGTGTCAACACCTCCCCCTGTCCCACCCCAGACTCACCCAACCTCAGCAGCAACCCAAACCCACCCACATATCCCAACACCCCCCCCCCCCTAGCCCCCCCCCCTAGAGACTTCCACTACTTCCGACACCCGCCCCACTCTACACACCCACCCCTACTACACACAACACACCTAACGGGACACACACCCTAGATTACACCTGGCCGCCTTGCTCTCAACGGTGGCAAAAGACATCTCGAGGGGTGACCTTCGACTATATGCAAACATACTAAACACACTATTCGTCTCACACGATTTAGAGCAGATCACCTTTCCAGAGAAGGTGTTCGCTCTCATCGAGGAACAAACAAACAATAGACCCGCACTCCTTCCCACCCCGGTGGGCACACGCACCTTTCCCCCCCGGACCCATCCCCCATCCTCACCTCGCCCCCGTCTCTTCCCACCCTTCTGTCTCTGCACCTCTCGCCACTGCACCTCTCTCACCTACCCCTCTGCCCACCACTCCCATCTCTCTTCCAACTGCCTCATCTGCTCCCTCCACAGCCCCCACTCCTTCCAACTCTTTACCTAAACCCCTTTCTACCTATAGAACTTCCCCCTCGGCAACCTCCAATCCTCCTTCTATTGCCACTAACCCCCCTCCAACCGTCCCCACTCCCCCTCTCGCAGCCTCCAATCCCACTTACGCTAACAGCACAACCTCCACCGCCCCCACCCCCTAATCACAGCCTCCAAACCCGCCCTCCGTCTTAAACATAAAACCCTACAACGAAAACTCCCCCACCCCAACACACAACCACACGCAAAGCTATCCACCTACCCCCGTACTGTTCCTTATCACCCCCCTTCCATCCCTCCTTCCTCGTTCCAACCTACTCTCTCTCCTGACACCCCACTTCTCATAATCTGCACGTCCCCTACTATATCTAGCCCTTCATCTCCTAGCTCTACTCACGTTACCTCTGCTCCTAACTTCCTCCCCCTCCCCACACAGAACTCAGTCTTCCCTCCACCACGGCTTCCCCAACCAACAACACCAATGACAATCTCTCCAAATCACAGTCGAAGACTCCAGTGAAGGTACTGATTCCTCACGGCTCCTGGGCAAAAACCAAGGAGAGAGGAACGGTACCTGGAAATTAATCCTCCAGCTCACTCCACCCACGACAATAGGTCGCCTCGACGTGACACAGCTAGACGTACGCAGTTGGCACGATATTCGCCATACAGTTGCCAACTGGGTGCTAAACACACAAAAACCGGACATAGTACTCTTGAACTCAACCAGCCTACATCCTCCCAACAACAGACTTTGCATCGCAGGATACCACACATACGTATCTCCACAGGCGCGGCACCTAGGATCAGCGATCCTAGTAAAGCGCTCCAAACACCACTCCTTTATTCAAACACAAGACGACTCCTTTCTAGCCTGCAATATACAGACAAGCTCCGGCCCCATTCTAGTGGCCACACAATACAGACCACCACGCATGCAGTTAAACATAGAAGCCCCACTCCGGGCTCGATCTAACCACAACCTTCCTATCTTCTTCACGAGGGCCCTCAACGTCTTTCACCAACACTCCTTTCAAACAGTACGAATGATGCATGAAGGTACCTGGCCGGTGTCTTGTGGCGTTATCGCTGCGAGCACAACGGCCCTGCCTTCCCCACATTCTTCGGTCCTCACGGAGGTACCACGTCTCCGGATGTGGTCTTCCGCAACGACGACGCTACACGCATATATCACAGGGTCCCCACGTACTCTGACCACATACCGATATGCCTTATCATATCCACATCTCCCATACTCATACTTACACCACCTCTCTTTGACTATAATAACACAAACTGGGAAGAGTTCAAAAGTCACATAACAGACAACACGCCTCAAAATCTCGACCTGGAGCACACCAATCCAGACCTTTTAGATGACCACTGGTGCTCAATCATAAACACCATTACCACAGCACGCAATCTACACACACCACAAAAAACCTATACTTGCATAAAACATTTCACATTTTCCATACACACTCAGAGACTGATCACACAGTACAACAATTACGACTCTAGAGGCCCACGACAACATAACATTAATCACTCACGTGCCTGCATCCTACAGAGCGTGCGGCTAGACAGGAACCGGCAGTGGCGTGAGGTCGTCCGCATCGCGGATGACACCCGTTGCGCTAAACACTCCTTCTTCTGGCGGCAAGTATAAAGAATGATTGGCACCGACCTACCAAAACCTATCACCTTCCAAGTAAACAATCTAACACTAACAGACACTAACGTCATCCTCGACGCATTTAGGTCCCTACACACAACCCACCAAAACTACACGCGCATGAGCACTTCCAGGAAGTCCAAGAGTGGTGTCGGGCCCACGCTCACGAGCTAAGGCCCGCCCTCCTGATACGATTGGAGCTGCTCGACTATACATCCACATTGACCACTTCAATCACCGTCGAGGAAACAGTACACTACATTAAAACAACACCAAAACGCGCCTCCGGTACCTCCGGGCTACCAGCCCCACTAAAAGACAACCTCCCCGCAAACATATACTGCACACTTAGACACCTATTTAACGCCTCACTAGCCTCAGGCTACTTTCCCAAAATATTTAAAGTCTTTCACAACATACTACTACACAAACCGCCCAAAGACCCCAAATACCCAAACAATTACAGGCCTATTGCTCTATTAGAGCACCTAGGCAAAATACTCGAATGCATGATCAACTGCCGCCTACGGGAATACCTGGAAGAGAGGGACTGGTTCTCCCCCCACCAATACGGGTTCAGGAGGGGCCGCTTCACTTAGGTAGCCGTAACCATCGTTCATGACAGAATACCCCCCAAAAAACGCCAGATACATCAAATGACACTCTCCATCAGCAAGGACGCGGAGAAGGCCTTCGATAAAGTGTGGCACGAGGGACTCCGTTGGAAACTCGCCAACAATACAGAGTTACCTCTCTGCACCAGAAGGCTCCTCTCGCACTACCTCACTGAACGGAGATGCCACATAAAATACAACAACACCCTCTCATAACCCTTCACACCACGCTTAGCAATTCCCCCAAGGGAGTGTTATGGCACCCACACTATACATCATGTACACAAACGACACCCCACGCCCACTCGAAAACTGCTGTCACACATACAGTGTCCTACGCCGATGACGAGACCATTCTCGTCAGTGGCCGCGGATCAGAAGAAATCGCGCTCCACGCACAAAGAATACTAGACGCGAAGACAGATTACAAGCATAAATGGCTGATTGCCACGAACCCTCAGAAGACACAGATGACACTCTACGGCGCAAGAGACCACTTCATGCACAAACTACAAATCTTCTCACACAAACCAGACAGAAACCATCTAAACTCAACAAGGCTCGAATATACACAACATGCAAAAATCCTCGGGGTATCTTTTGACAAGACCCTCAGGTTCAATATACATCAGAACATAACACTAGCAAGAGCCTCACGTACAAATACATCGCTGAGCAGGTTCTACCAGGCGGGCAAAAAACTATAGTTACATCTATATAAAACACTCGTGCAACCTATTCTCACATACGCTCCACTTTCACTCGTAGCCGCGAGTGTCACGTGGCAGCAGAAGGTTTAACGCATTCAGAACTCCGCTCTGAAGCGCGCTTGCCGCTCTCCGCTGTACACGAGAATGGCCACACTACACGACAACAACAAATTAGCACCCCTCAACACATACGTCCACACCAGATTCACAAAACAACTCGAGAAACTCGCCAGAGACCCATTATACACCACACTACATGTAAGAAGGTATGCGATGGCACCCCGATACCCCGCGGCTCATGACCACCCGCAACCCATACCGTTCTTCGCATAAACTAAAGGCATCATGATTAACGCGTTTCCCTCCGAGCTGATACGCCCTCCTTCCTGACCAGCCTCCAACTGTCGTCCAGTCACGATCACACCGAGTCCAACCTAACTACACCACGCATCGGTGTCTAGCCACCGACCTACCAACTCCTCTTATCGCTTCTAAAGTTATTTCCGCAACCTTTCTTTTTCGACTGCTTGTTCGCCTGTGTTACACAGTGATCCCTCTCTGTCATTTCTATACACAAAATGGAAAAAAAGTTTTATTTCACTTGACTTGACTGCTTTGGTTGCCTTAGCTAGTCTGCTGTACCACTGTGCCAAATTTTGGATCGAAATTGTGCAAAGTGAATTTTTGCGAAGGTGAATGGTGATACTCGCTTCGAGTAGTGTAGAGAGAAACTGGAAAAAGCGAAAAAGCAGGATACGTTTTGAAAATTGGACCACTGGCATTCGATATAGGAAGGCGAAGGGCGAAACCTTCACTCCTTCGTGGATACAAGGACCGAAGCCTCATCTGGCCCAGCCGCAAGCCTGAAGGAAGGAAAAATAAAGGTAAAGTTTTATAAAATTACTTTGACCTTGGCCCCTATTTCTTTCTCTCTTCCCCACCCTCTCATTTTCTAAACCGTTTTCTCAGTGTACACATATATATTTATACATACGCACACCTATCTTACGATAGGAAGCAGGAGAAATGAGGGAGACTCTCCGCATCACTCTCCAGGTTCTTTCAGAGGGCCAAAAACTGTCAAGAGAAAAGGTATTTGAAAAGGTATACACAATGCGCTAGTCAGACTTATAGACATACATAATGGATACTCAGCCATTTGCGCGAGGAAGGCCGATTGTGAAGCCTTGACCTCAAGCAAAGCTGTTGAATGCCTCGAGACTATAAATCTAAAACCGACCACACCGCCACAAATCAAAACCCACCGCAGCTTAATCTGCAGGCGCCTCGACTCCTGGGTCGGGAGCCACTCGGCAGAAGACATAAAGATGGGAATTGAACCGAACCACCAATGGGCAAAGGTAGCTGGGGTCATCAAATTTAAACAATACACGCACGTGTTTAAGGTTGTTTTCGAAGACACGTCTATGGCTCAAAAAGCTAAGGAAAATGGTTTGCTTCTCTTCAACGTAAGAGTCTGCTTAGAGCAGATGGAACGTGAAGAGTTTGTCGATTTTCAAATGTGCTTTTGGTGCTACAAGTACGGCAAACACACCACTTTCAACTGCCCTGATAAAGAACTTACCGTATTCTCTATATGTGCCGGTCGCGATCATTTTTGGCATGACTGTAAGAGTACCACTTCCAAATGTTTAAACTGTGAAGGCCCCCACCGGACTATGTATATGGCATGTCCGGTCAAAAAACAAGAGATCCAGAAACAAACCCAATTAAAACGAGACACATAGGAGAAGAAGGCCAATTCGACTTTTGCGAAATTAGCCAAAGCCGCAATTGCCGAACGAACAGCCAGAAGACTTACCTACACATTGAAAACGAGCATTTAAGGAAAATAATGTGCTGCATTTACTATGCACACATCGCGAACATTACACGCCCAGGTACCTTTGCCACGGAGGTCAATCGCATGCTCGTAAAGAACGGGCTGCAGGAGATGTGGTTCCTCGACAACCCTTCAGAGGAGGTTTTGCGAATAAGCGTAGCCCCTCAGTGCCAAGAAACGTGCTAAAAAGTGCATACACCACACAACACAGCCATCTCACGAGACCCCTGACTAAACAAACCTAAGGAAACACACAAAAAAAAACAGGCGCCACTTTCACCAAAAAAAGATACCACAGTTAAAACAAACACACATATACACACACCAACCAAGGAAGCAGGGCGACCCAAAGAGACCCGGTCTCCACGTTCAAGGCAAATCTCTTAAACTCGTGGCCCAAGGTCTACCTCTTTATCACGGGAAAGGGAACACCAGTTTAAATACCATGCGAGAGGTTGGAACCTGAAATTATATGCCCCCGAACCGGCTCTTTTCCCAACCGAAATCGATTCCCGCGAAGTATCGGAGGGTCTTAGGACCGGAATATACAAGTGGGAATGCTCAGATGAGGTTCCGAAGCGGCAGGTTAAGGAGGCTCTCACCCAAAATATGAGCAAATTGACTACGGACTGCTTACACCGAATACAGAAAAAAAAGAAACGGCAAGGAGCGCACCCCGCCCAGTACACCTCATGGGGCTAAAGTAGATCGCGAATAAGCGTCTACTTTAATCCCGCACACTAGAGAACTAACATTACACAAAATCACCGACAGACTTACAATTATACACATGAATGTCGATGGGTGGGACGGAAAAGGTTCCATCTATGACAATATTATGCGACAGAGTGACCCTAACATAATACTTATTTCCGAACACGGAATGACCGCGCAAAAACAATTAAAAATATTTCAATATGACGTCATTAGTAAGAATCATAGCCAGGAACGGTATGACGGCTGCGCAATAGCCGTTAAAAAAGGACTAAAATACCGAACAAGTGATGATTTAGATGAATCATACCTTTCCATTGAAGTAGGTACTGCCGTAAGGGGACTGGTCGTGACCACGGGGTACCAACCCCCAAGACGCGGCTATGTGCCCATGCCCAACCTCGTGCAGATATTTAGACATGAGAAAAACGTAATTTTTTCCCGAAATCTAAATGCACGGTATGCAGCGGCAGGGTATACCTCCTACAACAATGCAGGCAAAAAACATCGAGGTACTACTTGACAGACAATACGTGACAAGGATCGGACCAGAATTCCCAACATACATAACGGAAAGAGCAGCAACGAAACCTGATATAGTCCTATCTAGCATCAGGTTTCCTTACAACTAATACATTGAACCCTTCCAGCTCCCCCCTGGACCCCTCCCATGAAAGCCCTGGCGCAAGAATATAGGGACCTGTCCAATGTAGTAGCGATGATAGACCCCAACCACAATGTCCACAGAAGACTAAGACAAATTAAAGACAGACTCCAGACACTAATTCCAGACCAACAAATATTACTATGGGACGGACTAATAGAAAAACTCGACATAGAAAGAGATTCACACACATTCTGGCAGACGTTTAAACGTCTTAAAGGAAAACCTACACACAAAAAAAGAATAACACTCATTCACGACAGCAAAGTAATTAACGAGACTGAAGAGATTGAGGAAATGTTTAGGATTTTCTGGACCTCAATCTTCAAAATTACCTCAGAAGAAAATGACAATTACGACCTCGAATTCGAGACTGACATAATCCAAAAGTTAAACACACAAATACAGAAAACTTTTCCTCATTACTGTGTGTCGCAGGAAAGAGTGATGGAGGGCTATGGCTGTAAAAATAACTGCCCTAGAACTCTCCGTTGCTCCAGAATCCTTTCGTTAAAGAACACCGGGTACTACGGGGCTGACCCACGGAAATTTCATTGAGGCCCCGCTTAACGTTTGGAGTGGCCTTCTTAACATCATAAACGCCGCTCTGAACACGGGCTATTTCCCTGATCAGTGGAAAGTGGCCAAGATAATTTTCATCCCAAAACCGGGAAAGCTCCCGGACTGCCCTGTCAGCTTTCGGCCAATATCTCTCCTAGAATTTGCTGGCAAAGTCTTCGAAAAGATATTGGCTAATAGAGTCAACTCTTTTCTCGACGAAGCCAACTTGCATAACGAGCAGCAACACAGCTTCAGAAGGAAATGAGGGACTGACACGGCACTAGCCGTTGTCACGGAAAAGCTTGCCAAGATCAAGGCAGACAAAAGGCATGCCGACTTGGTGCTCCACGATGTCAAGAAAACTTTTGATAAGGTTTGGAAGAGAGGACTACAATTTAAGATCCTTCAAGTAGGCCTCAACCCCATTATTGAGAGGATTCTATGTGACTACATAATGGAGAGGAGAGCATACATTCATATCAGAGAACACAAAGGCCCCGAATTCAAGTTCGAAGCAGGGGTCCCACAAGGGAGCTGTCTCAGTCCCATTTTATACAACATCTATACACGCGACCAACTACAACCTCTCTCCGAGGGTTCCGATATACGTTCAGTTCGCTGACGATATATCGCAAATATGTACAACCTGCAATAACACCGCAGATCCTAACCCACAGGAGCGTAGTCTGTCGACGACTGAACCCTTGGATAGGACAGCACTCTAAAGAAGAGATAAAAGAAGAAATATCAAAAAATCAACCGTGGGCCAAAGTATACGAAATTATTTAGTTTTGGAACAAGAAGGACAATTTTGAATACACTCACGTGTTTAAGGTTGTCTTATCCTACACCACAATGGTGCAAAAAGCAAAGGAGAATAGATTACTACTTTTTAATGCAAAGAACACTGGTGAGCAGATTGAGAGAGAAGAATTCGCTCCCATACAATTCTGCTTCCGCTGTTATAAAATGGAGACGCACACAACACAAGAATGCACAGAGCCACAGGAAATATGTTCAAGGTGCAGCGAGCCAGGGCATTACTGGAAGAACTGCAACAGTTTCAGGGAGAAGTGTGTACACTGCGGCCAAGGACATCGTTCCATGGCCATGGCCTGCCCAATGAAAAAGGATCTTATAAAAAAAAGGTGCAGCTAAAGAAAGACGAGCATGAACGCAGAAGCAAAACATAATAAGCTCAGGCGGCAAAAGCAGTATTCACAGAAAATGAAAACAAAAAGACATACTTGAAAATCGAGAACGAAAATCTACGAAGATGCTGATCTGCATCTTATCCGGTCACGTCAGGAATCTAACTCAACCAGGAGTATTCGCGAAGGAACTCAACCAAATGCTCGCTAAGAACGACATGAGCGAAATGTGGTTCCATTATAAACCTCCTTCAGGGGACGTACTGAAAGTGCAGCTGAATCCCAAACAGATGCCAAGAAAGAGCCAAGAAGAAAGAAAAGAAGATGAAAATAGACCGGCTGACCCAAGATTTGAGGCCAAAAAAGAGAGGCGGCCGCAAAAACAGCACACACGACCAAACCAAAGGACGAGTAACAGGTAGAAACTGAATCCTCTGAAACGACGGACCCCTAAGACTCAGAAAACGCGAAAAAGGTAAAAGAGGAACCACGCAAAAATAGATGCAGTCCAAATTAACCCCTGCAACTACGCGAGCGAACAATTTTCCTCCCCGAAGGACTAAGATGCAAACAAAATTTGCGTGGGACTAAAAAAGAAATACTATAAATGGGACTTCGATGCTCAATGCGAGGAAGAATCGGTTGAGGAGGCCCATACAACCAAAACGTCGAATACTACCATGAAACATTTATTGAACTCTCCCCATCAGAGTTCAAAAGGAAGAGAAACGGGAAACGCAATTCAACAACCCGTAAACACTAAGTCATTCACCTAAGCCAGAACAGAGAATGGAAAACTAGAACAACAGGTTAAAGATCTTGACACTCAACGTGAATGGATGGGAAGGGAAAACCACGGCATACGGAAACATATTTCGTGTGCTTGATCCCGATATCATATTAATCACGGAGCTTGGTATTGATGCGACCAACAAGCAGTCCAAGATACCAGGCTACAAAGTGATCTCAAAACACCATTCTCAAGAGAGGTACGACGGTGCTGCCGTTGCCGTCAGGAGGAATCTCTTGTTCAGACACCTTCCTAATATAGACAAGTCCTTCGTGGCAGTAGAGCTGCACACTCTAGTGGGCAAGCTCATAATCGCGGCGGCATACCAAACACCCTGACGAAAGTACCTTCCTCTCACAAGCTTATCCACCCTGTTTGACCACTGCAGAATGGTATTCCTTGGGTCAACCTCAATGCGAGATGCCAAACGGCTGGCTATGGTAACACGAACGAAAGAGGCCATAACTTGGAAATGATTATGCGAAGGAAAAACATCCGGCAGATAGGTCCGGATTTTCCGATCGATTTCACCATAAGGTCAGCAACAAAGCCCGACATAATCATGACAAATGATGGCTTCCCCTTCAATTACTGTAGTGAGCCAGGCCCAGCGAACACATAGCGATCTTGACGACCATTTCTCTCGCGCCAATACAGCTTCCGATCCCTCTTCGAAAAAGCTACGCTTCGGCCAACTGGGAACGCTACAAGGAAATCCTGGCTAGATTTGAACCAGCGGACCTAAACAGAGCAAGGCTAGAGAGGGTCGATGAGGAGCTGGAGAAGATAACTGCCGACATTACTGCAGCAGTTCGCGAGAGTGTACCGATGAAGAGGTATAAAACTCTCGCACAACCCAGATGGACCGAAGAAATGAGAGAGATCGCTAGAGTCCCTAGGGAGGTGTAACAGGAAATCAGGAGAGAAGGTACAAATCGGGAAAGAACTACGCTGCTACGACGCCTGAGTGAAGAACTTAAGCAGACTATTAACCAGAAACAGGCTGAAATCTGGGACAGCCTGATTGAAAAAGTTGACAGCGAGGTGCGACTCGATGTTTTCTCGCGACTTGTGAACAAGTAAAAAGGTCTTAAAAGTAGAGAAAAGACCCGCAATAAGGAGGGCGATGACTACTTGGAAGACCTGGCGGCATTGGAAAAAAGATTCCGCACATTCTGGAAAGATTTCTTCAAGATAACACCAGAAGACAATGCGGAATTCGACCAGGAATTCGAGGGCCAACTGATTGAAGATCTTAATCAGATTGTGTATCACACGCCCCCACATACCTATGTCGATGAAGGGCGGAATTTGGCAGACCATGGCCGCCCAACTACACCTGAAGAGGTCATGGCAGTCATCAAAAGCTTCTAACAAAAGGCACCAGGCTGGACGGGCATCACTAAAAATAACTTAGCGCATGTCCCCCTGCAGATCATTCAGAAAATCACGAACATCTGCAATGCTTTCCTGAATACGGGCTACTTCCGCGACGGTTTCAAGATAGCTAAAATCATCTTTATAGCTAAAGGGAGGAAGCCAATATCCCTCCTGGAGATTATAAGCAAAGTCTACGAGAAGCTTCTAGCCAAAAGGTTACAAGACCAACTGACCGAGCTGGAAGCTCACAGCCTCAGAAACACGGGTTCCGCAAGAGAAGGGGGACTGACACAGACCTTGCCCTTCTCACCGAAAAGCTCGCCCGCTGTAAAGCTGAGATGAAATACGTAGACGTGGTGATGCGAGATGTACAAAAGGCCTTCGATAAGGTTTGGCTAAGAGGTCTACAATACAAGATCTTAGGCCTTTTGCTAGACCCAATCCTGGAAAGGGTCCTCTGAGACTACATCATGTACAGAAAAGCCCAAATTTAGATCGAGGACTACAGAGGACCAGAGTTTGAACTTAAGGTGGGTGTTCCACAAGGTGGCTCTCTGAGTCCGCTGCTGTACCTTTTGTACACACTGGACTTACCTGATCCGGTAGGGGAGGAAGTGGTGTTACCTGCAGTTTTCAGACAACATCACACAAATCGTCCCCAGTTACTACCAACATGCTGGATTTCAAGCAAGGCAGAGAGCCATCGAAATCGATAACATCAGTCGATACGAACGAAAGTGGAAAATCAAGACCAACCACCGAAAGTTCCAGATCCTTCCAATTGACCGCCAAAAACGTGTGGATGTCTTAGCGGACGGCGAAGTATACCCATACAGAAATGAAGGCAAAGTCCTAGGTCTGCACTTAACATCCAAAGGATACAAAGTGCACATTAGCAACAGAATCTCCCTAGCCAAAATACAGCTCGGAAAACTGTATAGATTTAAGAGCCTCAGTTTCAAAAATCTTAAAAAGCTATACACTGCTCTGGTGCGTTCAACCTTAGTGTACAAGGCAGTGGTCATGCAGGCTGCGAGTTCACCTCTCTCAGACAATATGCAGAGTGCACAACAAAGCAGCCTGGCTTATAGCTGGAGCTTGAAGGATGGACCATATATAGCAAACAGAACTGCACGCAAGAGCAGGTTTGAACACACTGAATATGGAACTCCAAAGGCTAGGGAGAAAGATTTGGGACAAGATCAAAAATAAAATACCTACGAATATGAACCTCGATCTAGATATTCCGAGAGCAGTTAGGGGACGCGCCACAAGGCAAGCCCTATTCCCTGGTGAAAGAAACTGCTCCCGAGAAAACCAAATTGAAATATATACTTGATCAAGAAATGCACAAACACCTAAGTGTAATAAAAACTGAAGAAAAAGAGGCAAAGTGCCCACAATTAAAACAAAATAAACAGAAGTGAAATAACAACCTAAACCCCGGCAAAATAAGAGTTATAAATTTCTATTTAAAATAACAAGAAAAATATATATATACGAGTAGCACACAAAAAACTTGAAAGGCTTGTATGCCACGACGGAGGAAAGAAACAAATTTATTTATTTATTTAAAAAAAAAAAAAAAAAAAAATATATATATATATATATATATATATATATATATATATATATATATATATATATATATATATATATATATATATATATATATATATATATATATATATATATATATATATATATATATATATATATATACTAATAATAATAATAATAATAATAAATGGGAGGAAGAAAAAACAAATTAACAGAAGAAAAACGTGAGAGAAGCTCTCTACACAAGGGCAAAACTCAACTTCTTCTTATCTTTATATACCTACCAATTTCTTTCACTTTACTTTCTGCCAGATCCTCACCTCACTCACTACATCGGTAAATGAGGCAAGAAATTCCATAACGCTCCGAAGATGATCGAAATCTTAGCAATTTAGTTTGGTTTTTACCAAACACATTCATTTAAAAAAGAGATGAATACTGGACAAGTAATCCACCATCTACCAAATGGAAGAAAAAAGATAGTTTGAAGAAGAGAAAGTTGCCAAAGGAAATTAATTAAGGCAAAATACACAAGGGTCTTCAACAAACTTTGCATTCAAATAAGAATGCTACCCAACTACATATATATATACATACATATACATATATATATATATATATATATATATATATATATATATATATATATATATATATATATATATATATATATATATATGAATATGTACCACGGAAGGAAACTGAATAAAAGGCGGATGGAGTTACGAGTAGTACTTTCGTCTATTCGACATTTTCGAGTACTAACTCCATCCGCCTTTTATTCAGTTTCCTTCCGTGGTACATATTCATATTTATAGTTATCACGCGCTAACTTTCGTGATATTTCCCATATATATATATATATATATATATATATATATATATATATATATATATATATATATATATATATATATATAATATATATATATATATGAGGATGAAATCAGGGTTGTGTTTTCCAAGAACCCATAGGCAATTATCGACTATTTCCCCCCGATTACTTATTACGGGGGCTACACCCACTTTGTGATGATTCGCCCTGACCTACGATTCCTGCGTCGAATGAGGTGTCGATCGGAGCCGGCGAGATATTTATGCCTCTTACCTAATGAGAATTTCCCGACTTAATTTAGACGGAATCAATAAATAGACACCTTCTATTAAAATGGTGTCAGCCATATTTTTCAAATAAGTTCCTAATATTTGTCGAAATTTCATTTGTTTCACAGCTAATGAAGGTCAGTCTTTTGCACAGGTAGAAAGTACCATAGAGTTTTAACGCTTAAATAACAATATATTAGTGCATTGAGAACTCTGATTGATATTAGCCTTAATATTTGCAATCAGTTTTGGGGAGTATTATTTGTTACTCTCCTTTGTCTGGTAGTCACAGTGTATATCCTTTCCCTGTGAATTGTTTATGCATGCTAATTTTTAGATATATGTAAGTTTATACTACGGCATTTTAGGTCTCTCGTACAATTTTAACCGTGTGTGTGTGTGTATGTGCGCGTGAACACTCGTGTGCCGTACAGTTCCCATTGTGCGACGCCCGGGAAAGTTACAAACTTCAAAAACTGATGTGTCTTCAAATAAAATGTCAGAAAATCTTTACGAGCTCCTTTCCATAAATACATAATGGCGTCTTTTATGAATTCAAAGATTCTATTTATGAAAATTAAGTCAATCCTTTGTTGGCTCGGACGAGCTCTCGCAAATATATTAGAGCGAGGCGGCCGCCCCATGGGAAACAAGAATGTAATCAACGGAGATGCTATAGCATGCTACTCAAGTCCTTCGGTCACAGGTCTCTATATGTCATGTTGGCATGCCACGCGGAGACGTTATGACCGACCGGGCTCGGCCCTATGGATAGCCTTGCCTTGCTTCTTTTTGGCCACCTCATCTCCCGTGGCTCGACTTGCCGATGGCCAAGTGGGGGCTGGGTCGCATGGAATTACTTTTGAATATCCTGATCTGATTACAGATAGGACTTGCCTTCAACCCCTAATTTGCCACAAATTTATTAAACAGACAACCACGCATGTTTACGATTTCACTTAAATTTGACAATAAGTCATAAAACAGTTATTATAAACCAACGTGGATTTATCGCTTTCTGTATCTTTATATCAAAATACGACATAGATTTATTTATATGTCTCAATATCAATCTCTTTCATTGCGCAGCCACATTCAGGAGGGATAAGGAAGGATTTCGAAACCCGGGATATGAAATTTACGCATATTTCCACTTCCTTTACGAACTTCTTTTCGTAAACTTCCGAGTGGAAATGCCAGGTAGGTTTTGCTTTTTTAATGATCTTACTAGTATTAATAATTCATAATAAAGACAACGATCTGGAGATAACTTAATTGGAGAAAAACACCAGATCGAATCTTCCCTAGAAATAAGCGTAGGCCAGGAAAGAAGGACTTGCATAATTATAAATCAGCAGAGGATGGTGGAAGAAAGCCTTGCACAACAAGATATCAGCATACGAAGGGAAATGGCGATGTTGCACTCCAAGACATCAGCAGACGACTGGGACAGGCAGTTTTGCACAACTAGAAATATAGATATATGGAAACGAAGTGAAAAGGCAGTCCTGAACAATTAGAAATCAACAGATGACCGAGAAAGGCGGTTTTGCACAGCTAGAAATCAGTAGACGACGGGAAAGGCGATTTTTTACGACTAGAAATCAGCAGGCGATAGAGAAAAGCGGGCTTACACAGCTAGAAATCAGCATCAAACTAGAAAAGGTGGTTTTTGAGAAAAATATCAGTAGATTACAGAGAAAGGTGATTTTCAAAAGCTAGATATCGGCTGACACAGGCAAAGGCAGTCTTGCACACCTATCAGCAGATGACGGAGAAATGCGATTTTGCATAGTTATAAATTGGCAGAAGACGGGAAGAGACGGTTTTGCACAGCTAAATATAAGCAGACGACACGGAAAGACTGTCACCGACAGCTAGAAATCAGAAAACGGCCGAGAAAGTCCGGGTTGTTCAGCTAGAAATAAGCAAAAGAGTGAGGAAATACGGTCTTGCACAACAAGAAATTAGCAGACAACGGGGAAAGGCGGGCTTGTACACAAACAAGCCAACTGATGATGGGGAAATGCTGTCTTGAATAGCTAAAAATTAGTAAACGTCGCGTATAGTGTAATCGGGAACAGCTAGAAATCAGCGGACGAAAGGGAAATGCGATCTTGGCAAGCTAGAAATTAGAAGAGGAAGAAGAAGAGCGGTTTAATACATGAAAATCAGCAGAAGACAGAGAAACGCGGTTTTTCACAACTAGAGATCAGCAGACGACGGAGAAAGGCGGACTTAAAAGTTAGAAATCAGCAGACACGGAAAAGGCGGTGTTTCAGAGCTAGAAATCAGCAGAAGATATGGAAATGTTATGTTGCAAAATTTAAATTTTGAAGAAGAAGGGCTAATGCGGTCTTGGACAGCTAGAAATCAGTAGACGTCCCAGAAAATCCGTATCGTACAACCATAAATCAGAAAACGACGTGAAAAGACTGTCTTGCATAGCTAGGAGCGGGCAGGAAAAAGTGGTTTGCACAGTTATAAATCGTCAGAAGACGGGCAAAGTCGGTATTTCATTACTAAAAATCAGCAAACGACGGGGATATGGGCAATTTCAAAGCTAAAAATCAGAAGAAGACAGTGAATGGGTATCTTTCACAGCTAGAAATTTTTAGAAGAAACTAGAACTGAACAGAGGACGGGGAAATTCAGTCTTGCTATGCAAAATATCGGCAGAGGACATGGAATGACAGTGGTTTGCAGCTATAAATTAGCAGACGAAGAGGAAAGGGTCACTTTTACAGCAAGAGAGCAGAAGTCAACGGGAAAGGCGTTTTTGCACACCTTGAAATTAGCATGAGACTAGAAAAATCTGTTTTCACAGAGAGAAACTAGCAAACGATGTGGGAAATGACACTCATGCACATCTAGAAATAAGCAGAAGAGGCGATAGAGCCGAGTTTTATGGCTCGTAATGAGCAGACGAAGGAGGAAATACGGTCTTGCTTAGCAATAAATCAGCAGAAGACGGGGAATTGCGGTCTTGCATAGCTATAAATAATCAGAAGGAGGGGAAATGCAGTGTTGCACAGCTAAAAATCAGAAGAAGACGGGAAAAGTTGGTATTTCATTAATAAAAATCAGCAGATCACAGGGAAAAGGCGTTCTTGCACAACTAGATATTACCATGTAAGGGAAAATGCGGTCCTGCACAGTTAGAAAAAAGATGACGGAAAAGGTTTCGCACAGTTAGAAATCAGTAGATGAAGAGGAAAGGCGGCCTTATACAAAAAGAACTGAGCTCAGGACAGAGAAAGGCGGTTTTGCTCACCTAAAAATCAATAGATGACTGCGAACTTAGCAGTAGACGGGTAAAAGTAGTTTTGAATAGCTAGATATCAGCGGTTGGCGAAGAAAGGTGGCCTTGCACAGCTAGAAATCAGCCGAAGACAGGTTAAGGCGTTCTTACATAGCTGAAAATCAGCAAACGGAGAGGAGAGGCGGTTTTAAACAGCTTGAAATAAGCGGATGTCGGGGAAATAATGTCTTGTACTGCTAGAAATTAGCAGCCGAAGGGGAAAGACGAACTCACATTGTTAGAAATTTGCAGATAAACGGGGAGAAAAAGGCTGTTTTACACAGCTAGAAAATGCGGTCTTGCTGAGCTAAAAATCAGCATAAGACGCGGAGAGGCACTATTACAAAAGTGGAAAACAGAAGACGACGGGAATGGGCGTTATTGCACAGAATAAAATCAGCAGGAAAGGGGAAAGATCGTCCTGCATAACTTGAAATAAGCTGAGGAAGGAGCAAGACTTTGCACAGTTAGATATGAGAGAATGACGGGGAAAGGCAGTTTTGCATAAATATAAATAAGAACAGATGGTGAAAGGAGGCATTGCACACTAGAAAGAAGCAGGCGACGGAAAATGGCGCTATTATACAGCTATAAATCAGCAGACGGCCGCAAAAAGCAATCTTGCACTGCTAGTAATCAACAGATGACGGGGGAAAAGGTCCTGATCGGCGGCAAATCAACATACGTCGGAGAACTGCGTTCTTAGACATTTAGGAATTAGCAAACGAAGAGTAAAGCAGGTTTTGCCCAGCAGAACAACTGCAGATGAAAACAAAAGGTGCTGTTGCACAATATAAATCATCATACGGCTCGTAAAAGCAATCTTGGTCAGACACAAATCTGCTCAAGACTGGGACAGGTGGTCCTACACAGCTAGGAATCAAAATACGAAGATAAAATGTCTTGAACAGTTAAAAATCAGCTGATGATGTTAAAATCAGGTCATGCGCAGTTAGAATCAGTAAACGACAGGGAACAGATGGTATGCGGGGAAAAGTGGTCATGCTCAGGCAAAAATTAGCTTATGACGCAGAGAGACGGTATTATACAGCTAGAACCAAGTAAATAGCAGGGATAGGCGTTCTTGCAAAGCTAAACATCAGCAGGGAAAGAGAAAGGCGATCCTGCACAGCTTAAAATAGGCTGAGAACTGAGAAAGGTTTCGCAGAAGACGATGATTGGTGGTTTTCATAAATATAAATCGGAAGAGGAAGGAAAAAGGCAATCTTGCTCAGCTATAAATCAACAGACGACGTGGGAAGGCAGTGCTGTACAACTAGAAATCAGCAGTGGATGGCAGTATTTAACAGTAAGATATCAGCGGACTACGAAGAAAGGCGGTTTTGCTGATCGAGAAATCATCAAAATGTGAGAATGGCAGTTCTGCACAGCAGAAAATAAGCTGACGACGGAGAAAGGTTTGGCACAGCTATAAATCAGCAGAGAGTTGAGGGAACGGCGGTATTGTACAACTAGAAATTAGGAGATAACGCAGAATGGCTATCTTGCACAGCTGAAATATCAGCAGACGACGGGAAATGGCGCTCTTGTACGACCAAAATTTTAGCGAATGACGGGGAAAACGGTCTTGCATACATAGAAATATGCAATAGACGAAGCGAGGTGGCCTTGGACAACTGGAAATCATAGAAAAAGGAGAAACGCTTGCTTGCACAGCTAAAATCAGCAGGCGACAGTAAAAGGAATTTTTGAACCGGTAAAAATCATCAAACGATTTTAAAAGCACTTTTCCATAGGTAAACATCAGTGGCCCACCGTTAAACGTGTTTTGTGCAGCTAAATGTCAGCTTATGACTGTGAAAGGAGGTCTTTCAATGATAAAAATAAGTAGAGACGGGGATAGACGATCTTGCGCAGCTACACATAAAGAAACGACGGGGAAATGCAGTCTTGTAGAATTAGAAATCAACAGACAAATGGGTAACCGGTTCTTGCAAAGCTAAATTCAGCTTAGGAAGGAGAAGGGTGGTATTTCACACCTAGAATTTAATAGAAATCGAAAAAATGTGATCTTGCACAAACAAAAATAAGTCGATCATTGGGAAAGGCGGTATTGCACAGCTATATATTAACAGATTACGAAGAAATATGGTATTGTACAGTTAGAAATCAGAAGATGACGCAAAAGGCGATCTTAAACAGTTTTGAATCATCAGACGCAGGGAAAGGCGGTCTTGCATACCTATAAATAAGCAAATGATGGTTAATGGTTGTCCTTCACAGCTATAAATCAGCACATGACTTGAAAAGGCGATTTTCCACAGATTTAAATCAGCAAACTACGGGGAAAAGAGCTTACACAGCTTAATAGAAATCAGTAAACAAGGCAAAAACCCAGTAGACAAAGGAAAAAAGCTTTCCTGCACAGCATAAAATTAGCAAAGAAGTGGAAAAGCGGTCCTGCACAACTAGAAATAAGTTGATGACAGAGAAATGTCTCGCACAGCTAGAAATCAGCAGATGGCGGTGAAAGACGGGCTTGCATGAATAGAAATCATAAGAAGTCGGGGAAAAAGTACAACGGAGTAAAACGCGGTCATTCACTGCTACAAAAAAGCAGACGACAAGGAAATGCGATCTTGTACAGCAGGAGTTCAGCAGCAAAGAAGAAAGCCGGTCTTGCACAGCTAGAATTTAGCAGAAAACGATGAAAGGTGGTCTTTCACAAGTAGAAATAAGCTTTATACGGAGAAAGATGTTCTTTCACAGCTAGAAATCTGTAGTCAACGGGAAATGGTGGTCTTGCACTGCTAGAAATTACAAGACGCGGGGTAAAGGTGGTCTTGTATAGCAATAAATTAGCCGACGGCAGAGAAAGGCGTTCTCATAACAACTGAAAATCAGCAGACGAAACAAAAATGTGGTTTTGCCTAAGTAGAAATCAGCAGACGACGGTTCAAGGGGATTTCGCTCACTTAGACATAAGCAGACGACAGTTAAGGCCAATTTGCGCAGGTATAAATCAGAATATGATTGGTAAACGAGGTGTTAGGTAAAAATAACAAAAGATGAGGAAAAAGATCTTACAAATCTATAAATAAACAGAAGACGGAGAAAGACAGTCTTGCAGAAATAGAATTCAGCAGACAAGGTTAAATGCGGTCTTGTACAGAAAAGAATTCAGCAGGCGAAAGAGAAAGGCAGTCTTTCTCAGCTAGCATGCAATAGACGACGGGGAAAAAGAAGTTTTGCAGACCTAAAAATCAGCAAATGACTGAATAGGGCGTTTTTTCACAGATAAAAATCGACAAACGACGGGGAAAGGCTGTTTTTTACATAGCTAGAAATAATCAGACGAAAGAGAAAGGCGGTTTATCACATCTAGATATCAGCAAAAGACATGGAAAGGTTTTATTTCATAACTAAAATTAGCAGAGGACGGGGAAAGGCAGTCTTTCACGGATAGAAATCTGCAGAAGACGGGAAACTACGACCTTACACTACGAGAAAATCCGAATACGACGAAGAAAGGCGTCATTGCATAGCTAGCCATAAGCGGTCTTGCACAGCCGGAAAAGATTAGACGGGGAAACCGGCCATGTACAACCAGAAATCATCATACATCGGAGTAAGGTGGTCATTTTAAGTTAGAAATTATCAGACGACTGTTAAGGGCGCTATTCCAAAGGGAGAAATCAGCAGACGACCGTTACCAGTGATTTTGCACTGCTATAAACCAGCAGATGACATAGAAGTAAGTTTAAAATCGGTAAAAATCATCAAAAGACGTGGAAAAACGATCTTTCACACCTATTAATTAAGAGCTGACGGGAAAAGGCGGTATTTTTACAACTAGAAAGCCGCAGACAAAGGGAAACGGGATTTTGTGCAGCAAAAACCTAACAGACAAAGGAAGAAGGCGTTATTTCACACCTAGATTTCAGGAGACGACAGAAAAAGGAAATTTTGCATCTCCAGAAAACCACAACCGACGAAGAAAAGCGATCTTGCACAGCTAAAAATCAACAGACAATGGTAGTTGGCGTTTTGCACAGATCAATATCAGCAGACGACGAGGAAAGGCAGTCATGCATAGCTAGAAATAATCAAACGACGGAGAAAAGCGGTCTTTTCCAGCTAGAAATATGCAGACGCAGGTAAATGCGGTCTTTCACAGCTACAGATAAGCGGACCAATGTCAAATGCAGTCTCGCACAGAGAGAAAACAGCAGAGGCCTGGAAAAGGCGTTAATATAAGGCTAAATAGAATCACTAGACAATAAAAAAAGACGGCTCTGTACAGCTAGAAATAGGTAAACGATGTAGAAAGGAGTTTCTGCATAGCAAAAACTCAGCATGGAAGAGGAAATGAGGTTGTGCAGAGCTAGAAATAAGCTGAGTACGAAGAAAGTTCTCGCATAGATAGAAATCAACAGATGGTGAGAAAGGGCGGTCTTGCACAGCTATAAATTTGCAGACGAAGGGGAAAGGTGGTTTTGCAAGCTATAAATATCAGACGACGGGTAAAGGCTGTCTTTCAGAACAGGAATTTAAAAAATGACTTGAAAGGCGCTTTTTAAAGGCAAGATAAAAACAGACAGCGGAGATATGCGGTCTGGCCGAATTAAAAATCCGCAGAGAAATGTAAGACGCGTTCTTGCCGAGATAGAATTCAACTGAAGAAAGAGAAAGTACGGTCATGAACAGCTATAAATTTGCAGACGACTAGTAAATGCGGACTTTCCCAGCTAGAATTCAGCAGAATACGAAAGAATTCGGTCTTGCACAGTTTGAAATCAGCAGTTAAGGGAAAAATCGATCTTGCCGAACTATAAATCAGCAGACTCAGGGAAAGAGGGTCTTTCACAGCTAGAAAAAGGCACAAAAAGGCTGACAGCGGTCTTTTACAGCTAGAATTTAGCAGACATTATTAAATGGCGGTTTTGCACAGCTGAAAAGCAACAGACGAAAGGGAAGGACGGGCTTGCACAGCTAGATAAAAATTAGTAGACGACGGAAAAAGATAGGCTTGCTCAGCTAGAAATCAGTAGACGATGTATAGATACTTTATTGCGCAGCAAGAAATTGGCAGGGAAGTGGAAAAGGGGTCCTTACAGCTAAAAATAAGCTAAGCAAAATAAGTCTCCCAAAGCTACAAGTCAGCAGATGATGGGGAAAGGCGGTCTCGCTAAGCTATGGATTAGTATAGGACGGGGAACTGCTTTATTACACAACTATTAATCAGCAATAGACGTGCAATTGTAGTATTGAACAGCAATTGATCGTAATTTGATGGAGAAAGGAGGTCTTGCAGTTCTAGAATTTCAAAGAAGACGGGGTAATGCGCCCTTACATAGCTATTTATCGCCAAACGAAGGGAACGGCCGTGTTGCAAAGCTTTAAATCAGTAAATGACAAGGAATTTCGCTCTTGAACAGCTAGAAATCCGCGACGATTAGGAAAGGCGGTCTTTCAGAACTAGAATCCACAGACGACGGAGAAGGCGGACTTTTACGGCTAAAAATCACCATAAGATCGGAAATGGTGCTCTTACAACGCTAGAAAATCAGAATACGACGAAGAAAGACGATCTTTCGTAGCTAGAAATTAGCAGATGAAGGAGAATGGTGGTCTTGCATAACTATAAATCATCAGGCAAAGAGAAATTCGGCTTGGCACAGCTAGAAATCAGGAAACGAACGACCAAGGTGGTTTTGCTTAGTTATAAATTAACAAACGAACTTATGGGAATTTTTCACATAGATAAATACGCAGCTGACCGTTATTCGCTGTTTTGCACAGTTATAATCAACCAATGCCATAAAATAGCCGTCTTGCTAAGCTAAAAATCAGTAAAAAACGGGTACAGGCCGTCCTTCTTAACTCGAAATCAGCAGAGGACGGGCAAAGGCCGTCTGTCCTAAAAATCAGCAGAAGATTGTAAATGGCTTACTTGCCAGAAAATAATCAAAATACTGGTAAAGTCTGTTTTACATAGCTTGAAATAAGCAAACAACAGAGAAAGGCGGGCTTGCACAACTGAAAATCAGCAGACTTATGGGAAATGCGGTCCTGCTCAGCTAGAAATCTGCAAACGAAGGAGAAAGCCAGTATTTCACAGCAATAATTTAGTAGAAGACGGAAAAATGTGGTATTGCACAGGTACATAGCAGCTGATGACGGAGAATAGCCTTCTCGTACAGCGAGAAATCAGCAGATAACGGGAAAAGGAGGTCTTTCACAGATTCAAATAAGCAGACGAAAGTGAAATGCTGAGTGACACAGCTAGAGACAGGAGAATAACGGGAATATCGGTCTTGCCCAGTTAGATATAAATCAGTAGACGACAGAAAAAAGACGGTTTTGAACAGCTAGAAATAGGTAAATGATGAAAAAGATGTGCTTGCAAAGCAAGAAATCAGCAACAAGAGATAAAATATGGTCTTACACAGTTAGAAATCAGCATAAGCAGAAAAAGTTGGTCTTTCACAACTACAAATAAACATACACAAGGGAAATGCAATTTTCACAGCAAGAAATCCGCTTACGATGGGTAAATTTTTATCTTATAGAGCTGAAAATCAGCAGATTATGGAAAAAAGGTCGTCTTTTACAGCTAAATATCAATAAACGACACAGAACGACGGTCCGGAACAACTAGAAATTAGCGGAGGACAAGAAATGGAGGTTATTCTTGGATAGAAGTCAGAAAAAGACCTGAGCTTGCGAAAATCAAAAGATGAGGAAGAAAGGCGATCTTGCATAGGGAGAAATAATCAGTCAACCGTGTTGCACAAATGAAAATGAGCAGACGAAAGGCAAATGCGGCATTGCACAGCTAAAAATTTGCAGATGACGCAGTAAGGTTGTCTTGCTCAGTTAAAACTCAGCAGACGATGTTAAAAGCGATTTTTATTAGGTAGAAATCAGAAGACGACTGTTAAAGGCGGTTTTTCACAGCTAGAAATCAGCATATTACTGGGAATGGAGGCGTTACACAGGTAGAAATAAAAACAGAAGACGTGGATAGACGATCTTCCACACTTGTGATTAAACAGACGACGGGAAAAGGAGATCTTTCACAAACAGAAATCACCCAACGACGGTGAAAGGATGTCTCCCACGGCTAGAATTCCGTATACGAAGGAGAAAGGCGGTTTTAAAAGACTATAATTTTGTTGACGCCGTGAAAAGGCGGATTTTCGAAGCAACAACTTAGCAGACGACTCTATAGGGGGTCTTCGCAGCTAGAAATTGGAAGAGAACGATAGAATGTGTTCTTGTACAGTTAGAAATAAGCATATGAGGGACAATTGTGGCCTTGTACATCAAAAAATCAGAAAACGCAGGAAAGAGTAATCTTTCACAACTACAAATCAGCGGACGACAGGGAAATGTGGTCTTGCACTGCTATGGGCTTTGCAAAAGTTCTGTTACACTCGGGGGTTTTTATATTTCGAAAGTTATATGTGTGTGACACAAAATGTTCCATCAAAGATATTGAAGTTCAGATTCACCTGGCCACTGTCATTTAAACGTCTTTTTTCATTGTGTGTCAAAATGTAATTGAAAAGAATCGAGATTTCTGCTCTTTTGCACTCGGGTAAAACAAGTCAGACATCGCCAAGAGGTTAAAAATCAGTCGGATGACGGTCCACAGAGTGGCGGGAAGGCTCAAGAACGAGGAAGAACTTAAAGATCAACCTCATTCAGGTAGATCTCAAGTTGTCAATCGTTTGGCTGGGAGAAAGGCTGTCGGAAGTGATTCGAAGCTCAAAATGACTGAGCTCACGAAAAGAACATCTTGGTGACCACGGTCTCCACGGTCACACATTCACGACAAGAGCGTGAGGGTGTGAAAAGGCCTTTGGTTACCGACCTTATGTAAGAATTACGTCAGGAGCACTGCCGTCTTCTTCTCAACGACTAGCAACGACTAGCGTAGTCATTGCCATCGTAATCTCAGTTTTTCTGATGAAAAGAAACTTCATGGTCAATTTGGTCATCAACAAACAGAAAGATCACGTGGTAAGAGTCGGCAAGGACATCTCCGAGGTCCCTAACGCGTCTACGACCAAGCAACTGACCTCTGTGATGATGTTCGGTTTCATGTCTTCGAATGGAGAGAAGATACCACCGATTTTATTCGAAACCGGTTACAGGCTCACCTCGGCCGATTCCAGGGACATCTTGGCCACAAAAGTCCTCTCCTATGTGAGAAAGATCACGAAGAAGGCGGACTACGTCTTTCAGTCCACCCGTCAAGACCGTGAAAGAGGGGTTGGGGTCGAACAGGAACTTCTGTTAGAAGGATTTTGGCCATCGCAGTCATCCGACTACAATCATATCGAATACAGAGTGTGAACGCATGTCGAGGGCAATGCCTTAAATGTACACCACAGCAACATTGACAAGCTGAAGTCCTCCGTCAACCACGTATGAGCCAGCATGCGGAAGTACATCGTCCGTAACTTGTGTGTGGCCTACAGTTCTAGCCTTAAGGGCGTACTCCCAGCCGAGGGCCGCCACACTGATTAACATGACAAATTAAACATATTTATATGTGAAAACAATAAACGTTTCTAACTGCATAAAAACTATCATTGTATCTTTTGTTGAAAGTGTCGTAACTAGTAAAAATGGACATTTGCAATACCCGGTGAAATTAGAAGACGACTGCGAACGTCGGTCTTTAATAGCTACAAATAAGCAGACGACGGAGAAAGGCGGTATCCCATAGATAGAAATCGGCAGACGACGAGAAAAGGCGGTTTTGAAAAGCAAAAATTTAACAGACGACGGGAAAAGGCAGGTTTGCACACCTAGAATTTAGCATACGACGCGGAAAGGAGATCATATACAATTAGAAAGAGACAGATGACAGGAAAAGGCATATTTGAAACAGAAGGAAATCAAAAGGGAAAGAGAGGGGCGATTCTGCACAGCTAGAAATAAGATGACGATATATAAAGGTCTCGCACAGCTAGCAATCACCAGATGACATGGAAAAGCAGGCTTGCACAAATAGAACTTAGAAGAGAACGAGGAAAGGCGGTCTTGCTAAGCTCTAAATCAGACGAATAGGGAGTAGAGCTCGCTTACACAGCTAAAAATCCAGAAACGACGAGGGAAGGAGGACTTGCACTTCTATAAATCTTCAGATTACAGGATAATGAGGTCTTGCACTAAAAGAAATCCGCAGCCGACGAGTAAAGGCGGTCTTGTGCTGCTAAAATTCAGCAGACGGCGAGAAGGGTGGTTTTGGATAAATAGAAATCAGCACACGTCAAGTAAAAAGGTCTTTTACAGCTCGAAATTATCAAACATAAGATTGGAAATGGCGTTCTTGCATGACTAGAAAATCAGCAGATGACAGGAAAGAGTCTGTTTGGCTTAACTAGAAATAAGCAGATGGCAGAGAAAATCGATCTTTCACAACTGAAAATCATCAGTAGAAGGGGGAAAGGCGGTCTTGTCCAACTATAAATAATTAGACTATAAATCAGCAGTAGATGGGCAAATGTACTTTTAAACAGCTAGATATCGGCGGCCGACTGAGGAAGGCGATCCTGTACAGCTATAAATCAGACGCAGACCTTGTAGGGCAGTCTTAAAAAGCTACAAATCAGGAGACGGGGGAAAGGCAAGGCTTGCACATTCTTAAATCAGCATACGACGGGAAATGGCGATCTTGCACTACTAGAAATCCGCAGCCAACGGGGAAAGGCGGTCTTGCGCAGCAAAAAATCAGCAGGCGGAGGAGAAACGTGGTCTTGCATAAGTAAAAATAAGCAGACGACGGGGAAAAGGTCTTCCACAGCTCGAAATCAGCAGAAGACCGGAAATAGCAATCTTACACGAGTAGAAAATCAGCAGAAGAAAAGAAAAGTCTGTCTTGCATAGTTAGAAATAAGCAAATGACAGAGAGGGGTGGTCTTGCACAACTGAAAATCAGCAGACGAAGGAAAAAGAGGTCTAACTCAGCTATGAATCAGCAGAGGAAGGGCGCTATCGCAAAACTTGAAATGGGCAGTAGATTTGCAAATGTGGTATTGAGCAGTTAGATATCGGCTGTCGAAGCATATTTTTTTTAAGGTAGTCTTACAAGGCTAGAAATCAGTAGTAGAGAAAGGCGGCCTTGCAAATCTTTACACCTGCAGACGACAGGAAATGACGTCCTTGCACAGCTAGAAAATAATCGAATAACAGGTAAAGGCGGTTTTTCATAGATAGAAATAAGCAGACGAGTTAGAAAGTCGGTCTTGCAAAGCTAGAAATCAGCAGCTGAAAGGAAAAAGCGTTCTTGCACAGCTAAGAATCAGCAGACAAAGCAAGGAAGTTTTCCTTAGTTAAAAATCAGCAGACGATCTTAAAAGCGCTTTTTCTTAGATAGTAATCAGCAGACGATTTTTAAAGGCGATTTTGCGAAGCTAGAAATCAGCTAAGGATTTGGACAGGAGGTATTACACATGTAAAAATAAACATACCACCTGGATAGACTATTTTTCACTGCTATAAATAAACAGAAGACAGTAAGTTCTAGAATTAGACAGACGAAGTAGAAAGGCTTTGTTTCACAGCTAAAATTCAGTAGACGACGGGAAAAAACGTTTTTTTACAACTAAATCTCAGCAAATGATGTGAAAAGGCAGTCTTGCACAGCTAGAAATCAGCAGACGCAAGAAAAAGCGATCTTTCATAGCTTTAAACTGCAAACGACGAGGTAATGCTGTCGTACACAGCTAGAAATCAGCAGAGGACAGGAAAATGCGTTCTTGCATTGCTATAAATAAGCAGAAGATGGAGAAAGGCGGGTTTTCTCAGCTAGAATTCAGCATACGAGGGATAAATGCAGTATTACATCACTCGAAATCAGCATATGAGGAGAGATGATGGTCTTACAAAATATGAAACTATCAGACAAGGGAGAAAGGCGTACTTGCACAGCTAGAAACCAAAAGGGAAGGGAAAAGGTGGTCCTGAGCAGCTAAAAAAAAAGCCAATTATTCAGAATCGTCTCGCACAGCTTCAATTCAGCAGATTGCGAGAAAAAGTTCTCTTGGACAACAGAAAATAAGCATACTACTGGGAAATAATGGTCTTGCACAACAGGAGCCTATCAGATGACTGGAAAAAGGTGCTCTTTGACACCTAGAAATAAACAGAATACTGAGAAAAAACGATACTGCACAACATGAAATCAGCGGATGACAGGAAAATGTGGTCTCCCAAAACTAAAAATTAGTAGACTACGCGGAAAGGTTGTATTGAACAGCTAGTAATAAGTCAATGACGTGGAAATGCGATTTTAGATAGCTAGAAATCATCAGATGAGGGGACGAACCGTCTGAAATATATAAAAATCAGTAGAAGATGGGGAAAACGGGGTTTTTACGAGCTAGAAATCAGCTGACAACGGAGAAAAGCGCTTTTAAAAGATAAAAAATAGCTGAAACAGGGAAATGCGGCCTTTCACAGCTAGAAATCAGCAGACGACGGGAAAAGGCGATGTTACAATATTTGAACTCAATAGAAGAGGTGAAAGAAGCGAGTTTCTGCAGCTAGAAATCAAGAGACGAACCGGATTGGCGCCATTGGAGAGCTAGAAATCATAAGACGACTGGAAAAACCGGTCTTGCATGCCTAGAAATCAGCAGAAACGAGAAAAAGCGGTCAGGCACAGCTAGAAATCACCAGATGGACGAAAAAGGTATTCTTGCACAACTAGAAATATGCAGATGACGGGGAAAGAAGGTATTGCATGACTAGAAATCAGCATACGACTGAAAAAGCTGATGTTTAACACATATAAATCAGCAAACAATGGAGAAATGCTATCTTTCATAGCTAGAAATCAGCAGACGATGGAAAAATACGGTATTGAACAGCTGGAACTTGGCATTTCACATTCTTGCACAGCTAGAATAAGCAGACGACCTGGTCTGGAAGTCATACAAAGCTATAAATCATCTAAAAATCAGCAGACCTTGTAAGGTAATCGTAAACAGCTAGAAATCAGCAAAAGAGACAGAAGGGCGGTATCGGAGAGCTAAAAATCATATGACGACTGGAAACCCGGGCGTGCACGCGTAGAAATCAACAAATACGACGAAAAGGGGCATTTCTTAGCTAGAAATATACAGATACCGGCAAAGGTGATCTTGTACAACTAAGTATATACCCGTGACGTGGAAAGGCGTTTTTTATCACTAGAAATAAGCAGACGGCGGAAAAAGTTGATCTTTTACAGCTAGTAATCAATAGAAGACGGAAAAAAGCGTTTCTGCAGAGCTGAAATTAGCAGAATACGGATATGGAGGTTTTATACAGCTAGAAATTTACAGACGGCCGGGAAGTCGGTCTTGAACAGCATCAAATCAGCAGAGGACGTAAAAATACTTTCGTGTACAGATAAAAAAAAACAGACGACCCGGAAATGTGGGCTGGTACAACTAATAATCAGCAGACAACGTTGAAAAGAAGTGTTTCATAGATATAAATCAGCAGAAGTCATGAACTTGCTCTCTTGCACGTCGAAAAAATAGGCAGACGACAGTGAAAGGTGATCTTTCATAGATAGAAATTAGCAGACGACGGATCAAGGAGGTCTTTTACAACTTGAAATCAGCGGACGATAGGGAACGGCGTTCCTGCAAACCTAGAAATTACCATAGGATGGGGAAATGCGGTATTGCACAGATAGAAGTCAGCAGACGACGGGGCAAGGCGGTCATTCACAACTACAAATCAGCGGACGACGGAGCAAGGTAGTTTGTACAGTTAAAAATCAGCAGACGAACATTAAAGGCGATTTTGCGCAGCTAGAAATCAGCAGCCGAGGTGGAAATACGGATTTTACACCTATAAAGAGGCAAGGTGCGGAAAAACGGTTTTGCACAGCTAAAAATCAGCAGATGACGGCAAATGCGGCCTTGCACAGCAGAAATTAGCAGACAATGGCAAAAGGCGGTGTGAGGGTATGGAACGTACATACTCGCATGCCGCCAGACAATTGTGGGAACGAAAGAAATTTGTCGTTTGAGTTGACCTTCGTCTCCTCTCCCCCCCCCACCCTTCCCCCAACTGGCGACAGGAAGTCTGACGAAAGAAGGCCTATCTCACAGAGAAGCCTAAATTCTATTTGTCTTCTTTATGATACCATGGAGATTGTCCAGAAAGCGCTGCGAGAAGCGAATTGTCGTGAATGGAATCTCTCTCTCGATTTCCCACAATCTGCGGTATAAATAACATCGTCGTTCATCCCTCTAGAGCAATGTCCCAAAACAACTCGCGTAACGCGTAACTCTCACGTTAAACAAAAGTCATTGCCGTAACGTATCGACTACCAACGCGCCACCGAGACAACGTGATCGCTGTCTCAAATTGTTCCTGAAGTAAATCCCGCCCCGCAGAGTCTGTTACTAGAAGAATACGTTCTGTTGCTCAACGTAACTTGAGAAAGAAAAGGAACATCCAAATAGTTACTGGAAGTTACTATTTGTTAGTGTCACATCCAGTTAGGAGTGAACTAACCAGAACTGCAGTCAGCAGCCCCGAACCCATCGTCTTATCCCCCCCTTTCCCCGAGAACTCGTGTTAACGCCACCAAAACCACCCCGTCTGGACCTGAGTAGTCGTCTCTCCAATCCATCACAATTAATGGTAATCTGTAAACCCAGTGTCTCTCTATTCTTAAATTACCTATTTAATTAACAGTGATTGATATTCCCATTGAGTCATTATAAATCTAGACGCGTAACGTCAGTGTTTAATATTTAATCCTTAATTTTACCCGTTTAACTATTGCTAATTATTATATTTGTGTAAAGTAAAGTTTATTTTTTGTACGTGTGTTTATTTGTGGCTCTTTCCTTTTGACGTACCCTTGGCAAGACTTTAATTAAGAATCCCTTCGGCTAATTTATTCAACCTGTATTATGCACTCTTAGAATTCAACAATCACAAACCTCCTCCCAGTAACAAGTGGGACTATTATAGTGAGAATCCTGGCTACGGCACATCCCGCCTCTAACCAGCTTTCGCACGTTCAGTAGGAATTAAAGCCTACCTATATATATATATATATATATATATACATATATATATATATATATATATATATATATATATATATATATATATATATATATATATATGATTGTAGATTGAGTCATAGGGTCAATACCATCGACTTAAACAAAAGCGGTGTGTCCAGATCAAGGACTAGAATAATTATTGGACCAGACTATGAGCAATTCTACGATAGGCGGTTTTTCCCTACTAAAAAATCTCAGACGACGGGAAATGGCTGTCTTGCACGGCTAAAGATCAACAGGCGAGAGATAAAGACAAGTTTGAAGATCATCAAATTAGTAGAGGATGAGGAACCGTTCCTGCACATCCTGAAATTAGCATTTGAGTAGGAAAGGCTTTTTTCACGGTTAGAAATCAGCAGAAGATGCGGAAAAGCAAACTTTAAGAAATAGAAATCAACATAAGAGACGATAAATCTAGCCTTAATAGCTAAAAATGAGCAAACCACTGGGAAATTGCCTCTTGCACTAAAAATCACCAGCCAAGTAACTGCATTTTTGCATTGCTAGAAATTTGCAGACAAAATGGAAAAGATGTCTTGCACAGCTAGATAACTGCAGATGAGGGAGCAATCATCATACCATGCGAAAAAGCGGTCTAGCACATCTACAAAATAGCTGATGACTGGAAAAGGTGGTGGTCTACAGCTAAAAATCATCCAACGACGATAAAATAATATCTTGCTCATTCAAAAATCAGCGGATGATGAGAAAAGGCTGTCTTGCACAGCTAAAAATCAGCGGACGAAGGGGAAAGGAGGTGTTGCACGGCTAGAAAATTACAGACGAGGAAGAAATGCGGTCCTTCTCAGCTACAAAGCAGCAGACGACGGGAAAATGAGGTTGCTCACATAAGGGAAATCAGCAGATGACGTGGAGATGTTGTGTTGCACAGCTAGATCTCAGTAGACGACTAGCAAATGCAGTCTTGTACTACTAGAAATCAGCAGACGCAGGAAAGGAGTAATTTTTTCATAGTTAGAAATCAGAATTCGACGTAGAAAGGCGATCTTTCACTGTTAGAAATTAGCAGAGGATAAGAAAAGATGTCGTTCATAGCAAGAAATGATCAGACAAGGAGAAAATGTGGTCTTGCTTAGCTAAAAACAAGAAGACGAAGGGGGAAGGTTCACGTGCATCAGTATAGGAAACGCGATCGGTTCCACCCTTGCGTTACGAGCAGAATTGCCGCAAGGAGGAAGTGTTACTCCGACCTTATACTCGATTTACACAGCTGACATCCCAGAACCGAGCAAACACTCTAGCCTGAGCATTCAATTCACCGATAATATAAACCCATTCAACGTTTGTGGATATTGAAATGTGCCGATGTAAGCTCGTATGACTACCGTAGAAATGAAAAACATTGATGAATACGAACCAAAATGGAAAATCTAAAATACTGGCGAAAAATTCAAAATAGTGCCATTAGGAAGAAGGAAAATAGCAGATGTGAGAGTGGGCGATACACGTTATCCTTACACTTGAATGAGTGAATTTACTCGGATTGAAGATCACTTCTACTGAGGACAGGAAACACTTCAGAGAACGGATATAGAGAGAAAAATCGGCAATAACAACAGTATACAGGAGGGAATGAAGAAGCAAGAGGATCTGCACAGAACAGTGTTTATCAGGCCGCTCAACATAATACTAAACGAAAAAGCAGCAACGATGAAGCTAAAAACGAATTCAAACACTACTGATGAGATAAGAGCAATCATAGAAGAAAACCAACGATGTCCATACCCTGTAAGATTCCCAAGCATTGCTAGCAATCCTAAAAATATAGTTGTCCCATTCTATGCATAAAATGATGAACTAAGAATCAAGAAACGAACTGAACAAGAGAAACGAACCAAACAAGAACGAACCCGAACCTGAAAACTAAAACTCTAGGAGAAAAATTTACCGAAAAACGACGAACCCTCAAAAGGAACTTTAACAAGAATAACCAACAAAAAAAAATCTAGGAAAAAGAAACTATGCTAAGGAAGTATAAAGAAGTAAGCATAAAGAACATACAACACAAAAGCAAAAAACGATAACAACAATAATAATAACTAACTAATAATAAAGACATACAGTCACAAGAAACAGATAAAAGATGAATAAACATGCACAAAGGAACACAATTAGGATAATACACGTCAAGAAAAACAGAATGCTAGAAGAATGACAAAAAGTTCCAAAGCTTGAATGAGAATATATATATATATATATATATATATATATATATTTATCGTTGGCTATGAAAAAGTGAGGAATATGACTAAACTCATTTATTTCATACTTGACATAATACAAATGAACATTTTTACGTATATTTTATCTAGAATTGATATTCGATGGGTTCTTCATTTACTTTAATAAACACGTTAATTCGTTTTTGAATACCTGAGACTAAGTTCGCACAGGTGGTTGGCTCAATTTTCTGCTATACTCTTCATAAATTTTTCATGTTAATTCACTTTTTGAGGAACATTTGTACACCCTCACTCTTGTGCCCAAGTGTGACCACAACAATGGGGTTGAGGTCTGCAGATTGAGGAACCCATTCCATCAACGTCACCCCTTTCTTTTCAAACCAACCCTCTGAGACTCTAGATGTGTGGCATGAGGCATTGACACGTTGGAAGATTGCCTGATCTGGTATGTTATTATTGAATATTTTACCTAAGGAAAGTTGATAAACCTGGTCTAACATGCTGGTGTAAGTGTTTGAATTCATTCTGCCCTAACAAGTGAACAACAATCCTGGACCTAAAGACGACATGTAACCCCAAACCATTGCACTGCCAACTACAAATTTGACTGTGGGGACAACACATCTCGGATCATAGGTTTCCCCAACTCTTCAATGAACATAAACAGTTCAAGGGGTTCCAAAGTTCTGAGGAGAAATACAAATTTTACGGATCATTTTGGAGATTCAATAAAAATTTGGGTATCCGATAAAAATGTTTAGAAGCGAAATGAATTGGTAGAAAATAATGTGGAAAACCTACCTCAAAGTTACTTTCATCACACCAAACAACTTTAGCTTAATCTTCATGGTTTTTTGCCCAACACAATCGCTCCTTGTTGTTCACCTGGGACAGCCACGGTTTCTTTCTAGCCTTACAACCTTTGAACCCAGATTCTAATAACCTTCTTCTCATTGTGCGTCTTGATATGGCTTTTCTTGTTACTGCCCGAAACTGAGCAGTTATATCAGAAGAGGTTTATTTCCTATCGGCCAGGGATCTCCTTTTCACCACATTACGCGTTAAAGCGGCTATAAAAGCAAAATGAAAACATATAAAATACTAATTATAGATGGAATATACTCGACTGTTTATTATATTATTTTCAATTATTATGTGAATGAGTTTCATTCGTATTCTCTATTTTTTCATACCTGCCCAATAATTTTGGCTAAGGCTATATATACAATATATATATATATATATATATATATATATATATATATATATATATATATATCAATATCTCTCACTGGATAAAACCTACACTTCGTTATTCAAAAGGTTTCTTGAATCAACCTCTTTTGGAGTTGAGTATGGTAGCTCTGGCGATGAGCGTCGTGGTGGTAATTTTAGCGAAGAGCGCTTAATGACACAGGTTCGAATCCAACTATCTTTATTTATTTTCTTATAACGGCTAAAATAGTTTGCCCCTATTTTTATGTTACTATGTCTCCCATTTTCCTTCTTAAGCTTTAATGGTACACTTAATAATAATTTCCCTAGCGTTTTTCCGGGTTGTGTTACTAGTTTTCATTTCTTTAGGCCGTAAAAAAAAATATATATATATATACAAAGCAAAAAAGCACTGTTTCTTCTCACAAATATTCTCTTACACCATCTATCTCTCACACACATTAACCACTATTTCCCAGAGGAAGAAGAAGAAGAGATGCGGTCTTGCACTACTAGAAATCAGCAGACGAGGAGGAAAAGGTGATCTTTCGCAGCTAGTAATAAGCAGACGGTGGAGGAAAGACTTGTGCACAGTTAAAAATCAGCAACCAACAGGGAAAGGCGGTATGCAACAGTTAGAAATCAGAAGAGATGGAAGTAAGGCGTTTTTGCCCAACTAGGAATCAGGAGACGAAGGCAAACGCGGTATTGCAGAGCTAAATTACTTCATGCGACGGGAAAAGTTGGTCTTGCGCAGAATGAAAGCAGCAGGTGCCTTGAAAAGGCGGTCATGCTCTACTAGAATTCAGCATACAACGATGAAATGTGGTCTTGCTAGCTAAAAATCAGCGCCAGACTTGGAAAAGCAGTCTTGGACAACTTGAAATCAGCAGATGAAGGGAGAAGGCTGTCCTGTATAGCTAATAATCAGCCGATGTCGGGGAAAACGGTCTTTTACAAGCTGTCTTGACACCAACTTAGCACGAAACTGAAATTAATAGAAAATGTTGATTATAAATAATATCCTACTTTGGCTCCTCTCATCAGTGGAAAAAAGCGTAATGTCCCTGAAAGTATCAGAAGTCTCCCTTTTTGGCTACTTGGTTTCAGCACATACCACACATTCTCACTTTGAAATCTCTGCTAGATTTTTTCGAATTTTATTTGAAAACCCTTTGAAGGCAAAGCCCACATTAGTTTTCGCTTATTTATTATATAATTAGAAGAAGTCATACGAACTTATCTCACTTTCCCTTCGAGAAGTTTCGAAATTTACTTGATAACGGCAAAGTTAACTTTGCAAAGAAGGACCACGACACTTCATCAGAAAATTCAGTATAAGGTAAAATTAAAATGAAAAATTCATTACAACTTCTAACTCTGGAGGGCCTATTGTGGCCTATTGGATAAGTTACTGGACTCCCTTGGTACCCAGGTTCGAATTCTGGCGAGAGTAGACACGATAAATTTATGTGTTGTAAGAAACTCTTGCTAATCTCGGTGAGCTGCCTAGATTAAGGCAGTCTCATCCTTAGACTTCATCGCGTACATACCAATTTACAACACTGCTATCTTTCAGGATTTCCGTCTAAGAAGTTTCCTGAGGAGCTGTTGGGTCCACACTCCCCTGAATTCTAACGGGTGGATCTCCATTGAGCCACGAAAAGATTCCAAACGCTCTCTAGACGAGGAACAGCTTCTGGTGCCCTCAGACCTGCTAGTGATTATCCTTCTGTTCTTTATGTTGGTTTTATATTACTGGATGGCCTCGTTAATAAATATATAAATAATGATAGTTTTGATAACTGTTTAATGGGTAGGTGTATTTTTTGCCAATACTTGAAGAAAAAGTACTTGTAGAAAAGAGTGGTGGAATTAATTGTGGGATTTGTCTCCATTTTCCTCGTTGGTCAGTTATTAGCGTCTCTGATCCAACGATCTCGGTTCTTTTCCCATTTCGGTCCATTGTCGCCGATGGGAAGACAAACCAATTTTTTATCCTTTAGGGGGGAGGGGGGGCACACTTTAAACCTTGAGGTGCTCACTATGAATCAGAATTAAGAGTCAAACGCCATCTTTCTTTCTTGAGGCGTAAATTGAACGATCAACTCTAACAGCTCTCAACAACGCTAGGTAGTAATTACGGCGTAGAGATCTGGACCGATTGGTAGCCGAGCTGTGCTTACCCTAGCAGGGGTAGCTAGCTCTTACACAGGTCATCACTCGCATAGCCAATCGAAACATCGCTGTCTTTCCTCTTCCGTATTCACATCACAACTTAACTCTTTTCTTCTTTGTTCCAAGGAATCCTGCGGCTGGGTAGTTGTATTCATATACTTTGGCGCGGAACGGGTTGCCTTTCACATTGGGATGACGAAAGGAGGTTCCTGCCTGATCTTTGGGTGGTATCCAAAGGTACAAAATAATTTCAGCAACTCCGCCCCTCCCAACAAAGAGAGGACCGAATACTAAGTTTATAGGGTTTACCAGTGCTCGTCATGCTGAGGTTTATGTTGATTTCATTATTCGATCTTAGGTGATCAGTCTTCAACTGAGACAGATTACGGTTCGTACCTACCTTAAATTAGTAATTTCATGATAAAATGTGGGCTGAGGAGCTCTCGGTTAAATGAGTCTTTTCTGCTCAGCGAGAGTCAAGTGGATATAGTTTGTGAGATCTTCGCCGCTCACATCTACGCGTCTACGTATCCCTGAAAAAGCATGGGTTTGTCAAACGCCCGATGCCCACAGCCAGCTTAGGAATTCTCCTTTATAGAGAACTACTCTCTACTGTATTGAGTACGAAAGATTCAAAATAGGGCAAGAATTAGCATACTGATCAAGATTTGAACTTAGAGTATCTGGAATATTTTATCTTTCTGTCGTAAAGAGGAAGTAGGAGGGTTTTTTTCACTCTTCTGTTAATTTATACAAATCATAGATAATTAAACATTATGCCTATATTTCCTCCGTGTGGGCAATTTAATTTTTTAATGGAAATTATTAAATGAAGCAATAACAAGCGATTATATGATCAAAATATCTTGGTGCATAGTAGAAAAAGTCAGGGTTTGCCTGTTTTTGTTTTTATTCGTGTAGCTACAGGTAAAACACTACAAGACTAACATGGCGTGAATTGGTAGCGCCATCTTAAAATGAAGGCTATAATTTTGGCGACGAAGGTATCGCCTAAACTTTACTTCGAAGGTTAAGGGGTTAAGTAAGTATTGCTAATTTTTAACATGTTTTATAGTTATTGCGAGGGAAAATATGATAAGTTTTGTCATTATTGAGAGTAAAAAAGTTAAAAAATTGCCTCACTTTTTACCTCTAAGATCTCTCGCACAAAATATTATCCACTATGGACGCAATTTTAAAATATCAAAGCCTTCCAAATAGATTTATACATTTAACGTATAAATCAAACTTTTTAAGTTCTCATATTATTCACAAATATGTATCCGTACTTTCTCAATATGTTTGAATATTTTGTTCAAATATTTGAATTATTTAGTATTTTATTAAACGGTATATTTTTTCAATTCACAATTTAACCAATATTTTTTGTTTCGGCATAAATTTATAGTAATTGTGTATTGATTATCCTTGAAAATAAGGTATATGACTAAGACTAAAGAACTTACAGAAGCAGAGAGAGTACGAATATAACTTCTCCCAGACCCAGGGTTATTTATCATAAGTAGAAGTTTCTAAAATAATAAAATATTCAAAGTGTGATATCCAAACCATTATAAGACGATATCAAGATACCAAGAACTTTGTATCGAGTAAGAGAAGTGTCAGAAAGCATCTTACAACACACAGAGAAGTCATCTATCATTAGAGCTTCACTATAAAATCGGAGAAAAACATCTTCTGAACGTGCTATGAGTTCAATAAAGTTAAAATCATCGCCATGAACAGTAATAATGAGACTTAAATATCAAAGGCTAAAAAGGACCACGGCAAGAAAGAAGCCCTGGCTATTTGAGACAAAAATCACAAAAATTAGACACATGAACAATGGTCTAAATAATTTAAGAAAGACTTGTATTTCTGTTTTACATTTAATTATATAATTCCATTTAAATATATCTTAGAATTATTTATTTAAAAAAAATATTTTTTTTTAACAATTTAGCAGATTTTCAGCGCTGCCTCTGTGGTACCAACTGTAAAGCATCGAGATGGTTTGATCATGTTATGCGGCTGCATGTCTTCATCAAGACCAGGGGAGACGTTTTAATACCAGCGAAAAGTGAACTCCTAACTTACATCACCATGTTGTCGCATGTTTTAGAGCCATCTATCCAGACATTGGATCTCACAACACCAAGAAATGAAGTTATATTACAACAGGACAATGCTCGAAATCATACATCCAGTCATCCTAGGAATTGGTTTGGAGAAATGACGATGACCGCAATGGAGTGGCCACCAGAAATCTTACACTTAAATACAAAAGGACACTTGTGGAGGGTACTTAGAAAAGGGATAATAAGTACCATTAGTGCAATGAAAATAGATGTGTATGAAAAAGTAGAAGTTTAGTGAGGAAAGAGCGTCAGATATTTGTGAAAATTTGGCAAAATTAATGCCACTATTATGCATATACTTAATTCATTTACCATAAATATCTATATTATATGAATGATTCTATAGGGTGCTTTATATATTTGGCTAAGGGTGTATCCAAATTCCACCATTAATGGAAGGGTTGATTGTTAATAGATTCTAGAAGTATTGGTTATGAAGAAATTAACTTTGTGTATTTTAAGGAAAGTAAAATCATTTCAATATAAAAAAAACATTTATTTATTTTCGTAATTATTGACATCGCTCATCCTCATTTAACTAAGCAGTAGATACATTTTGGGGGAAGATTTCATTCGGTTTTGATGACGTATATGATTGGTTATCCCTTCATATCGGAGTAAATATTGCCATTTAGGGGATATGGCAATTACTTAAATAAATTGTAATAAGTTTGTGCAAGGTCCGGTGAATATGGGAGGAAGGGGGGAAGAAGTTCCCAAAATAGATTATTAATTTTTTTCTTGGGTCAAACTTGCCACGTGTGGGCGACCTTAACTGGTTTACCAGTTAAGGTCGTTTAACTTCAAGAGCTTCATTTAATCGATGCAATCGTTGAACATGTGTGTCTCCGGCGACAATTCGGTTATTATTGATTGGTTTATAATGAATAACTACTTTCACATCACACCAATGCAAAACATAGCTTCAGCTGATGAAAATCACACTTAGGGGTAGGAATGGGCTATTGTTTTCTATGGAATGATTACTTTTGTGCTAAATAGACCAGTAAATAACACACTTTCCATTTCTCGCAACAATTTTGTCCACAATAGCTCACGGAAATTACGAGCCAATAGAGATGAAGCAATATTAACAAATTTTAAAATTGTTTTTCAGACAGTTCATGTGGCAGCCAAAGAACATTTGTGTGGATTTTCCCCATGTTTATAACATGTTTACGCACTGTCTCATAATTGAAATATAAAATTATTGCTGTTTTACGAGTGTCTGTCGATACTCACAAGGGCCTCAGAGCATCAGAATTCATTGCATTATCGCAGCCTCACCCTCTGAATACAGGCTGACCCCCCCCCCCCCCCCTTAAACCCGCCCATCTTTCGATAGGCCTAATTTCTTCATTTTCTGCAAGAATTAAATGAAACTTTGGTGATAACTAGTTTATTGTGTTTAAAAACATCATATCAAAACATGAATCTTTGGACTTTTCTTCTTTATTCTAGAGCACGTGTTCGAGATGACCTCCATTTAGCTCTGTGCATTTTTGAGGCGCAGCACAAAATTGTCCATGACGTCCTTACAAACTGACAGACTAATAACTCTGATCTCCTCTCTAAAGGCTTCCTTGAGTTCCATGATGGTCCTGGGTTTCTCTGCGTATACTCTGTCTTCTTTAAGGTAGCCCTAAAGAAAGAAATCTAGGGGGCTAAAGTCTGGGTTGTGAGGTGCCCACTCAAAATCAGTGTGAGCCTGATCACACGGCCACCAAAATTCTCTTTCAGCCAATCTCGGGATAGGTTTGAGGTGTGAAAGCTTGCTCCATTTTGCTGAAGCCAGAACTTCCCCATAAATGACCGGCACATGGTCTGCAGCTTCCTCTGGGAGGTTTTGAGGACCTCAACATACCGCTCCTTGGTGACTGTCACTGTCGCGCCAGATTTCTCAAAGAAAAATGGTCCGATGATGCCTCTGGCTGAGATTGCAGTCTATACCGTGCATTTATGGGAGTGTAGGGGCTTAGTGGCTACCTTATTTGGTCTGAAGGTCCTCCAAAAGACATTAGTTTTCGAGTTTAGCTTTCCTTCAAGATGGAAGTGAGCTTTATCTGAGGTCCAAAGGAGGTTAAGGAAAGTTGGGGTCTCCTGAATCTTCTCCAGTATCTTGACTGCCATAGCCTTTATCTTCTCCTTGTCTTAGGCTGTAAGGGTCTGCTTCGTCTGTATTCTGTATTGGTTGGCCTTTACATCCATTACTAGCACTCTCCTGCACGTCTCACGGGATATACCGAGGGACTGACTTCGCTTACGCACAAAGCGTTTTGGACTCTGCTAAACTGACTCTCTCACGCTCTCGAAGAGTTCAGCTGTACGCTTCCTGGGGCGTCTTGAATGGCTTGTATGGTTGTTACTGGTTGCATTGAGGTTCTTTACTGCCTCATAGTTCTCGAAGTAGTGCACCCAGTCCTGAATTTTGCTCTAGGACGGGGCTTTTTTACATTCGAACTGATGCACAAAAGTGTCCTGCACTTTCTTGAATGAGCCTTTCTTGTAGTAATATTTGACGCAGTATATTCTTTGCTGGAGCTCCAATTGGGATATAGTTGTGTCCACAGGTGTCGCTTCTATCATGTCCTGCAAAGTAAAGGTGATTAGTGAATGAATGAAGGATATATCACAAAAAGTGTGGGCAGGCCCGTTTTTGGGGAGGTCACCGTGTATTTTGTCCAAAATCGCCGGAACGGAATTATTTAATCTTCTCTGAAATTTACGAATATTAACACATTCCCATCCACTTCTGAAATTTTCTTTTTTCCAAAGTGGCACTATTTCCTTTCTTTTATTCACTTGTCTTCATACCTCTAAAGGGTTATTAACATTACAACATTCATATGGAAACAACTTCTAGCCAATTGGGAGTAATTTAACTAAGTCTAAGAAAAAAATTGTTTTTTAACAATGAACTGAATACTACGCGTGGCCTCGAGTTTTCATGCAGAATTTGACTAAATTATGTCAGAAACAAACTCTAAATATTTAATTTCTTTAGTAGCAAATAGCTTTCTTTTATTTTAAATAAATTATGAAATTATAAAAAATAATTTAGAGACAACCTGCAAATTCATTTATCTATGGTCGGCGAGTACCAAACGGCTAATGGGGGTACCATATAAATACCGGAGGTAACGTGTAAGAGTGAGCGGGTACCAGGGAATTATACATATCTACAGGTACCGAATGAAATAATGACTAGGTAGTGAATATCGTTTAAGTATCAGGGGGTCCCTGTTAAGTACCATTAAGCACCAGGTCAGTATAAGGTGAGTGTTGGGCACGACCTGACACGTCCAGGTCAGGTCATCAGATGCTGACATTGAGAGGTGATGTCGAAGGGGCGGCTAAGTGAATTAAATGCAACCACACCCGTGCATGAGGTGGAGGAAGACACTATGCCCGGAAAGAACTCAAGTGTATAATAATACCATGAACCTTTCCAATGAGTTTCGGTTGAATTAGGAGACTATCCGTCCATGACCTTCCTTAACATCTCCTTTTCTACTTATGTTCCTTTAGGCATAATAGATCCGATGAAGGAAAAAGGGTGATAAACAAAGATAAGAAACGGTATAAGGAAGAAACGAGATTAGGAAGATAAGGAGATAAGTACAAGCATTTATCTATCATTTGGGAAAATTTGAAATTTGATCAAACCAAAATTTTTGAAATTAACTAATCTTTAAAAGATGATTAAATAATATCATTAAATATTTAAATTTTTATTTTAATCGAAACCTACTAAGTTCAGTCGATAAATATCTAAAGCAAGGCAATATTTAAATATAAGGAAAATTGACTTCGTGAGTTCCGATTTGAGATCAATTGCTATATATCGATTATCCCCCCATTCGCTACGGTCAAATGGATTGTGGTCTAACCACAGCTGCAGGTGATTATAGTGTAATGAACCAACCCGCGGTCTGTTCAGATTATCTGGATTAGAAAAAATTATAACGGCCAGTTGTTCTGGCATTTATCCCAAGAAAGTTTGGAATCGCCCTCTCTCGGGCACTCGAGAACTTCATTTATTTTTATAAGGTATTTAAATATAAGCTGAAAGGAATGCAATTGTGGTAAATAAATCGGTAGTTCAATAAACCGGAACAAACATGGATTTTACATAAACAATAAACTACTGTAATGGTTAAATTGAAAAATGAATGCAGTATCCAACAATGGCTATATGGAATTACATAAGCGAATGTAACGATTTTGCACATGGTGGCGGAGCTGGTAATTCTTCTCGGTGTTTAGCACGACAGGGACTAAGAATAAGTACACTAACCACGAAGATTGATAACGCCAGAAGGCAGACAATAGAAGATCAGAAATCGAGTCTTTGTCGTGGTAAGGTTATAAACTAGAAAGGAACTGTTAAGGCAGACCACAGACAGCCGAAAATTATTGAGTAGAGAATTTTCAGTGGAAAGATCGTCAAGCCAAAAAGGCTGTCGTACATCGAGGTGGAAGGAATACCTACCCTTCGTATCTTTCTTGCTGAGAATGAGCTAACTCTCGAGGACTGAAAACGTTAAAAAGAAATTCTAGCGATGCGGTTAGGACAGACAATCCAAAATAGTAACTGCGTCATCCCAAATCTCCTTGATCTCTGGCTATTAGTTTAGCCGTTAGGTGTCACCTGCATTATTTCGAACAAAAAATTCAATGCTAAAGCAATAGAGGCATCTGTTTCGACCAGGTGACGCTGTACAAAGCTATCTTGTTTGGCTTCTCGATTATGAGAGCATAACCTAGAACAGGTAGCACGTGTTTTATAGAGCTCTCAGTCTGTTGATCTATTTTTCAGATTTTTCTATAGTTTGTTTGTTTTTTTTGTTTTTTTTCTCACCACAATCAGCGAAAGCTAAGTTGCTCTTCTTTTTTTATTTCTTATTGCTACTTAAATTCTTTCTTTGTTTGAATAAGTGATGGAGTTTGGGGATGAAAGTGAGCATGAGTGTCGGAATGTATGCATTGGTTGTGGTGTATTAGGTGAGGGGTATACATGTGTTGTATGTGGGCTGCGTGAATGCATTGTAGATTTAGAGGGGATGAGAAGGCAGGATTTAGACAGGATATGTAGGCTGGAGGGGTTAGTTGCTGAGCTCAGGAGGGAACTTAGTGTTAGGCCTAGAGCTGGGAATAGGTTAGGTGGTGAGGTAGGCCAGTTAGATGTTTCAGGTGAAGGTAGAGGGCCAGTGGAGGAGGTAGGATGTGATAGTTCTAGTGATAGTGAAGTTAGCCCCCTTAGATTAGTTAGAAATAGGCCTAGTGAGGATGGGGGACAGTGGAGAGTGGTTAGGAAACATGAAGCTAGGGAGGCTTCTCCTGTTCTTTGTGAGAATAGGGTTGCCTCTTTTGAGGTGGTTAGCCAGGGGGAGAATAGGTGTGTGAGTCAGAGGGACACAGATCCTATTAGCTTGACTAATAGATTCAGTGCCCTAAGAGAGGAAGTAACTGGAAGTGATATGACTGATGGGGGTGGGGGTGGAGGTAGAGTGACTGGTAGTTTGAATGAGAATAGGAGTGGGGATGGAGTTAGGTCTGTGGGGGTTAGGAATAGGAGTCTGACTGAAGTGCTTGTGATGGGTGATTCGCGAGTTAGATATTTAGATAGGAAGTTGAATGCAAGTAGATTGAATGGTTTGAGGGTGTGTTTGCCGGGTGCTGGAGTGAGAGATCTGTCTGATAGGTATGAGGAACTGGTGTCTGGCTGTGCAAGGGATGCGGTTGTGATTACACATGTAGGAGTGAATGATGTGAAGAAAGTGGGTGCATGTGAGTTACGTGAGAGGTACAAGAGGTTGATTGAAAAGGTGAAAGAAAGTAGAATGAAAGGTGTTGTGACAGGTGTGCTTCCAAGAATGGATGTTGGGGTAGAATGGATGTCTCGTGCAATTGGGCTGAATGATTATGTGAGGAGGATGTGTGAGATGGAAGGTGTCATGTTTGTGGATGTGTGGGATAGGTTTGTTGGAATGAAAGAAATGTATGCGATGGATGGACTGCATTTGAGTAGGAGGGGGGTAGATGTGTTGTGGGAGGAGTATGATCGTGTTATTAGGTCTTTGCGGGCGGGAAACTAGATACTAATAGTGGTCAGGGAATTATGAGAGGACATTATAGTACTGAAAGTAGAATGGACTTGGCAGATAACAGAAATAGGTTCCAAGGCGATAGAGGTGAGGTCATTCAAGTTTCAAGAGGTGCTTCAGGGATAGGGGGGTTAAATTGTTTCTATACAAATGCTCGTAGTCTTAGAAACAAGAAGGATGAGCTATTTAGTTATATTAGCAATGAGGATATAGATATATTATGCGTTACTGAATCATGGGTTAATGAAATAGAATTTAATGACACTATAAGTGAATTTGATTTTCAGGGCTATAATATGTACATTAGTCAAAGGACAGGTAGGATTGGTGGAGGAATAATTATCTATATAAAAAACAACATTGTTTCAAGTTTAAATACTTCAATAAAGCAGGATGGAGTTGAGTCACTTTGGATAGATATTAGGTTCAGTAAAAATAGAATGGTGCATTTGGGAGCTTTTTACAGGCCACCTGGGCAGACTGATGATATAGATGAACTAATGATAAAGGAAATAAGTAAGGGATGTGAAACAGATGCAGTTATTATTGGGGACTTCAACTTAAACTCTGTGGACTGGGAAAATATGATAGGTAGGGATAGAACAAGTGGCAGGTTCATAGAATGCTTTGAGGATAATTTTTTGAATCAATTTGTTAACGATTCAACGAGGGGGGACAATATATTAGATTTAGTACTTTCTAACAGTGATCATTTAGTTCAAGAATTGACTGTTGGGGAAGCATTGGGAAATAGTGACCATCAGATAGTTCGTTTTAACTTGGGAATTGAGAAGGGTAAAATAACTGAGAATGCTGAAAAAGTTCCAAGTTTTCATAAGGGAGATTATGTAAAACTTCGAAGCTTGCTAAATTTGGTAGACTGGGATATAGAATTCAGAGCTAAAAATGCTTATGGGATGTGGGATACTTTCAAGCATATAATAAATGTAGTCCAAGAACAATGTATCCCAATGAAGGCCATTAGGAACAAAAGTAGGAAACTATTATGGTGGAATCAGGAGATAGCTAGAAAAATTTCAGAGAAGAAAAGGGCATATAAAAAATTACAGGTAGAAAATAATATTCAAAATTTAAGTGATTATAGAATGGCTAGGAATGAGTTAAATAAGATTATAAAGAAGAACAAAAGGGTGTCAGAAATTAAATTAGCTCAGGATAGCAACAAAGATCCTAGAAAGTTCTTTAGTTACTATAAAATTAATAACAAGTGTGGCAGAGTTAAAATAGGACCTATCAAATATGAAAGGTTTGTGAGAGAAACTGATGAGGAAATAGTTGAGGTACTAAATGGTCATTTTGCATCAGTATTTACAAAAGAGAAACTAAATAGTCCTATGTATAGTACTCATAGGTCAGGAAAAGAGGTGTTTACTAACATTTGTGTGGATCGGAGGATGATAAAAGGACTAATAGGTGATTTAGATACTACCAAGGCCTCCGGCCCTGATAATATTCATTCTAGGATACTTAAAGAAGGGGTAGAAAGTATCTCAATAGCTCTGGACAAGTTATATACTAGGTCATTGGAATATGGAGAAATACCCGATGATTGGAAGAGAGCGAATGTAGTCCCCATTTTCAAGAAGGGTAGTAAAGAGGATCCAAATAACTTTAGACCGGTTAGCCTAACTCCTGTAGTCTGTAAAATACTTGAGAAAATAGTTAAAAAAGGGATTTGCCAACATCTAGAGAGGGAGGGGTTAATCAGCGATGCTCAGCATGGGTTTAGATCAGGTAGATCATGTTTGACTAACTTACTAGACTTTCTGGAGTTTGTAACAGATCAAGTAGATAAGGGAGAGAATGTAGATATAATTTACTTAGATTTTAGTAAAGCATTTGATAAGGTACCACACAGGAGACTAGTTCATAAATTAAAAATGATTGGGATATGTGGGGGTGTTTCAAATTGGATAGCTGAGTGGCTGAAAGACAGGAAGCAAAGGGTAGTGCTAAATGGTGTAAAGTCAGAGTGGAGGGATGTTATCAGTGGGGTTCTTCAGGGATCAGTTCTCGGTCCATTATTATTTGTCATCTATATAAACGATCTTGGGGAGGCAGTTAATAATAAAGTGTCAATTTTTGCGGATGATACCAAATTAGCAGCTGTAGTTAAAGATATTGATGATAATTTTAAAGTGCAGGGGGACTTAAATAAATTGTTATCCTGGGCACATAAGTGGCAAATGACTTTCAACCTTGATAAGTGCAAAGTTATTAACATGGGAAAAGATAATAGAGAATTTAACTATGAAATGGATGGGCATTGGCTGAGCTCAGTAGAGGATGAGAAAGATCTAGGAGTAGTAATAGATAAGTCATTAAGGTTTTCTAAGCAGTGTATTGAAGCAAGAAATAGGGCAAATAGAGTGCTGGGTTTTATTAAGAGAAATGTCAGTTACAAAAGTAAGGAGGTTATTCTTAAACTCTATAACTCTTATGTTAGGCCACATCTAGAGTACTGTATACAGGCATGGTCCCCACATTTTAGACACGATATTAACCTTCTTGAGTCAGTGCAACGGAGGGCAACAAAGATTATTCCTTCCCTGAGGCACCTTGAATATGAAGATAGACTGAGGGTATTAAATATGTTCTCGTTCGAAAGGAGGTGTGTGAGAGGGGATATGATTGAGCTGTTTAAAATTTTTTCCGGGATAGATAAATTGGATGTTAGCAAGTTTTTTGAGTTAGATGATGGAAATCGGACTAGAGGTCACTACTTGAAAATTAAAAAGCAAGGGTGTAGGTTGGATTTAAGAAAATATTTTTTCACCAATAGAGTGGTAGACTTCTGGAACAAATTGCCGCAGAGGGTAGTAGGTAGTCCAAATCTAAATGTATTTAAGAGTAGGTTGGATGAGTTTATGGGAAGGGAAGGTTGTGATGGTTCCTAAGTTTTGTATATATTAATATTGTTTGTATATATCTATAGCTGCATGATTTAGTTCTTGACAAGCCTTGATTGGTGATACCCTTGTTTCTGGATGCAATCCTCTGGATGTAGTTTTCCTGGGAGTTTGGGTGCCTTGAAAAAGAGGCCGCTTGACTCGGATGACCTATGATGAGCCCTTGTGGCTTTTGTCATCCGTTATATTATATTGTGGGGGACTTTGATTTTGTCTTCCCCTGGTGATGGTGCTTTTTGTGGGTGGGTTTTGACGGAGGCGGATGACCTTTGATAGGCCCTTGTGGCTTTTGTCATCCGTGTAATTATGTTATGTTATGTTATGTTAAAGCGAAGGCTCAACTTGACTGCGCTTGTCGCTTGGATCGCTCTCTTACATACTAGGTGTGCGGTAAAGTCAACTTGCTTTAATTCCCATCCAAGCCAAGTAATTTGAACTGCCCTCTAGGGATGCACTCCTACAAAAGTTTGGTCACAATAAATATTTTTATACAATTCTCTCGAACAATAAATACATTTATCATGAAGGGAAGCTTTACTCGAACAACTGGCAGTTAATTGGTGGCAACCTTCCTTTCCAGAAAAATCCACATATCGGGAGAGGCTGGAGAAGCCACATTTTCTCCCTCCTCATCACTAGTTTCCCCATTTAGTTATTAGCGCTAAATACTTTCACACATTTTTGCCTTCGTCAGCATCATTGGACATCGTCAATCAAGTGGAGATTAAAAAATCATGGAAATAAACAGGAAAAGTAAACCGTTCTGTTCTATTTCATTGGCTGACTAAGAGAAAAGACCTTCAAAATTCGATTTTGGGGGCGAAGGATTAAGGATATCAGTTGTGTTCACAAGAGTTAGGTAGAAAAAGGCTTCTAATGTATCTCGAAATAATTATTTAAACTGGTATTTAATGCGAATCATGTAAATTATGAATGTTAATTTGGCGCGAGAGGGACCCTTATGCGTATGTTAGGGATAAAGTGTTTGTAGTTCAAAATCTTTTAAAGAACGGGAAAGTTTAAGCAAATATAACTGATATCCAAGTTTGAAGTGCATAATTAAATTGTTCTTATATATATATATATATATATATATATATATATATATATATATATATATATATATATATATATATATATTAATGGATCAGGATGACGGGACAAGTAAGGGAATACCAGGTAAAGCATTGGAAACACTGCTACAGCTGACATCTGACATCTGAATGACAATATGCTTCTCTGGGCTCAAAGTACATAGGAAGATCTGTGGTTTATATTTAGAGAGATACGACTGTTGAGTCGAGGTTCTTGAAGCAGTTTCTCCAACTCCCATAAAGAATTAGGCTAGAGTTTTATCCTGTGCTGCGGCAAGAGCTCTCTGCCGACATTCAGCTAGCACATTCGAATTACCCTTCTTGAATCGGAAGTAAAATAGGAGCAATTTACAACATTATTTAATATAAAATATTACTTAAAAATAATCAGATCAGTCTAGCGAGGGATAATTGTTAAAATTGAATGGCTGAAGTAGATCCAAATTCTGACCTCGGTAGATGAAGGGTAGTGAACTGATTGAAATCGCGAATGATGAGTTATTTCTATAAACGCACTGATATGTAGCAGATATTGTCGGAGCCTATGAAATATGTCTTGTTAACGTACATTTGTATTAAGGGCGTATTTGTACATATGTTTTTAGGACATGAAAAAATGCGTGGTTTATTCGTGTGGTACTGGCAAGATCGTGAAATAATTATTGAGGAATTCGGAATTCAGGTCTCAGTTTAAATGTGGTTGCATATTAGTAAAAAAAAACATGTATAGGAATATAAATATGATAAGTGATTAAATGTTCAATTTTCCCAAGCGGGAAGAGTGTGAGAGAGGGAAAATACTACAAACACACGTTCTTCTGAAGAGAAGTTCGTGTGAAAGGCGAAAATGCGTACATGAATGTTTGTTGTGGAATGGACAAACAGCCCAGAATACTCTAACTTCCCAATAAATCATTTTGCATGTCGAAGCACCTTTTGAAATCAATCTCATAATAATTAAAACATGAAATGAAAAGGCTATGTACAAACAACAACAGATAATATAACTATTATACTTAATTCTGATATATTATGAATATGTCAATAATATGTATCTTTGTGATGTAATTGAGTAAGAATATTAAATTAAAAGCACAGTATATGATAAAATCTACCAATGAAGAGTTAAAACAAAATAAAATAACAGCAAGTACAAGGGATAAATTATAATAGCAAACTTGGCCATGAAACCAAATATGAGAGATTAAATGCGAGGGGCGGTCAATAAGTTTTACAATTCGGATATAAGGAAACGAGATATGAGGAAAAGTGTTTTATTTTTTCAATATAACTACCCTCGAACCAATGCACTTGCGCCACTTGTCCCTGAGGCTTCGAATTCCCGACAACCAGAAATCTCCCAACTGCTGTTCAATCCACTCCTGGGCGGCGAGCCGAACATCTTCATCGTCCCCAAACCGGCAGCCACGCAGTGCAGCCTTGAGCTGGCGGAATAAAAAGTAGTCGCTAGGGGCTAGATCTGGACTGTAGGGGGGATAGTTGAGCTCCTCAAATCAGTACTCGCGCAGGGCAACTTGTGCAACTCTGGCCTTGTGGACTTTGACAACGTTGAAGTCGATCATGGGGCGTGAGGTTTCTAGGGACCCAACGGGCACAGACCTTGGTCATGGCCAAATTGTCGTGGATGATGTTGATAACAGTTCCATGTGATATTCCAAGTTCTCGCTCGATTTCTTCGACTTTCACCCGTCGATTTTCGAGGATCATCCTCTCCACATGGGCCACATTGTCCTCGTTGGTCGCGTCTGACAGGCGTCCTGGACGGGGTCATCTTCAAGGGACTCAAGACCATGGCGAAAGTCCCTATTCCAGCGAGCAATGGTTGCATAGGAAGGGGCGGTGTCGGTGTACACTGCAACCATGCGTTCATGGATCTCTTTTGCATTCTTGCCTTCCTTGGTCAAAAATTTGATCACTGCGCGGTGCTAAACCTTCTCCATTGTTGAAAAATTTGTGACTGACGATCTGCGATCAGCTACTGCTTCTTAAATAGACGAGGCAGGATCGTGCGGCTGCAGGTCCTGACTTTTCATAACTTGTCCTAACACTCCCACAAACAGCCATCTCCCTTCCTCTGTTTTGCCCTACCGATTCGCAAAATTTATTGACCACCCCTCGTATATACAATGTAACAAAGTTAATCAACGAGGCTTTGCACCGAAATACATTTAATGTACATACATTAAATACATTTCTTCTTTGCCTTACCTAAATATGATGACTCCTTCTGGGTTGACTTTTTATTTCTATCGTTTGATTTATGTTAGTTTATGGAGTATTTATATTTACTATATATGGCTTATTATGTGGTGATATGGGCGTAATCCTGGACCACGCCGGCAACTCCCTATTTATTCAAACATCTGCTGGCTATACAAAACTTAAAGGACCTTTCATGGCTGACGCTAACTACGCTGTTGTCTTCTGCTCAGAGAATCTTGCCTCTAATTTTCGACATATCTCTGAGCTACTCTGACCCTACTTCGATAAACCTATACTTATTAGACTAGATTGCTTTCCCAGTGCCCGTGGAATGGCCCTGTATATCAGATCAGGCTATAATTCACAACACTTGACCAAGTTTGTTTGCCAGTGTCATCAGATAGTGGTTAGTATAGTGGTTAACGCACTAGCCCGGCAATCGTTGGGTCCTCAGTTCCAATCTCTATCCAGATTCTTTTTAAAACTGAGACTATTGACTAAAGAGGTTACCTCCGTGACTAAGCATCACGGTGGGGATGGATAAGCGGAGCTCGTAGCCATGACAACGCCACCTAAGAGAAGGATTTTTCTGATTTCAAAATCCCAGAGCCACAGGCATAATTGCCTCTTCCAGAAGATCATATGTGAGTCATGACTGTCATTTAATTGCCATGGCGTCAATACAATCAATAGATGTTAAAGATTCCTTTATCTTTGGTGCAGATCTGAATGCACATCACCAAGAATGGTTGGATTATGTATCTCCAACAAATAGAAATGGTCTCGTTGATTTGGATTTCTCGAACTTTTCTGGTTGTGAACAACTAATTCGTGGACCTACACACAATTCTGGCAATTGCCTGGATCATATTTTAACTGATGTTCCAGGCGTCGTTGAAGCTTCTGTCCTTGCTCCTATTGGTACTTATGACCATAATGTCATCAGTTGTAACTTTTTTGTAGCCATTACTGTGCCTCATATCAGCATCTCCCATCAGGTTTATATTGAGTCTCGTGTTAATTGTGACAATGTTTCTCATGAAATTGAGGGACTTCAGTGGAATGCTATTTTCCAATCCAGTGACCCTGTTTCGGCTCTTAATTCATTTTTATTAGACATACTACATAGAAGAGTCCCATGCGAGATAATTAAATCACGTTTAAGGGATAAATCCTGGTTTAATGATGACTGTAAGCGAGCCTTTGGGGACAAGCAGGCAGCTTATCATCTTTGGAAACGAAACAGGTGTCAATTTCTATGGGACAACTATGTTACTTTTAAAACTGAAGCTCCGAGAATTTATAATGCAGCTGAAACTGCTTATAAGTCTCACTTGCAGGAGGTTCTTGATGGTGCTACTCAACCATATAAATGGTGGTCCTCTCTCAAGGCTTCCTTGCTTGGTGTGAATTCTAGTATGCCTCCTCTTCGTGAGTCTAATAGTTCAGTGTGTTTTGATGAACTAAGAAAAGCTCTCTGATATTTTTATTCACAATCAGTGTAACCAAGAATTATCTCCACCCTTGACTTGTTTTCTATTGCCAAAACTTGTCTTTGTTGCTTTTAGATCCAATGAATTGAAGAAATTTCTTTGGGATCTTGACACATATTGTAGGACAGACCTAGATAATTTTTCCCCTCTATTCTTTAAGAAGTGTGACACAGTTATAGCGCCTAAATTGGCCCTAATATTTAGATTGCTCTGAAGTCTGGTAGTTTTCCATCTTGTTGGCGCAAGACCAACATCACTCCCATTCCCAAGGGAGCTTCAGCTTCAGCTTCTCCTTCTGAGTACCGGCCCATATCTATTACACCTATTGTATCCAAGATCATTGAGTGTTTTATGGCTAAGCGGATATCCAAATACTGTGGAAACTTTAATTTATTACCTAATTCTCAATTTGGATTCCGTAAGGGTTTGGGAACTTGTGATGCACTGTTGACTCTGTCTAATGATCTGGGGTCTTTTCTAGACCGTACGTTTGAATCTCGACGTAGTAAACCATAAGGCTCTGATCGAAAGTTGAAACTTCTTGGTATTGGTAAAAATTTTCTTAAAATCTTTACGGGCTTCTTAAATAATAGATTCCTGTGTAATTGTTGATGGTATCTCTTCTGCTTCAGTGCCTGTTGTTTCTGGTGTTTCATAGGGCATTATCCTTGGTCCTTTGTTTTTTATTATTTTTACTTTCGATATGGGCAGTCATCTTGAAAATAACCTTGTATCCTATGCCTCTGTTAACTATCCTAGTATCAGAGGTCAAGTTGCTGCGTCCTTGAACCGACATTTGTCTAGGATCACTTATTAGTGTCAACTTTAGGGCATGAAACTTAATGCTAGCCAAACTTATTATATTACTATCAGCAGATCCTGTATATTGGATCCACCTCATCCCTGTTTGCATATTTCGGGTGAACAGGTTGAGGAAGTTTCTAGTTTGTGTTTGTTGACGGTATCTTTTAACTCTAAGCTGAATTTTGAGAAGCACATCCGTTTCTTATTTTCCTCAATTGTCCAGAAGACGCTTGAAAACTTTTGGTCGTGACTCCACAGTGATAAAATCTTTTTATGTTTTCATCTTGCCCCATTTTGAGTACTGTGCTCCTGTTTAGATATCGCGGCCAACTCCCATTTGACATTGCTAGATCGAGCTTTAAATTTTATTAAGTTTATGTCTCCTGAGCTTTCCCTTGATTTGACCATCAGCGGCAAGTTGGCGCACTTAGTGTTTTATTTAAAGTTTTTAATACAATCGCATCCGTTACATAGTGTCTTGCCTGGACCTTTCAATCCTGTCCTTGTGATAAGGTATACTCTTTTTGTCTTAATGAATTTGCTATGAATCCTATGAAAACTTTCACTTTGAAATTTTGTCTGTGTTGTGTTCTTTTATTTGTCAAAATTTTGAATCAATTACCCAATGATATTGTCTCTTCTCCTAACATCTCTACATTTAAGTCTCCATTAAATGTCTATCTATTACAGTAACTCCTCATTCATTATTTGGGCTTACTAGGGACCTGTTTCCTTTTGTTGCCTCTGCCTTTCTCCACTACCCTTGGTATTTTGTGCGAATTCAATTCTGTTGTATCGGCACCCTGGGGAGGCTTTAATAACTTCATGATGATCATAATAATAATTATATAATTAGCACCTCAAAGTGTGGGCAAATAATTGGAACTATTCAGCGTTTTAAACTAGCTTAACGGACCACAGAAAAGCAAATTTAATTTAAAGTGTGAGGGATGATTTTCAAACCAATTACACTGTACAACAATGAAAAAAAAAACTCGAAAACTCGAATAAACTTTTCTAGTGGTATTTTCTACGTAAATCACGAATATAGCATCCGTCTCTTTCTGCGATCCTCCATTTTCTCGTAAATTACCATCTTACTTACGTTAAATACATTGATGGTTCCGTAGGGATTGAATGCAAACAGGATTGGGCCAAAAGTGACAACTCTAAAAGTTATAAACGGATTTTGATATAATTTTAATGGGGTGTTCCTAACGTATTTGTCAACCTAACCTGTGAAATTTTTGAAAGTATAATCAATACTTTTTAGTTATATGGGTCCAAATCCGTTGTAACTTAAGCAGCCATTGATAATTCCTATTTTTACTTTTTATTTAGTATTTGTTGTTGTTACTATGTATTTATATTATTTTTCACACATTACAGTGATTTTTCTTTACGGGAGACAGAGAGAAAATGCCTAGAGAATCCAAAATTTCCCCAAGTAGTTTCTGTTATATATGTGGATCATTTACATTAAGACAATGCAAGAGACTGTTGACTAAAAATGCGAGGAAACTTGATGAGTTGTACTTTGGGTGTAAAATGGGTGACCATGACAAACACTGGGAACCTCACATATGTTGTGTCAGGTGTACAAGTCCCCTTTCTGCCTGAATAAAAGGCAAAGGGGTTGGCCTCATGTTTGGCATAACAATGGTTTGGAGGGAGCCAAATGACCATTCAACGGGATAGTTGTTGTTTGTTTTATGGTGAGAACAAGGGTGGAATGAGGTTGTTACTGAAAGTGTTCTGAGATGGTATGGGCATATAAGGCGATGGATGGGAATAGTCTTGTAAGGAGGAAATATTAAAGTGTAAGGTTGTGAGAAGGGCTGGAATACCGTGTAAGAGTATGGTTTATTATGTTAACGAATATTTGAGAGAAAAGGTTGACTGAAGTTATAGTGGTTGATATTGTTTATGATAGATTTTCATAGAGGGGGTTTGTGAGCGGGCCTACGGACCCGTTGCCCTGAGATGAATCCTGACTAGATGAAATGATACAGCCATTCCATTGCTATGAAGGATCAATTTGGTTTGAAATAAATTGGTGGGAGACATTGTGCTAAAAAGGTGTGGGACAGGCGGTTAGTTTTTAGTGGCGTTGAAGCGGGCGGACCCAACATTGTGGTAACTCTCAAGATGAATTCTTCAAACCTCCGTAAGGATTTATATGAGTTATCTGTTTGAAGAGTTGGTTCGTTCAGATGTTTTGCAAGAGATTGTGTAAGTGTCTGAAAGGGTAACGAGTGTGTATGTTTTTAAATGTGTTTTGAGATGCAGATGAAGTTCATTGTATTGGTGAATGATTGCTAAATCTTCACTACCTCTAGATTTAGAGTTGTTGTGGGATATGATTGCTAACTGAATATTTCTTGCTGTGATAGTGGTGGTGGAGTTTGATTATGTGTGTGTGTTTTATGGATTTCTTTGTTTTGTCTATGTTTAGGTTGGGAATTAGTATTTAAGTGGTGTTTCCTGGGTATGTTGCAGTTTTTTTGTTGGGCTAATTTTTTGTTGCGACTATTCAGTGACTTGCGTGGTAGTATCTTATTTAGTGAACTACAGGTTTGCGTTGTTTGTTTATGGTTTAATTTGTATTGGTTCTGGTCTGCCGCTGTATTGATATTAAGTTGAATTGGGATGCGAGTATTACGGTGATGGATTTGGTGTTGTTCTTGTTGCGAAGGTGCTCTGTTTTATAATAGTTTATATCTATCTTTTTGACAGTCTAAAATTTTTTTTATTAAGTTTAGGTTCTAACTTTTCGTTTAATTCTCAAGGTAATGTTTTATTTTACTGCATGGTGTATGTGGTATTGGTTGTCAAAGAAGTATCCTTGTATTTTAAAAGCATGTAATTCATTTTTGATCAGTTAAACAGGTATTTTAAAAGAGAGTTTCAGCACCATCGGGGACAACATTGTTACCACCTACATGTGAAGGACTGTTTGCACTTTTAGCTCCGATGTCCGCAAAGTGTACTGATCTATAGTTATATAAATTCAACACATTTTGTATTTCTGCATCTTCACCACATTTCTTAGAGATCTACCTAAAAATCTTCCGGGCGAAGATGCTCTGCTTGGATACCACTTTTTCTATTTCCTTGAACACTCATTCAGCCTTTCATGAGTTGTTGATTCCTTTTGTCTACTCATTGATCACTCTCTGAACGACCATTTTCACCATCCTAATCACTCATCATTGAGCCATATTCGTGAATTCCAATTGCTCACACCTGAACATACCGTGAGACAATTCTTATATATATATATATATATATATATATATATATATATATATATATATATATTCCCGGCCAGGAATTTCAAACTTTTTTCCCCTGGCGTTATCTCTGTCTTCTCGTTAAAGGATTGCCTTCATTGTGCCGCCCTCTGCTCTCTATGATTCTAGTCTTCTTCTAATGTCCCTTTCTCTTACCTCTAAAAAAACTCCTGTTTCTTGTCTCATTGCTCATTCCGTCAAATTTCTCTTTCCTGTACTATATATATATATATATATATATATATATATATATATATATATATATATATACATATATATATATATTATTAAAAAGCTCACAAAGTAAACATGAGTCAAAGTTATTCAGATACAGCCAGAAAGGACAAGTGAAAAACGATTCCGAGCGCTTTCGTCTTTATTCTTAAAGACCTTTATTGGGGATTTTATATATGTAGTGATAATAGGGTCTAGCATGAACAAAACCAGGGCTAAGGTTGAAATTGGGAACGCGTTGATGGAGATACATTCTAATATATTTCTCGAAATATAATTACTGCATTTTATGACTGGTTTGGCACCGTTCGAGTTAATGCTATGGTTAAGATTGTACATATGTAGGAAAAGCGTAGATTGCTCACTGTGATTACGTACATTGGCTTGATGTTGCTTAACCCGGACATCTAGATCTTTCCCGGGTTGTCCATAATAACATTTTTGGTAGTTGTTGCAGCCTATCGAATAAACAATGCCAGTTCAGGGGCGGGTGGGGGGGGGTGAATTTTTGACAAGGATGCGATAAATTGTAATCTCGTACTTAAAAATAAAATTTATGTTCAGAGACCTCAGTAAACTAGTTAATTTAATAAAAATATGGTTATAGGGTAAAACTGATAACTTTTTGGTCTGAAACTTAGCGATATTAACATTAGTTTGATAATAGGAACGCTTGGCGGATTTATAACAATTGTTGAGAAAGTACAGAGGGTAGCATAAATTTATCCATATTTTATATATTCTATCGACTTCTTTGTCTATGTATTGTGGTGAGACAATTCTAAGGGCACGCAAAAACATAGAGGAGAAAACACTTTGTTTGATGCTATTATGGTGGTTAGAATAAAAATATATATAAGAGTCTATGGCTGTGGGTTTTCTATATATTTCATATTTGAAAAAAGGGTTTGTCCGATGAATTAGAATATCTAGGAAGGGAGTGTGCGATCTTTCTCAACTTCTGAGGTGTTAATTTTAGTAAGAAATGTATTAATATTTAAATTATTAGGCCAAAGGCAAAGGATGTCATCAACATATCGCATCCAAGCTATAGGGGTTTCATTAATTCGGGGAAGTATTTAGATTTGAAGAAATCCATGTATAGGTTGGCGAGTACAGGGGACAAACAATTCCCCATTGCCATTCCAAAGGTTTGGCGATAACACTTTCCATTAAAGGTAAATTTGAAATTGTTGATGCAAAGAGCAATGAGTTTAATGCGGGTATAAGCGGGTATAGGGAGAGCAACTGCTTCGAGGTGTTCCTCAAAGAAATTCAAGAGATCGGGTACAGGAACTTTAGTAAAGAGGGAACAAACATCGAAACTAACCAGGCTAAAATTATCAGGGTAGGGGAGCTCATTAAGTTTACTAATGAGGTGCATTTATTGATAATATGTGAATTGGAAATGGTTCCAACCAACGGGCTTAGGAGAGAGGCTAACCATTTTGATAGGGCATAGGAAACCCAAGGCGCATTGGTTTATCAGGTTTATGGGTTTTAATAACACCATAAAGGTAGGGAATGGAACCATTTGAAGATTTAAATTTACTAATGAGGTCAGGGGATCCTTTAAGTTGAGAGCGAACAGTTGAGAGAAATTCTATGTTTACCTGGTCATTAGGATTCCTTCTAAGGGTCTCATAGGTGGAGGTATCGAAAGTAAGATATTCATCTTATCTAAATATAGGGATTTGTCAATTAGTACAACGGCGGCGGATTTATCAGCCTTACAAACACGAATGTTCTTATTATTACTAAGGGAACTTATCGCTTTTTGAAACCTAACAGGATAATTATTGTTCACATGGCTTAAGCAATTATAAACATAACCTTTAGCAATGGAAATATCATTACGGGACACGTCACTAAATTTTTCTAACTGGGCAAATTCGTTGGCAATTTTAAGCACCATTCGGGGGGGGATGGGGATGGGAGAGAAAGTATTAGCCCATAACCTAATGCGTTGTAGGTATCAGTATCAAACTCTTGAGTCGAAAGGTTTGCAATGAGACGTTGTAACTTGGTGGTGTGTCTATTTTTCTCATTTAGGCTACTTCTCCTTAACTTGGAAAAATATTCCATTGCGTAAGGGGTTTCAGGAATTTGTACCCCCTAATTAAAGTCCAGAGATGGGTAGTCTGATCTTCTCTTCCACTATTTGAAGCAATGTATGTCCAGCCTCCTGTTCATTCCTTGAAAAGGTCCCTAAGAATAAAGACGAAAGCACTCGGAATCGTTTTTCACTTTTCCTTTGTGAGTGTATTTGCATATATATATATATATATATATATATATATATATATATATATATATATGGAGAATGAGTTACCACTTGTATCGAAGTGTCAACGTCTTGGGGTAGAGGTCATATAGCTTTAGAACGAAATAGAATATATCCTTTTATTGTGCATTGTCCTGTTCGAAAACAATAATGTGATTTTTAGAGTGGTGTATCTAATAGGAAGAAATTGTTTAACTCCTCTCTTGTTTTTGAGATCCGGACAAATAATACCAGTTCCAAATAACAATGGGCAATCGAAGGTCATACGGAACACCCTGCCTTCCAAGTTGAGGGAAAAGTCATGTGGAGAGATTGAGAGAAAAGAAGAAGGATCAAAGTAGACATTTCTAATTCATGAGACAAGCATCTGAATTATTACAAAGAATAATGAGTCAGGTGTAATAGTTAAAGTTGAGTGCAACTATAAATTATAACCTAGGGTTTTATCTCATGCTTTATGCTTTAACTCACGATGTAAAATAAAAAAGCAACTATTAAGGGCATTTTACATGAATATATCAGCGAGCAATTATTATATGAGACCAATTATTATGTAGATTTGAATTTGTTATTGTCGGAATGTATTTGCTCGTATTTTCTCTCAAATTCTATCGAAACACTCTTTTAAGTTGTGAATGATAAATTTGTGTGTTTGATCCAACATGAATAGTGTTTGTGTGAGAATGTTCTTTTATTTCAATGTATGTCGGTTTCGAATTGCGATGGTGAGCACGAACTCTCTTCTAATTTTATGAATTGTTAACGTAGGTTTGTGTTTCAAAGGATTTTATAGGAACTTAAGTAGTGAGATGAAACTCTAGATAGTAGTCGCATGTCTTTTAAGAAGACAAAGTACTATTATCTTGCTCCTTTGGAATGAAAGTCTACTGTGAAGAAAATGGTTAAGAAGTGAGAGTGAATTCATTGCTTTTTTGTGATATTGTTTCGATTTGTGGTACAAAGGGTCTCTGTTCCCGGCGACAAAATTTCACCTGGAATGCATAATTTAGTGTTATAGACCATTTTGACGGGGGAGAGTCCTGATTCAGTTTTCGGTGACTTGCGTATTGCGAGCAAGGTAGCTGGAATATTATGAAACCAATTCCAGTGAGATCTTTTTGCCAGGAGGGATGACTTTATAGTCCTATGACATTTTTTTCCAAGACGGCATTAATGTGCTTAAATTGTTTAAAATGTAATTTTCATTAAATTTAGTAATAAAGGTATTTCAGCAATTAACTGTCTCTCTATTACATCCTGCATGTCTTTGTACATTCTCAGTCTCACCAACTTATCCATATATACCGTTTCGATGATTTCTCTATTATAGACACCTCCAACGATTACAATTATTTGTGAATGGGCGAATCTATTTATATTAAATTAAAACTACAAACCCGACTTTAAACTCTGAATTAAATTACTTAACCCTATTATTAGAAGTATAACTTTTGTTTCTTTGTGCTACTATTGAAATAAACGTACACAAGCGCTTATGAATACGAACAAACTGACAACCCATGTCCAACGTTGGCAGACCTGCGGCGCGTACAGCCTGCATTAGCGAGTCCCTTCTTTTGGATTTAAAACAAATTCGAAAGAAAGTAATCGCGGTTACCAATAAGAAAGGGGGGGGGGTTGCTTTTTCTCATAAACTCCTTCCACATTCGTTGGTCCTCTTTTAGATAGTGTAAAACGCAATTTAACCTGTAAACTTATGCATCGTTTGCTGGTTATAATTATACTTTAAACACTTTTATTAATTAAGTTTTATATAGAGGGTGAGGCCCCCAAACCAGGCCCAAGTTTCAATAGGTTTCATTTCTTAATTTATTGTCGGAATTAAATGAAACTTCAGTCATAACTAGTTTATTGTTTTTAGAAAATCGAATTAAAACATGAAAGTCTCATGAGCTTTTTTCTTCATTCTAGATCATGTGTTCGAAATGACCTCCATTTAGTTACGTGCATTTCTTGAGGGGTAGAACTAAGTTGTCAGAGACGTCCCTACAAAAAGATCGAAGAATGGCTATTATCTCCTCTCTAATGGTTTCCTTGACTTCAGTGATGGTTATGGGTTTTCCTGCGTACACTAGGTCCTTGAGATAGTCCCAAAGGAAAGATTCTTGGGAAATAAGATCTGGCCTATGAGGTGCCCACTCAGAATCAGTCTTAAGACCCATCAAAAGCCCTACAAAGTTATCTTTCAGCAAATCTCGGTACAAGTTTGAGGTTTGAGATCTTGTTCCATTTTCTTGGAACCATAAAATTCTCATAAGCAACGGATGGAGGTTTAGTAGCTAACACTTGAACGTTTTCAGGACCTGAACATACCTTTCTTTGGTGAATGACTCTCGCATCGGGTTCCTCGAAGAAGAAAGGCGCAATGATGCCTCTGGATGAAATTGCAGGGCATACTGTGAACTTGGGGTAATGGAAGTGGCTACTTAATTGGGTTTAGGGATCTCCCAGAAGACATTTATCTTTGAGTTTTCCTTTCCTTCAATAGAGAAGTAGGCTCCATCTGAGATCCCAAAGAGGAGAAGGAAATCTGGGCTCTTGAATCTTCTCCAGTAATTTGACTGCCATAGACTTTCTCGGCTGTTTGTCTAAGGCTTTAAGGGTCTTCTCCATCTGCTTTTTGTATGGGTAAACCATTATATCGTTTACTAGTACTCTCTTGCAAGTCTAACGTGATATAACGAGGGACTGACTTCACTTGCGCACAGAGTGTCTCAGACTCCGCTGAACTGATTCTCTCACGAGGTCGACCACCTCGTCTTTGCGCTTCCTGGGACGGCCTGAGTGGCTTGGACGGTTTTCCCTCTCTGCGTTGAGGTTCTCCACGGTCTCATACTTGTCAAAGTGATCCACCTAGTTCTAAAGTAATGTTGTAATAATTTTTGACGCAGTATATTCTTTGCTCAAGCTTCCATTAGAGTCTAGTTGTGTTCACAGGCGTTGCTTCTGCCATGTCGTGCAAAATAAAAGTGATTAGTGATTAAATGTAGGAATAAATTGGGATAACTAGATAATATTTACCTTAGATGCTTTTCACTTTTCAGGGCAACTGTAAGAGCAGTTTTTTCTAAGCGTATTGAAGTCAATATATCCATTGAAATTGCGTTAATAATAACAATATTCACTAATTGAAACAACTCGATCACTTTCTTCACGAGACAAAGCTTCACTTGTCTTTGTACTGAGGAAAATTTATGTATAATAGGAAAGTGCGATGGAAATACTGTTAACTTAATTATTTCACTCCCACACTTTAGTAGGATTTGAGTACAGTCAATCATATCTTCAAAAAACGGAAAGTAAGTTATGATTGTTAACAATAAATGACGTCATTAAACCCCAAGCATTTCAAGAGTAGATGAATAGGCCACATTCCAGGTATTTAATCTAGACGGAGATTTTAAGTGAAGCAATAATTGTGTGTGTATGTTTGTTAAAATTTATTTTACAAGTAAATACAAAGTGAGTTAGTTAAGCTAGGTGAAGAAGTGTGTAGCGACACTCGAATTGCAAGGTGAAGTAGGCTCAACGAGAAACCTCACAAATAAGCACACTGTTGGACCTATGAAATCATGAAATTGGGCATACATATTAAATACTGAAATAATATGCCATGTAGTAGTAATAAACCAATGTGGAATAAAGCGAAATACTTATATTTATATATATTTTTATAATGTTAAATCACAATTATATATATGTAGCAACGCCCAAGTTGCAAGGTGAAAAAAGATCAACGAGGAACGAATAAAATCTTGAAATTGGGCACGCGTATTAACTACTGAATTAACATGCCATGCAGTAACAATAAACCAATGTAGAATAGAGCGAAATACTTTTATTACAATTGTACATGTATTAAAATAAACATGAGTGTTAGAGGGCAAGTGAATATTTGGATGTTCCCACGCGAATACACAAGCATACACACGAGAGCAAAAAATATAACGAGGTAGCCGGAACGGAGTCTGGTTTGACCAACTAAAGTTGACGTGGACCTGCGAAACGACAAAATCAACTTTCATATCACCTTACTATCGTTGCCAACCCGGATGGGTCAAATGTTTCTACACACACCCTTTGACTCCGCCCAGCTGTCTTAATAAAGGAATAAAACGAACATACTTCTGACCATATAAGCTCCGTCTCGTGTCCACATTAGAAAAAAAAATTCACGCCGCCTTCATCGGAGGTGGTATATATCAACGTGTTGAAACATTCTCACCTTATTCATTTGTCATTATTCTCATTCTGATTTGTTTATTATTAGCAACACGAGTCCGTCCACATCCTTAAGTCAAGCCATCCTAGCCCCAAGTACCTAAGGTAGAGGGAAATTTATAACAAAGCCACGTAAGACTTGACTATCTCGCTTGCCCTAATTAAGGTAGACCTAAGCCAAGAATAAAACCTAAAAAACACCATTTTCCTTTTGAGTGCTTCCTTTAACCCATTGAGACCTTAAAAACCTTCGCCCGACAACCCTTTACGGGTAGCCTTCCTCACGAATAAAAGCCTCTCCCTATATAGTGGTGACCCATTTGAAGGGGGAGTGAATGTACTCTAAGAAAAATAATAGAGTCATCGGACCATCAACAAGCAAAACAAGGAGAGACAAAGATCGTGAACGCCATCAACATCAAGCTTCCCATCTTTAATGATGCAGAAGTTGCATCTTGGTTTAAGATTGTAAAAGCCCAGTTTCATATATCAAGAATAGGTAAAGAGGAAACAAAGTTCTTTCATGTCCTGACTGCACTCCCTCCCGAGACTGTCGACCAATTTCCGGCTAGAGTCTTGTCTACGTAAAATTTCCAGCTCCTAAGGACCGAGGTAATCAAGCTCTTCGAGAAGCTTATTGCCTCCTCCACACTCACCGGTCGACCTTCAACCAGCCTGTAGGAACTGTAGAGGACTGTTCTAGAGGTAGGAGTTCGGGACGAACTCGTGAGGCACAAATTTTTTTAATCCCTGCCAGTTAAAATCGCGCCCATAATCGCTACACAGAATAACCTTCACTGGCCCAGCTAGGAAAGATGGCTGACGAACGAGTGCCATTTTATAGGGCACACTGTCTTAATGTTAAAAATAGCAGTGATACCATAGAACATAGTGCCCATTCTTTTCCGCATGTGTGTATTCCTGATTTAAATAACATAGGTGATAATCCTGTAAATAATGTGCAATATACGCAAAGTGCGCGATCAGTGCCTAAAGGTGAGTACCCTAATGGAAACAGTTCTAATTTTGTACCGCGTAATAACGAATACAGTGTCAATAGTATACCAATAGTACTGCACCTCTTCGCAGGAACCAAAGACCTGTCGTATGCGTTCCCATTTGTATTTTAGTGAAAGTGCGAGATTCAGCCAGGCTTGGCGCAGGTAGCCGAAGAGAGGCGAACACATTCAACTGCAACTTTCTTCCAGGCCATCTTCGCAAGCCCCATAGGAAAACTAGCAAGGCATGCCATTGCAAGTGCGACCGCTGGTATGCCATCTGTTTTCACCGTCGTCACAAAAGTAAATACATTAAAGTGCGAATTTTTAATTAATACGGAAGCGAGTGTGTCAATAATCCCGATTAAATTGGTGCAAAACGGGTGAATTACACGAATCTAGTGTAAACATTCGACGGCTAATGGTGGAAAGTGCATGGCGAGGTACACACGGATATAGTTATGCCTAGTCTTCCGTGGTCATTTAGGCGTCGTTTGTGGTCACGGATACCGCATTGGCCGTTAATAGGGATTGACTTTCTGGGTCACTTTAATCTTTTAGGGAATTGTGCGTGCGGATTCTTATCGACAACCAAACTAAGCTCAAATCAGAAGTGAAACAATCTGGGGAGCCTGCGATAGCACTTAATCATTAATAACCTCCAACACCTATTACCAGGCTGCAAGGCCGTATTAGAATGGCATGAAACCTTGTACAGCCCAGCGCTCACTAATCCCATCCCGCCATCGCTTAACTCTGTGGTGCATACAATTGAGACTGATAGTGCACCACCGACATTCGCGCGACCGAGACCTCTTTCAATAGAGAAGCTGTAAGTTGCCAAAGCAAGGTTCGAAATACTAGTGAAGGAGGGAGTCATGCGCCCGTCAAAATTATCATGGGCTTCGCCGATTCATATAATCCCGAAGAAGTTGCCGAGTGAGCACAGGGTGGTCGGCGATTTCCGCGCGCTTAATGGGATCACAAAGCCCCACAGATATCTATTGCCAAGAATGCAAAGTTTGGAAAACCCCCATGGTAAAACAATTTTATCTCGGTGGGATCTGGTTTGTGCATGCCATCAAATCCCCATGAACCCGGCGGACATAGAGAAGACTGCAGTGGTAACTCTTGGGGGATGGGAATACCTGAAGTTACCCTTCAGCCTTCTGAATGCAAGCTGCACATTCCAAACACACATGGATAACCTGCTGTTTCCGGGATTGGAATTCATTTATGGATATATAGACAACATCTTGATATTTTGGGATAATCTGGACGATAATTTGGATCAAGTTTTCAGAATCTTGGTTGAGAACAGTTTAAGGATATCCATAGAGAAATGCAAACTAACAAAGGAGAAAATTTAATTTCTAGAGCATCATATTTCGGCTGCGGGAATTTGCCCACCGCCAAAAAAATAAAAGAAATTTAGGACATACCATTAACAAAAGACTATAAGGAACTACGAAGGTACTTTGGCATGTTGGGATACTATCGAAGGATTATTCAAAATTTTGCTACAATTACAGCCCCACTTATCAAGCTTGCACGCCTGCAACCCAAAGCTCGTGAGATCGAATGTAACGATGATGCACGAGAATTATTCGAGGTTACTAAGTCAACTTTGATCAACTCCATCAAGCTCTGTCACTCGCTGCCCAATGACTCACTATATTAGCTGATGAAGGATTGCTCCAAATACGCGGCAGGCGCTGCTCTTCATTAGTTGGTAATTAGATCGCCGCAACCAGTGGAATTCTTTTAGAGCAAACTAAGACAGATAAAGAAAGCATAATCCACTTATGACAGGAGCTCCTAGCGACGTATCTTGCTGTGATACAGCTCACGCACATGATTGAAGGTCGCCATGTTACCCTATGCACAGACCACAAACCACTAGTATCGGTTATCTCGGTCGCCAATGGATGCCAAAACGGACAGGCAGCAATGCCATTGGACGGCAATTTTGGAATATATCAGCGATATCCCCTAGGTACGTAGTCAAGACAACGTCGTTGCTGACTGCCTATCGAGGAACGTTAATTCGGTCCAAATTGACTCGTTCGACCTCCCAGCTTTGGTTGCAGCGCAAGATACTGACGGAGAAACAGGAGGACATCAGTTACGATTATGTTTTTTTTTTCCTTTTCCCGGAGAAGCTCAACTATGGGGTGAAGAAACATCAAGATACCCACGACCATTCGTCCCTACAGCATGCAGAAAGACTATCTTCGGCAGTTGCACAATTTGCCACACCCTAGAATTAAAGCATCCCTCCGTCTAATTATGTCTTGATAGTTTTGGCATAATATGGTCAGGAACATTCAATCCTGGGCAAGAGAGTGTATCTGTGGTCACCCTACAAAAATCGATCGCGCCTCGAAATCTCAAATCGTCAAGATTCGAAACCGTGCACATTGATATCGTTGGGTCACTTCCACCGTGTACGTTGCCTGGACAATCCTACAAGTCGCCTAACCGATATCTAATATTGTGCATTGACCGGGCATCAAGATGGAACGAATTGTTATCGATTCCGGACATAAGAGCTGCAACGCTTGCTTTGACCTTCCTAGACGGATGAATTTCCAGATTTGGAGTCTTGTTATACGTGGTAACCGAAAGAGGAGCCCAATTTGAGGCCGAATTGTTCAAGAAATTATCAGCCGTCGTTGGTTTTCATCGTCTACGCACCACGGCGTACTGCTATCCACGAACGGGATGGCGGAAAGAACACACATAAATTTGAAGTGCTCCATAATGGCCCGTCAGCAAGGTTGACTGACAGCCATTCCGATTATCCTCTTAGGTATTTGCTCCTTACCTAATGACTCAGGAGTTTCGTTTTTGACAGCAGTCACAGGGATTACATAGCTGTGTCCAATTCCCTGTTTTCATTCTCGTTGTCAAAAACCGATTAAAAATTCGGTAAGGAATTAGCCACAACTATGGCACAAGTCGACTTCACACAGGCACCCGAAGGACACCTGCACTCGGTGCAGAAGTCTTTCGTGCCAAAAGCTCTTTGTGAGGAAACGAATGCGTGGGTCCGAATAGATCATATTCAAAACCACTAGAAGTGCCATATGTTGGCACTTTCCCGGTGGTCGCGCGCAAAGACAAGGTCTACAAATTGGAGTTCTCTGATAGCAAACGGGACACTGCCTCAGTGGACAGGTTGAAACCGGCGAAGCCCCCTCCCTCACATGATGGCAACAGATTGAGTAATCAGCGCCACCTGAAGACCCATGCAAAAGATATGAAAGCGACCTCTTGCACTTGACGTCAATGGGAAGAAGGTAAACTGGTGGATAATAAGGGAGCAGGAAATCTAAGAGTAACCTCTCAGAGCACCGAGGAGAGCAACTATAAGCCGGATATTTTTACGCGTTCTGGAAAATGGGTTACGTTCGCCAGAGATCCGTCACTCTTTTATATTTAAATCCAGGTACATTCATTCCATTGCCCCGGTCTATTGTAATAAAAGAGAAAGAGGCAAATTTTCCGCACTCCAAATGAATTTGTACATAGTACCTTGCCTGTGAAACAACTGTATATACTATATATTGTAATCGTTACATATAGTGCTATAAGAGGGACTGGTTAAAGAGGTAGAGAGAATGCATATGGGTGTCAAAGCGATGTAAATGTGTATCATTATAGATGAAAAAAACTGTGTATCATGAGTAGATGTGAGTTAGTTCTTCATTTATAATACTCCGTGGCCCGAGGGGGAGTTTTTTAGCGACGCCAAAATTGCAAGGGGAAGTAGGTTCAACGAGGAACCTCACATATAGGCACCCTGTTGGACCTATGAAATCATAAAAATAATATGCCATGTAGTAGTAATAAACCAATAGAGAATAAAGTGACATACTTATATATATATATATATATATATATATATATATATATATATATATATATATATATATATATATATGTATATATATATATATATATATATATATATATATATATATATATATATATATATATATATATATATATATATATATATATATATATATATATATATATACAGGGTGTCCACAAAGTTTGGGTACATAGGAGATAAATACATACCTTTAGAACAAAACAATATTATTTAATTAAAATGTTAAGAAATTATATTTTCAATGCATAATTCGATGCGCCTTGCTAAATTCTTGTGAACTCGATTGAATAGGTGTACATTGCCGTCGATTTCAGCAGACTAACTGATAATGCGTTCTCTCAAGTGGTTTAGATTTGCAATCTTCATTGAATAAACTTTCTCTTTTAACATACCCCAGAAAAAGAAATCAAGGGGAGAAAGGTCTGGTGAACGAGGAGACCACTCCACATGACCTCTTCTTACAATCCAGTGAGGAAAAGTGCCATTCAGCCAATCTCTAACATTTGTAGCAAAATGGGCAGAGGCTCCATCCTGCTGAAACCAGTTTGAAAGTCCCTCACCTAGGCGCTCAATTTGAGGCATTTATTTGTCTCTCAACATGTTCAGATAAGTCTCACCGGTTATATGTTCATCAAAGAAGAAGGGTCCTAGCACATGAGCTTTCCACAAACCACACCACACCATCACCTTTTGGCAGCCTCGCTGTTTGGATGGATCCATCCAATGTGGATTGTCTTGAGACCAGTATCGAAGATTCTGTCTGTTGACTTCACCATTAAGATATAACAAAGCTTCATCACTGAACAACAAAAGGTCTTTAGTAAAATTGATATTTTCATACAATTTATCTGAAAACCATTCGCACATCTGCATTCGTCTATCGGGGTAGTCTTCATTTAAGTGATGCAATATCTGTAATTTGTAGGGATGGAAATTCTGCTCTACCAGGATTTTGTGGATAGTTGACCTTGGAACACCCAACTCCATGGATGTCCGACGAAGTGATTTCTTTGGGCTAGCAGCAATATTGGCAATGACAACCTCTTTCGTTTCGTCTGAAGTCTTTGGTCGCCCGGAACGGGGTTTGTCCGAGACACTGCCTGTTTCTTTAAACTTCGTGACCAGTTTCCCGACGGCAGTAAAATAAATAGGTTGCCGATCAGGGTGGCGAAGGTTAAATTCATCGGCGATTTTGCGATAAGACCATCCTTCTCGTCCACTTAAGAGTACCAACTCGATTCTTTCTTCTTTAGACAGAGCCATCATTCGATCTGGGGAGGAAAAATAACATAAATAAATAAAATATTAAAATTCCTATGTACCCAGACTTTGTGGACACACCTTATATATATAATCTTAAATCACAATTGTACATGTGAACGACGCTTAAATTGAAAGGTGAAGTAGGCTCAACGAGATAGCTTATAAATGAGCATCCTATTTGACCTATGAAATCTTGAAATTGGGCACACATATTAACTACTGAAATAACATGCCATGTAGTAGCAATAAACCAATGTATATTAGAGCGAAATACGTATATTAAAATTGTAAATGTATAAAAAAACATGAGTGTAAGAAGGTAAGTGAATAGTTAGAGGTTCTCACGCGAAAAAAATAACCATACACACGAAAGGAAACAGCTGCGAACCAAAAGTTTTCGATACAATATCACGAGGCAGCCGGAACGGAGTCGGGTTTGACCAACTAAAGTTGACGTTGACCTGCCAAACGACAAAATCAACCTTCATATCACCTTGTTATCATTGCCAGCCTGGATGGGCCAAATGTGTTTACACACACCCTTTGACTGCGCCCAGCAATTTGAATAAAGGAAAAAAAACGAACATACTTCTTACCCTATAAGCTCAGTCCCGTGTCCACATTAGGAGAAAAGAAGTCACTCCCTCTTAATCGGAGGTGATATGAATAAATGGGTTTAAACATTCTCACGATTATTCATTTTATCATTATTTTAATTCTGATTTGTTTATTACTAGTGTCACGAGTCCGTTTCTCGTCCTTAAGTCCAGCCATCTTAGCGTCAACTATCTAAGGTACAGGGAAATTTACAACAAAGCCGCGTAAGACTTGACTATCTCGCCTAATTTCGAGAGCTTCCTTTAACCCAGTGATAACCAAGTTACCTTCTGAACCCAGCCTATAAACGTATTTCCCTTAGGGAACTTTGAGAGTCAGAGCAAACTCGACGGTGAAACATCAAACGCCTTTGTCCAAAACCCCTTTACGAGTAGCTTTGCCTCACGAAAAAACCCTCCATAAACTGGTGACTCGCCTAACACCCCAAGCGCCTAGAAGTATACTTCAAGCCTAGGGAGGGAGACCAATAACCAAAATTTTTGGCGAATATAGCCTTTATTATTTTAGAAAAGCTAACAAGAAACTTTTAAAATATAAACATTAAAATATTTTAGATTTCATCCAGACGAAGGCTAAGGACAGCAAATTTCCAGCATCGACTTTTCATGCTCAAAACTCTCAGAAAACCATTCATCTTACAGTAACTTTCAATAAACATCGTAAGAGTATTTTACTATAAACATTTTCAGAACGGTACTGCCAATTTTATAGCAATATATATATATATATATATATATATATATATATATATATATATATATATATATATATATATTATGCGATAAGTATATAGCACAAATGATGCCGTCCGCTTCTTATAGATCCCTGGGGAACGCTCTAGTTGCCACCAGGGAAGATCAAGTTTCAGTTAGCCATTTTTAGTGACCACGAAAAAAGGTCTTTCGAAATAGGAACCTTAAACTTAAGATCTCTTGCATAGATACCCAAGAAATTATCTTTTCTCCTCAAAAAAGCAAATAATAGAACGATTAAAAAAAAACATTCTAGAAGATTTTTGAAATCATTTGGTAAGATTTTGCTCAGTATGTAAGAAATGTATAACCGCATTGTTATCGTACTCACTCTGCCGTAGATATGCTAGCACAAGTGAAGATGACTCTTTAGCTTCTTCAGAGAATGGTTTGCTTGAAGACCTAGGGAAAAAATCTCTTCAATTTTAAGAGATGCAGGAAGGTTCAAGAGTGTGATTACGTGCGTTTTTAAGTTATACAATGAAAACAAAACTTATAAATCTTTTCTAAATTTATTCTATTCCGGATAACCACCGTCCGAGAATACAGAGCTATTAGACCTTTCTCTAAGAAGGATCCCTTCGAGAATGCAGCAAGAATTTCTTGAAAAATTAAGACTAATATTAGCAAAGAAAAAGTGAACCGTTTCAAAGTGTCTCACGTCGCATCAATGCATCTGGTTTATAAGCTCGTTCTCCAGCAACCAATCCATTGATCAGTAAGAAGAACCAAAAGGCGAGACTCTAATATGCTGTAGCTCATGTTGCTTGGAGGGATGAAGATTGGAAAAAAATTCATTTCAGCGACAAAAGTAAATTTAATTTAGTTGACAGACGCTTTTTTAGACGTGTTGCATTTGATAGACCTAACCCTAAATGTGTTAAAAATTTGCCTAGTTTTAAGGAAACAGAGTCATGGTATACGAGTTGTTTTCGCCTGTAGCAGTTGGTCCACTAATCTGAATTATTTCAACAGTAAATGCGAATGTGTACCTAAACCTTCACTCCGAGTATCTTTGAACCAGCCATCAGTATTAATGCATGACAACTTGCCATGCCATACTCAAAAGCGAGTAAAATACTATTTCGAACAAGCATATAAAGAACTAATGAAGTGGGCTGATCAGAGGCCGGACCTGGACCCAATTGAGAACCTATGGAAGTTCAATATAGACAAAATTGTAGAATATTAGCCTAAGCCTATGAAGGATTTATGGATGAAATTGAGCAAAAATGGAACAAAATAACACTAAAATTAAACAAGCAACTGGTAAGGTTTTGTGGTAGACGTTGCGCCCAAGTAATAGAAAACATAGACCTCAACACTTTATATTAAATGTTTTAAGTTTTATCTTTGTCAAATCTTGCTTTGTTTTTAGGTATTTGCTAGCTAAGCAATTCTGTGAATGATCGTGCTCTTATTTTGCACGTTTCAATATTTTATTTTGATAGGTTTATTTAGTAACATTTCTTGAATATATGATTGTATCGTAGGAAATCTTTGTAAAACATATAAAATGCAGGCCTTTATTTATCATGGAAAGTTCATTTACTTAATCTTCATTTAAAAAAATATTTTATTTAGAAAAATCATTCTTATTTTGCTCGTTAGTATATATATATATATTATATATATATATATATATATATATATATATATATATATATATATATATATATATATATATATATATATATATATATATATATATATATGTGATAGAACGAGTTGAAGCTGCGTTAATTTCAACTTCTATCACATATTATTTAAAACCACGATGGGCCCACGTGCATCTTCGTTTCGAAGCTTGGCGCCTTATCACAGCCACCGGATGTCAATGTTTAAACAAGGAGGTTATCGTCCCGCCGTTCTCCCCCATACGCCGACCTCGCCAGATTGAGTTAGGCTTATGGGCAGATAAGGCATTGTTCTCCGGCTTGGCTGTGCGTTCCCTCGAAGCTCCCAATCCATTGTCCCCCACGCCAAGGAGATGTCCTGGCTATTTATATGGAAACTTTACCACTAAGATCAGATTGGAGATCCAGATTTTCGTCGCGAAACATCACCACGACCCTCTCTCCCTTTGTGCGCCAAGGGACCTCGACCTCGAGATTCACCATCACTTTCCAGAAGGAGGACAATATCCCTTGAGTGCCAAAGGTTCGAGCCTTTCGTGACGTCAAGTCCTCAAGGCTTCCCCCTCGTTGTTCCGAAAGAGAACAACGTAGAACAGCCATTGTTCTTTTGAGCCCTTAGCCAAGAAACGGTTCTCATCCCTTCCCCCTTGTTGTTCAGAGGAGAACAACATTAGAACAGCAATTTTTCTTGAGCCCGTAGACAAGAGACGGTTCTCACCCCCCCTTTGTTCAGAAGAGAACAACGTAGAACAGCCATTGTTCTTCAAGCCGTTCGCCAAGGAACGGTTCTCATTCCCAAGACGCCACATCAGGATCATCTTATACACCCTCCTTCGGCTGGAACTCGCCAGCGGACCGAAAATTCCTTCGCGCCACCTTCCACTGTACCACTAGTGTAAAGTTACGTAAGCCAAACGTCACCTTTGAGTACTTAACCCTTTTGTCAATTCTATCCTGTGCTTTAAATGGGGTATCGAACCATCCCATCTCTTTAACTCTATATTTGTTTTACCTTTTTAAATCCTTTAAATCCTTAGATTAGCCCGAGCCCCCACGACCCTTTCCATTGTCTGTTTATGTCAATATTTTCCGTCTTGTGTTTGTTGATAGTTATTATTAATAAAACTCTATTTTATTAATGATAGCAATATTATTATCCTTGAGCTCAGTTCCACTTCTTAAGCATATCGAAGATACATAATATCGGCCGCCAGACATCAATGATCTCTAGAGATAATTAAAGAAGTTCCCTCAACGAATAGTGATATATGGTATATCGTCGGGTGTCCATTCTACGACATATATATATATATATATATATATATATATATATATATATATATATATATATATATATATATATATATATATATATATATATATATATATATATACTATTTAAATTTGGTATCAGGTGTGTAAGGTTTAACGCTATATCTTTGCAAACACTGGTCTCAGTCGAGTAAAGCATAGTGTTATTCGTTATAATAATAGAATATAGTAGTTCCCTTTTGTTTTAACGATTGCTATCCCCTTTTTTTTGAACTTAAGAAGCTGGAGTAGCTCAAGGAACTGTTATAATAATTTGTTTGTGTTTTTTTTGTGTGATTTTAGTCAGTGGTTATTTAGAGTAAGAAACCAAGTACGAATAGGTCAGTGCCCATATTTAGGTAGGCTAATTCTATAGAGGCATAATTCTTGTTGCAAGGAATTTTAGTTGGTTGACTAGTGCGCCCCCAAGTGCAAAGATGACTTAGTTCGAAATCTTTAAAGCGCAAGGAGAATCCTTGGGACTTTCCGGAAAAGAACTAATTGAGTACATTCAAGAGGAGCAAAGAAAAGAGGAAGAAAGAGAAATCCAACGAGAAGAAAGAGAAATCTAACGAGAAGAAAGAGAAAGAGAGGAACGGATAAGACAAGCTGAGCTTCACCATCAGATTGAATTAGCTCGTGTTGAAGCAGAGATACAGTCCGCCAGTTCCCGTTCCGAAGCCCCCCCACAATCTCTCACTAAAGCTACCTAATTTCAAGGATGGAGAGGATTTCGGAGCATTTTTAGCCCACTTCGAAAAAATCCTCGAAATCAATAACATGGATCTGGAGGCTGAAGGTGTAGCCAGATTACTTCCCCTGTTAAATTGTAAATTGCGCGAAATTTTTATATCTTTACCATCTGAGTGTACAATTAACTACAGCACCTTAAAAGCTGAGTTATTGGCCGCTCATAATATGACTCCTGATTTCTACCGCCAAGAATTTCGAGGAGGTCGTATTAAAGCCGGACAGACGTTCCGTCAATTCGGATACATTCTTCAGAGGCGTTTTAAATTTTGGTTAGAATGCTCAAAGGTTGATCCAAACTACGAGTCCTTAACAGACTTCGTGTTGTGAGATCCATTTTTGGCGTCTCTCCCGACGGAGATCCGCGCGTTGGTCAAGGATCGTCGGTGCCAGACCTTTAAAGAATGTACCGAAGAAGCGGATGTCTATGCCGTAAGCCATAATTTATACCAAAAGGAGAATCGAACTTCTCACCAATCCCCCTACAAGGAAAGAAGGAAGGATTCGCGCCCCTTCACAGGAAAGCCGACGAAGTTTCCGAGCCCCGTAAAACCCCAAAACTTCTTTCCCCAAAACCAACAATGGGGCTCCAAACCTCCCGTTAAGATTTCTCCTCCATCTCTCTTCCCGAAGCGACCAATCATATGCTTCACCTGTGGTGTAGAAAACCACATGAGCTGGAACTGCCCCCAAAATTCTAGGCTTAAAACCGGAACAGCCCACCAAGTTGTCCGGATTAATGCCACCCCGGCTCCCCCGGTGGTGCAGACCCAAGCAGCAACTTCTCTCCCTCCGTCAGGCCACCAGGTAAATTTTGTTTTTAATAAAAGTTCATTAAGAACTGTGAAATTTGAGGAGGGCAGCGTGAACGGCTGTCGAGTATCGCCTCTCGTCAGGGACACAGGATGTACGTGTTTGATCGTGTCCGACGAACTACTCCCCCCAGTGGACCCTAACCACGAAAAGTTTGCGGTGGTACATGACTACCTTGGGCGGGCGAACCAATTTCCCGTCGTTAGATGTTACCTGCAGTGTCAATATTATGATGGCTAGGCTGAAGTCATTTCAGCACCCATACAATTCTGTTCCGTGCTTATAGGACAGAGCCCCCAAGTAAGTTTCGACCCTGTGTCTCAGGCCGCCCTTCCTCGAGGCCGAGATAAGAAAGAAGCCCAGGAGCCCGTCCCCCTCAGAACCCCGTTACCGTCCGAATTCTTGGAGATCCTTAACCAGGACTTTAGGATGGCACAAAAGGAGTGTGAAGCACTAACACCCTTATGGGATAAGGCCCAAAACCAGGACACGGAGACTGTCCGTGGACCCAAAGTCATCAGGTACCTGGAGGAAGGTGGCTTTCTTTATCGATCCGCCGAGGACAGTAATAACGCTGTTACTACTGTCCTATGCCTTCCACGATCCCATGTCCCTATAGTGCTCAAAGTGGCTCATGACAGCATTTTTTCCAGTCATTTTAGTCACACTAAAACTGGCCAGCGAATTTTTAAATATTTTTATTAACCGGGTGCTGCAGCTGACATCTCAAAGCATTGTCGATCGTGCGATGTGTGCCAGAAGACGTCCGCTAAGGGGCGGGTCAAACCTGCTCCCTTACAAAGGGGACCAGTCATTACTGAACCCTTTTCCAGAGTGGCCATCAACCTGGTTGGCCCTATCCACCCCCCTTCGAGTGAAGGGCACAGCTACATTTTCACCTTGGTAGACTTTGCTACCCGTTTTCCTGAGGCTGTCCCCCTTTGCCAAATCGACAGTATTTCTTGCGCCGAGGCCCTCATTTCCATCTTTTCGAGGGTAGGCGTCCCCAAAGAAATACTCTCCGATAGAGGCCGACAATTCACCTCTGAGTTGATGGAGTACGTAGGGAAGCTGCTCATGGTAAAGCCCCTTTTTACCACCCCCTTCCGGCCACAGACAAACGGGATGTGCGAGAAATTAAATGGAAATTTATAATCCATTATTAAGAAGATCTGTGCCGAGCAGCCCCGCGAATGGCACCGATATCTCTCGGTCGCCCTATTCGCCTATCGGGAAATTCCCCACCGTACATTAGGCTTCGCCCCGTTCGAGCTCCTTTATGGACGTAATGTACGCGGGCCACTCAGTATTTTAAAAGAGTTGTTAATCAAGCCCCAACTAAATCAAGAACTCCAGTCATCTTACGCCTATGTCTTGGACCTACGCCAGAGGCTCGAGAAATGCGCAAATATCGCCTATAAAAATCCCGATGTCAATTTGGAGAAATACAAAACCTATTTTGATGTCCGGTCCGAAGATCGTAAATTTAAGCCCGGTGATGAAGTACTCCTGCTCCTTCCCACAGCCAGTAATAAATTACTGAGCCAATGGAAAGGTCCGTACTCGGTCCGCGAGGCACGAGAACCGGTAGATTAGCTCATTGGTACCCCAGCAGGCGATAAGCTCTATCACGTCAACTTATTGAAAAAGTACCACCGGCGCGCCCATGGAGATACCTTCGTAGCACTGGACGAAACATCGGCTCTTGAAGAGGATTACCCCGCGGAGTCCCTTAATGTAATCCAGACAGTGTGCATCCAACCTGAGGCCGATTACCATCTTCCTTCCCTACCAGGCGAGCCTTTTGAACCCTCTGACCTGAATATCGACGCGCAGCTGACACCACATCAAATGGGTCAGCTACAAGATCTATTACGTCAGTTAGACGACGTTATTTCGGAGAAGCCTGGGTGCGCAACTAGTTTCGAGCATGATATCAAATTAACAACCTTAGAACCCGTCCGTTCAAAACCCTATCCCATGCCGATTCATTTACGCCAAGCCTTTAACGCCAAAGTTGATAATTTAATTAGTTTAGACATCATAGAACCTTCCACCTCTAATTATTGTTCCCCAATCGTCATGGTCAAGAAACCTGATGGCTCTTATCGGATGTGCATCGACTTCCGGAAGTTAAATTCGGTAACTGTGTTCGACGCCGAGCCCATCCCGTTGGTAGACCGAAACCTCCACCTTTTCGAAAACGCCAAGTTCATCTCAGAACTCAATTTGTGCAAGGCGTAATATCAAATCCCCCTCCGGCCCGAGGTGAAAGCATATACCGCCTTTGCAACGGAGAAAGGCCTTATGCAATTCAAGCGCCTTCCTTTTGGCCTCGTCACTGCTTGTAGCAACTATAACCGTCTCATGAGAAGGTTGTTAGATGGACTTCCAAACGTATCCTTTTACTTTGATAATGTCTACGTCGCTACTCGCGAATGGAGTCACCATTTAACCACTCTATTAGCTCTCTTCGAGCGACTGCGCGAAAATGGTCTCACCATTGGCCCCAGCAAATGCCATTTTGCCCACGAAACCATAAAATATTTGGGTTTCAAAATAGGACAAAGCCAGTTGGGTCCCCAAGAGGATAAGATTAAGGCAATCGCCGACATGGCCCTCCTGATTACAAAGAAGCAATTAAGATCGTTCCTAGGATCAGCTTCGTACTATCGGCGATTCGTTCCGAATTTCGCTGCGATTTCGGCGCCCCTCAGCTCCCTTTTTGAAAAGAATTCACCCCATCGTCTACGTTGGAATGATGTCGCTATTTCCCATTTTAATCAGCTCAAGAGTAAGCTCATTTCTGCCCCCATTTTAAAATTGCCCAACCCGGAAAAATCCTTTGGGATTAAGACAGACGCGTCCAACGAGGGCATTGGAGGTGTACTCCTTCAATACGAGGATGACGGCACGAGTCATCCAGTTGCATATGCTAGTCGTCAATTATTACCACGCGAAAAGAGATATGCCACTATAGAAAAGGAAGCTCTATCAATTATCTGGGTCATAGACAAATTCAAGATGTACTTGATAGGTAAAGAATTTCAAATAGGAACCGACCACCGTCCGTTAGCCTATATTAGGAATGTGAGACACTCAAACGGCCGCATCATGCGCTGGAGTTTACTCTTGCAAGAGTATCAGCTTAAAAAAAATTATATAAAAGGTTCCGATAACCAGGTCGCTGACGCACACAGTAGGAATGCGTTACCGAATAGCGTAGAGTAAGTGTATTCATAGGATTAGTATCTCCATGTAGGTATATACCGTCTTGTACGACTTAAATTAAGATTCTCTTGTAATATAATTAATTAATGTATATGTCTGAATTTTGTAACGCTCAATGTCTAATTTTTTTGTATGTATATATATTTGTACCCATTAATTTTCGTATAAATTATTTTGTCCCGCATGTACTAATTTTATATCATTTCATTGTTCCATGCCCTTTTTTTTCTTTGATTAAGTTGTATTAAAGGTTATTTTTCCCTGTAATCAAAAGATCAAAATAATCATATGTATTGAGGTAATACGAATTAGGTGCAGGAAGGTACGGTTGGTACAAGAAAACGAGTCCCCCACAACGGAGCTCTATCGTTGTCCCTTCTCTCTTTTTTCGAAGTGACAACTTCCCCCGGAATGGAGGGGTGTGATAGAACGAGTTGAAGCTGCGTTAATTTCAACTTCTATCACATATTATTTAAAACCACGATGGGCCCACGTGCATCTTCGTTTCGAAGCTTGGCGCCTTATCACAGCCACCGGATGTCAATGTTTAAACAAGGAGGTTATCGTCCCCCGTTCTGCCCCATACGCTGACCTCGCCAGATTGAGTTAGGCTTATGGGCAGATAAGGCATTGTTCTCCGGCTCGGCTGTGCGTTCCCTCGAAGCTCCCACTCCATTGTCCCCCACGCCAAGGAGATGTCCTGGCTATTTATATGGAAACTTTACCACTAAGATCAGATTGGAGATCCAGATTTTCGTCGCGAAACATCACCACGACCCTCTCTCCCTTTGTGCGCCAAGGGACCTCGACCTCGAGATCTACCATCACTTGTCCAGAAGGACGACAATATCCCTTGAGTGCCAAAGGTTCAAGCCTTTCGTGACGTCAAGTCCTCAAGGCTTCCCCCTCGTTGTTCGGAAAGAGAACAACGTAGAACAGCCATTGTTCTTTTGAGCCCTTAGCCAAGAAACGGTTCTCACCCTTTCCCCTTGTTGTTCAGAGGAGAGCAACATTATAACAGCCATTGTTCTTGAGCCCGTCGACAAGAGATGGTTCTCACCCCCCCCCCTGTTGTTCAGAGGAGAACAACATTAGAACAGCCATTGTTCTTGAGCCCGTAGACAAAAGACGGTTCTCACCCCCCCTATTGTTCAGAGGAGAACAACATTAGAACAGCCATTGTTCTTGAGCCCGTAGACAAGAGACGGTTCTCACCCCCCCCTTTGTTCAGAAGAGAACAACGTAGAACAGCCATTGTTCTTCAAGCCGTTCGCCAAGGAACGGTTCTCATTCCCAAGACGCCACGTCAGGATCATCTTATCCCCCCCCCTTCGGCTGGAACTCGCCAGCGGACCGAAAATTCCTTCGCGCCACCTTCCACTGCACCACTAGTGTAAAGTTACGTAAGCCAAACGTCACCTTTGAGTACTTAACCCTTCTGTCAATTCTATCCTGTGCTTTAAATGGGGTATCGAACCATCCCATCTCTTTAACTCTATATTTGTTTTACCTTTTTAAATCCTTTAAATCCTCGGATAAGCCCGTCTTGTGTTTGTTGATAGTTATTATTAATAAAACTCTATTTTATTAATGATAGCAATATTATTATCCTTGAGCTCAGTTCCACTTCTTAAGCATATCGAAGATACATAATATCGGCCGCCAGACATTAACGCACTCTAGAGATAATTAAAGAAGTTCCCTCAACGAATAGTGATATATGGTATATCGTCGGGAGTCCATTCTACGACAATATATATATATATATATATATATATATATATATATATATATATATATAGAGAGAGAGAGAGAGAGAGAGAGAGAGAGAGAGAGAGTCATATGAGTTGCTGCTGACCAGTCTAATCTTCAATTTCACGGTGAAGGTAAGGACACATAGGAGGCTGAGGTACATGTGATTTATTTATGGAACAACGTTTGGGGGGAAACAGCCATCTTCAAGTTATGAAACATAAATTTATCTAATACAGTTAAAGAATATTAAAAATATTAAAAGTAATTAGGTTATGACTATGTAGGTAAATCAAAAATTATAAAATAACTCAGGAATTTAAAAGTCAAGAGAATCAAATCATCAATCTAATATAACACTATTGAAACGAAAAAAAAACACAAAAAACAAAAGTAAATAATTACAGTATAATATTGCTTACCGATAATTTAGGTATTTAAAAGGCAAGAGAATCAAATTATTAATCTAATGTAATCACTATTGACACGAAAAAAAGAAGCAAAAACACAAAAGTAAAAAATTACAGTATAATATTGCTCACCGATGAAGTTCAGGAAAAATCACAAAGTGAAGAAATTATATGAAAGAGGCTTAAAGAAGGATAGGATTTTGATTGGTTGGTTGTTGAGTGCGGTAATTATAATTAAGAAATAAGAAGGGGAACAGTAGTATTATCTATGTTGAGTGTAGGAGATTTTGTACGTATTAGTAGGGATTCCAAAATTCTTAGACTATATTCATTGCTATTATGACTAATTATATATATATATATATATATATATATATATATATATATATATATATATATATATATATATATATATATATATATATATATATATAATTTGAAGGATGAACGAAAGGACGCATAAAGGAAAATTCATTTAATTTTCTTAATAGATACAACGTTTTGGGTGAACTTTTCACTCGGGCACTGGAAAATACAATTCGTGGAGTAGACAAACAATTTAAGTTAGATTTTAACAGACAATCAAAATGATGAATTTATGGAAAGTATTTAATATTTATTAAGGAGGGATTGCGAAAGTTTACAGGTAATTGATATTTTTGGATTATTATGTTGGGAGTTAAAAAATTAACGATTGAGGAAACACAGGAAATACATCGAGACAAACCAACCTTAAACAATCAGCCGTTAGAGGATAACTGGGAAGAAAGGGCGTGGAGCGTAGAAGAAAGAGAAGGTTAAGTGGTTAGTAATATTTTTTGTTTAGAGTAGAAGTAGTGGGTGAGAAGAAGAATTGGAATTTAGGGAAGGAGAAAGGTATTTAATATACATGGATTCAAGAATCCTTAATGATATGGTATCAGGCGTGGTTTTTAAAATTTTAAAATCGTCCGTTGTGATATCAGTTTTACCATTAATAGAGTGAAGCCTAGAGAGCAAAGATTTAACTTCTCCATAGCCAAAAATGATCACAATTGAAATTGCTAAATAAATAAAAGGTTTAAGATCTGTTGTCCCAACCGCTATAAAACGAGATCAAGAGACCAAGAGTTTTGATTCAAGGATTACAAGTGACAGAAAACATTTTATAACACCTTGAATCGGGTTTCAATACAGAATAGCAGAAAACATCTTCTAAATATTCTAAGGAGTTCGATAAAGCTTCAAATTGAATGAAGTTAAAGTTCAAAAATATAACACAGATTTGTTAGAATGCGACATAGATGCAATGGATATTAGAGGTCAGCAGAAATTTTAATGGTCATCAGTTGGACAAAGATCACAAAAATTGGACATATGAACAATTGTCTAGAGTTATCTGGCCAGATGAAATTAATTTTTAGGTATGTAAGAAAGACTATTATATTGTAGTTTTACAAGTTATTTTAAATATATTTTAAAATAAAATTATTTCAAAATATAACATTTCTGTAATAACTTTGGGACGAAGAGTTGTAGGGGCATTTCACTTTCCCTGTGTGGTACCAACTGGGAAGCATGGAGATGTTTTCATGGCAGGGAAGATGGAATTCCACAACATAATATGCCAAATTTCGTCACAAACTTTATTCCCACCACACCAAGAAACGAAGTTATACATATTTTGGAAGGACAATGGTCCATGCTATAGATCAAACCACACCAAGAATTAGCCTGATGATATGTGAATCACCCCTCTGGAGTGACCACCACAGAGAGTGGTTGTAAAAGCAAAGGGAATTACCATAATTACAAGCAAAACGGAACTGTACAAAACACTACAAGTTATGAGAAATAGTATTAAATATATGTAAAAATTTCCGTGAGATCCATGCGACAATATATATATATATATATATATATATATATATATATATATATATATATATATATGCAAAAAGTCCCACAATAAAATGAAAGGCGGATTCCAAGTATTTTCGAACTTGTGAAAGTACTTGGAATCTGCCTTTCATTTTCCTGTGTTTTTTGCATTTATTGCTCTACTCATGCGATACTTTGTGAGTTTCACATATCCATCTATATATATATATATATATATATATATATATATATATATATATATATATATATATATATATATATATATATATTGTGTGTGCGTATGGGTGTAAAAATAACTTGCTAATCTTGAGATCTCTAATTACTTAGGCTGGGAGAAGAGAGCTTATTATAAAATTTTATTATTTGGTAGTGAAGAAATTACATAGTTTCTCCTGAGAAGACTCATGAAGAATGATGTTGTTTAAATTAGTTCAAATTTGGATCAAACAGTTTTAGAATAAGCCTGGTTGAAGCTCGTAATTCCTTGGACTTTATTTAGCTAAAAAATGATGTTTGGTTGCCAAAGGAACGGTCTGAATGACAAGTTTTACAACCTAACCTATATGTTCAACAATTACTACGTTTAAATTAAACATTTAATATTAACCTCCTTCTCTAGTCAAACGAAAAGGCGTTCTCCTCCTTCATCTTAATACACGCCCACACGCGGCGTTTAATCCAAGAAAAAAATACATCACTTCAACGCCGGATTTTATTCTGATTTAAAGGAGATAAACCAGTTTCTAAAATCCTACATTTCCTCAAAAGTGAATGAATTCTACAATAAAGTTATAAAGGTACCCCCCCTCCCCACTGTTAACGATGGACGAGCATTGCTAATAATGCGGGAAAATATTTTATATTTCTCTGAATGTACTTTATGGGGCGTGTTAAATATTATTTTAGTTCCTTTAAACAAAACCACATATGCTTCTTGGCATCTAATCGTAGGCGCCAAGAAATACGAATCAAATTCTCATTAGAAGCGTAGAACAAACGGTGCCAATTATATACTATCGATATAAGGTTGCTAAAGTGTACGGGATATTGTACAGTGATCACATGGTATTAAGTACACACTACAAAGAGAAGTATGAGTAATCGTCGAACTGTGGATGTAAATTATTTTTTTGCACATGTTCGAAAAGAACCTATTGCCTATGACTCACATAAATGCAGTGATTATGTGGGACAAATTTGAAATGCAAAATATGATTCAGGTTTTTTCGTTTTAATTCAAATATCGGTTCAGGGAATTAATACAGAGGAAATAAAAGGGATAAAGAAATTGTTTTTCATTCTTTTTCTTCTTCCAAAGATGAAGAGATATTTGATAGTAAAGGTGAGTCTACTCAGAATCTTCCTTTTTTACATCAGGTGTTTATTATTATTATACTCGCGTGCTATTTTGCGAGCTATACTCATAAATACAATGATTTTAATGGTTACTTAAAATTGCCTCTTAACTCTTTGAGTATTAATTGCATAATTCAAATTTTGACTGAACCGCGCCATGCCCGGACCGGAGGCTGATCTTGGGTTAACCGAGTGAGGTTGCGAAGCCACTCACTGGAAGATCCTCTTTGGATAGAGACGTCCTTAACACTCCTTTTCCTCCTCTCAATAAATTCGGAATTTCAACATTCTCGAGAAATAAAGAGGAAAAAAACACAAAGAAGGACGCTAAGATTCTCTCGCCCTCTTCTCTAGGACCGTCCGAGCGATGAACTCCCGATTATGACTTGTAATCATCTTCCGATGATGCTTAAACTGACCAAATTATGGGCATAAAAAGCTAGCCAATGGTCTTCACCCTTAGTTCCCTAAACGGACCAATGGTAGGAGAGTATTAAGCGAAGGGCGGGACTTGTGGGGAGTCCGTGAAGTAATGCCCCGAAAAGTTAGTTAATCCCTGGCCAGGTGATGCGCTGGATTCTCGGTAGGTTTATCAACAGAGATCGCGCGCGCTTACCTGTTCGTGTCAACCGAACTGAGTTTGAAGGTGCTGAAAATGGTGTGGCTTTGATTGAGTGGTCGGTCAGAACTCGCCAGACGATTTTAACTCGATTGACCTAACCTTGAATCATCATTTTGCTGCAAATAATCCAAAACTTTGACTTGATACCGATTTGCTGCAGAACTCATCGATAAGGAGTACAATTTTTTATTTCAATACGATTTATTCGTATTTTATGACTCAGTCCAGAGCCCATTCAGAAAACTCATGATGCACGACATTATTAAGATGTGCAGGTAAGTTACAGTATGCCGGTGGAGTAGGCTAGTCGTGTTTTGATACTTCCATTCACATATATACACAGCTCAAACTCGATTCGGAGGAGAAGTATGAATATATTCGAAAACCATATCAGAATTACTTTCTCTTTCTTCCAAGAACAAAAACACACACATAGAACATCCATACATAGAGTAAAATATCTCTTCTACACATAACACAAACCCGACTCTGGCACCATCACGGCGATAAATCAACTATCAAATTTAAAGTGGGATTTTCTATGGCCATCCTTGCAGCGTCGAGGGATACCTTAACTTGCCTCTCGTGGTTATGTGGCACATAAGTCGCCTCTCATATACTTGTCTAATAATACATTAAAATGATCATTCATAGGCTGGAAATAAATCGAAAACCATCGAGGGTATTTTCATCAGAAAGTCGGTGGATAAAAGGTTCTTGATCAAAGTGGTGGTTTTAGGAAAAGGGAAGAGTGGGGGGCGCAGAGCGAGGGATCGAGAGGGCGTACAACTCTCCCTGCCTCCCCCTTGTTTGGCAATGAATGCAGATTCCTTTGCGGGGGTTGATAAAAAAGGGATGTAGAGGAGTGAAGTGTATAGGAGGGGTGTAGAGTAAGGATGTAGAGGAGGGGAATGTTAAGCAATGGCGATGATCACAGGGCCGCGCCTGGATCATCGTCGACCCGCCATAAATGGAAATAGTCTTTGAAAATAAACAAAAATACAGAGACCCAAAACTATGATTTTCCTAAGTATCAATTTTTACTCTTTGTACTCTTCGATCTTTGTTATCCCTTCTCCAAATAAACCCCTCCCCCCGGGGGGAACTTGTAACATTGCAAAACGGAGCCTGGTTCAGTTGACCAACGCCCTCTCCCGACTCGCAGCTCCTAAGTTTTGTAGCTCCCATACATTCTCATTTACCCTAACTTCATCACTTTCTTTAGGTTTCTCTTTTAATTTGAAGACTTCAAACATTCCAATTTAGAATGATAATACAAAAGGGAGGTTCAGAAGGTTCCGTATTTGACCAGTCCTGATCCACTTCCTTAGTAATCAAGAGACTTCAGTCCTTGATTCTCTTGCGTGTATTAAATGGCTTTCCTTTACGTCACGGATTCCCATCTTTTTCCTTCTTTTGTACCCCTTTGGCACCACGCAAGGCGGTGTCAGGTATAACATGGAACCCCTGCTGGAGCTGACATCTGGTTGATTGTGTATCCTCTCCACCCCAATGGTCGCAAACGCGTTTCTTCAGCCTTCAGTGCCTCTGTATGGATATGTATCTATGTATCTACCACATATTTTTACTTCCTTATTTTCATCACTTTTCTAAGGGATCTAATAATAAACTTTCTGCGAGATGCGCTCTCGTTTTTTTCCCTTTATATTTTGAGAAAAAACCTTAGGCATTTCAATATAGTTACCATGTACTCTTAAAAATAAATGATGTCACATAAAATTTGATTAATTTTAATAAGAGTTCCATTCAATGATTTTAATTGTTAGATGAGAACTAAACAAACGCATCAAATGTTGCAAACTTGTAGAAACGCGCACAAAGCTACAAAAGGTACTCGCACTATATAGGGTTGGTAATACTCACAAAACCTTGTCTATCTGTTGAGAAGTGGAATGTACCCTTGGGGTAGATGTTCCACCCCTTGGGACCTAGATTTTTAGTAGGATTGGAACGGTTGTAGTTGAATTTTAATTAAAGGACAGATTGGCTACTTAATTGTATTGGATTTTCAATTCCAGTGAACAATGAATTCATCAGTTTTCTTCTAATTTTGAAGTAAAGTATAAGAATTAATTACACAACTGAAAACTCATAGATAATAAAATACTTTTAGCCATGTTTTTCGCTTCACTGTATTTCTGCATCTACTAGTCTTATATACTCCTCAATTTATGGATTTATTTAAGAAAACCAAATAAACAGAAGATGCTAGAATTTTTTTGGAGAAGATGCTGCTGAAGAAAGTGAAGATCGAGGAAGGTTTTTCAAAGTCAAAGTAGTCAGTAGCTAAATCTTCAGGATTAAGTTTGTGTACATGTACTCATAAACACAAACTTGAACCTAATTGCAGGATCATTCGCTAGTAGATCAACACAATAAATAATAAAAAAATAACATATTTCTCTAATTTAATTAAAATCCATTGAAAATAACAGTCAATAAACTTTCAGTCTTCTCGAATACTCTGATATTGGATAGAACTTTCACATTACAAAGAAACGTAATATTAAAATGTGAAAGGAGTAAATTAGGTTCTTACCAAGAATTTTGGTCATTTTATTATCAAGGGAAGTATAGCTTACATCCCACCGTTTCGCGTGCACTTAAACAATGGTTGGCTCCCTGAGTTAGTGACACAACCGATGCTTTTGTTTAAATTTATCGAAATGAGTTTTACTTTTTACAATAATCGTTCAAGAAAGTTTGAAATTAGTAGATTTTTGTCTTTTTTTACTTTGCATAAACATATTCAGAACATTTTGAAAATGACGTCATCATCGCCATTTTGGCTTGAATTTCTGTATGAAACTGTGATCATTTTTTTAATGATTCTATCTTAAAAAAGCAGTCGATAAAAATTACCTGGGCTATCAAAAGGCATTTGATACTATCACCTGACTAATTAACAAATAAAGTTGCAACCTATAATATCCTTCGGTCATTAATAGAAGTGGATTAAACTTTGGTAATCGAAACGCAAACAATAACCTTTGATAAATGCTCTTGTATCAGAACGGCGATACCTAATTAGTGGTGTACCTCAAGGGTTTGCTCAGAGACCATGACTCTCCATTATATATGTAAATGATATAGTGATTTGTCGGATAAGTTATCGATCGATGTAAAGAGGACAAAAGTAGCGGAAAGGTAACTAAATATGAGGACAGAATGAAACTGTAATGCAAACAAATTTATCGAGTAGTACTGAAATGAAATTCAAAGGAGAAAAATGAAAAGTTCTGCACACTGAGACCAGGAACCAAGAGTTCTATTCAAGTGTGGAACAGTGATCTCTTAAAGAACATTTGAAATTCATCCTGCATTATGTCAAAGGATCAAAGAAAGCCATGAAATTGATAGTGGCTTCAGGCACAAATTTTACGAAAAGAGACGAAGGTACTGATTTGCATTCATTTATCGCTATGAGATGATTGGTGTGTGCGCATGTTAAGGAGGACATACTAAAAGGTTCTTGGTGTTTATTTGCATAATAGAAAAATTACTTCAATCGAATACAACGAGCAGAATTAGAATTATGGATGAAAACCGTCCCTGCCAAGATTACCAAAAAAAATCAAAAATATATTTTCATATTATTATTAGTCAATTTTGAGTGGTAAAACTGAATTAGCTGTGAATCATATTCATAGATTTGTTATAAAGCATGTAAGGACTATTTAAAAGGTAAAATAGCAACTAATAATTGAGTTGATTTTGAGTGCATTTTGTCATCGTTGGGAAAATTTCTTGTGTGCTTAATCTCAAAATCCTGATTTTAGAGTATGAGTCGATGTTTTTTGCGAATAATCTTCCGTCTATTTTAACTCAACCTAACATTTCATTAATTCACCCCTGTTTATTTATTTATCCTTTCTTCATTCTTGCCTCCCATCTTCGTTGAAGGTAATTTTCCTTCTTTGTTCCCTTCCTCTGCAAGATCTACTTTCGTTGAACAACGCAAGTAGTCTCCTCTTTTGGATACTTCAGCAATGTGCCTTTCACACATCTTCCCTACCAGAAGGCCTCACCACTTTCCTTGTAAACCTCTTTACAAAGAGATTAGGTTGAGATTTTTGGCTTTTTTTTACTTTATATTTATATACATAAATATTCGTCCCAAACAGTAGCCATAAGGTCATTCGAATTCCAAGGTGATGTAATCTTTGAAGCTTTTTCACTCTGACTGCCCTCTCGCTTACACAAAGTCAATACTTCACTTCCATCAGCATAGGTGGGCACGATAACGAAAAAAATGTATCACGATAACCGTTAAATCGATAACGATAACCTTATCAGCGATAACCGATAATCGATAACTGGCGATTAATTGATCGCCCGATAGGTAATCACCGATAAATCGATAAATCTAAAATTATAATACAATATTGATTATTGACTATATATAGCGTTATTTATAATACAATATTAAGAATATTTGAATACTGTTTCTTAGTTTCTTACCTGGTGAGGCTCTCCTCCCAGCTCGCAGCTACCCCAGTTATGTAAGAGTATACAGGTGAGGGGATAGAAAGGGTGTGTGGATAGACAGCGGAAAGTAGACCAGTGGTGAAAAGAAAAAGAAGTGTGGTAGGGTGCAAAGTGATGCTAGAGCTTGGTGATCAGGCCTATCGCTTTAAAATTTTTATGTTTTGTAGTTCCGTTGTTGTTTATCATTTTGTTTGTACATGTATATATATATATATATATATATATATATATATATATATATATATATATATATATATACATATATAATATATATAATTTGGCGTTCAAGCCATTTGTCTTCATATTAGCTAATGTATTTGGTTATGCTGTGCGCGTTTGCTGTTGTTTTGGTAATTCATTAATTATAACTTGCTATGTTTGTTTAGTGTCTTTGTTTTTTCGTAAATTTGTAATGTGTGTAGTTTGTGTATATTGTTTCTTCTTGAGTAGTTTTCCTTCTTTGGTAGGTTTGTCTCAATTGGTGGGTTTTTTCGATATCGGAGAATTTTTGCAAAATCGGTTTGGTTTCTCAGTTTGGTTAATTCGTCTTGGTTTGTATTTTATGGGCAAAAAACAGCTCATCTTGCGTAGAACGGCACTTCTGATCCACCAGCTAAAATCCCAGCGGAGCTTGGAAATCTGGCGCGACTTTCAGCTCTTCTATTCTGGCCAATCATTTGTACGATTTCATCGTCCAATTCTCGATTGACCTTTTCCAGCATATTCCTTGCCCGTACTTCAATGACAACGTTAATGGGAGTCAACCGCGGAGCTACCTATTTCTGCCTCTAAGGCACGCGCGGCTCGCCCCTGTTCAAAACTAGATCACCAAACTGAAATTATCGATTATCGCTAGTTTGGAACCAAAAGTATCGGCGATACCGATGAATCGATAAGGCGGGGGAAAAACTATCCGATAACCGATAACCCGATATCGTTATCGCGATAACGCCCACATATGCCATTCAGTTTCCTGATCACCGGAATTGCAAGAACAACACAAACTGACCAACTATATCACGAGACATCGAAAAAGTTCAGTTCCAACCCTGATGATGCCAATGTGAGGCGCTGGTTATCGGAGTCGGGCTAAAGTTGACGTGGTCGCAGAGACTAAAAAGAAGGACCCGGAGCGTAAAATGAGTCAAATGGGTTCCGAGATATATCAAACGGAGTGACGTTGCGCCGTGGATAGGGTGAATGAAGGACTACAGGATGGTTGGACTGGCAAAAATTGAATGAAAACTAGTGGTAAATTTGCCTGGTACACAAAGAATTGAGAAGAGGTTTGTGTTGTTGCATAATTCAAAGTAGCGAAAAAACAACGAGGGCATCTGCACCGGGAAATTTAGAAGAGGTGAAGTGTTAAGAAACTGTTGAAGATTGGGGAAGTGAAAATATGTGGAAGATATGCATATGACCATAGATGCACATGTAGGTGTTGTAGCCGAGAAGGCATGGAATCATCCAAATTGGAGGAGGGGTATGGCTACCCATTCTACACCTGGCACCCATTTGCAGGGGAAGAAGTGATAGAAAAATTCCCTCGGTTGTTACGATGATGAACTTTGGAACTGTCGATTATTTCCCTAACAAATGAAAACCAACGAGCTCCTCTTTAGTTGAAAGTACCCGAGAAAAGGTACTAAAAAATGATCAATGGAGGGAAAGGAAGGTGTGGTGAAAAGACATAATCCAATGAGAAAAAGGTCGGGGCACTTTGGGGAATCTTTCCCGACACTGTTTCCCTTCCACAACAAAGCCAGATCCAATATGGCCGTCAACATCTAGGAGGATCTAGATGCTCTCGTGCCACAATCTGCCTCGCTGAAGAAAAGGATTTGATTCACGGATTTCGTTAACGAATAAAATTTTAAATTATTGGAAGGATCTATCCACCCCAATGATATTGAGAGCCGATCTATCAAAGTGTTTAAGAACAATTTGGGTGATTGTGTAGTGACTCTGCTTGTCCTTTTCAAGCTATGACATATTTTATAATAAAACAAAAGAAATGGTTTCAGGAGTTTCAGGAATTTTGAGGTCGTACTGACTAAAATGGTTTGTTTGGTACAAAAGTCTAAAGAAAAAGATAGTATTCAAGAGTTGGCACCGTCTTTCACACATCGTAGTCGATGATGCCTGCAACTTCTGTGATATTTGCGGATTTCATTTGGCTCAAAACTCTAACCTTTGACATGTAAATTTTGGCACACCTAAGCGTTGAAAGGCTTGATCAGTTTAGGGGTTCATTAGGCCTTTATGAATGTCAGGTTTACTCATTGTTCCGCTTACTTGACACCTTCGATGATGATGCTTCGCCAAGCAAGCCGGTCCATATTTTGCTGTTCACATGTAGAAAGCTCAGTATTGAAGATCTTGAGAGAATGATTTATGGTGCTTTTGAATCTCTTGTTTTAGCCAACTAGATTACGTTTTCCACTTGCGAGCTCACCATAGAGCAACTGCTTTGGTATCTTGTGGTTCCTTTTCTGTGTTTCATGGTGAGTCAATCGTAGTTGGGCTCTCTGCAAAATGATGTGAATGCTAGAAAGTTTTGTTCTGGAGAGAAGTTCAGTGTTGGGTAGAATTAACATAGGGCTCCTCCAAACCTGTTATCTTCTCTTCATTTGTACATATTTATAATGCATGATTGTATAGAAGCTTTGGACTGATACATAATATTTATTCAAGGAAACCAAACATAATTATTTTTCAGGTATTACGTTATATAAATCAAATGAATTTCCGTTAACATAGAGACTACATGGCCTGGGCATAACGTTAAACAAGGAAGCACTAAGAGAGCGAAATATCTCCCCCCAAATTAGAAAAGCCTTTTCTCGCAATGTTAAGGGAAGGAGAAAATAGAATCGAGAATTAGGAACAGGATCTACGGTCATGAGCAAAAGTTTTGAAATGAATATATATTTCTATTTTTTTCAACCGTTTTTAAATTTACATAATAGGAATAATTATTCTAATATTTCAACTATTGCAAGTTTATTAAAAAGTCATCATTTTAAAAATAGTAAGAAAAAAAATGTATTCCTTCGCTGAATCCAAAATCGCGCTCTGGTCCCTTCAGTCCCTGGTGCGTTGCTATTCGATCAAAAGACTAACATGAATGATGTGTAATATTTTGTCGGAAAGATAAATGTTTGAATCTTTTTTTTAATTTTAGAAATGATTCTTTCCAAATAAAAGCGAGCAATCATTGTTGCTCTTCACCAAACTGGCTTGACATGCAAGGAGATAGTTGCTAAGAGAATTGCATCAAGGAGCCTCATCTTTATGATCATTGATGACTTTTAAAATACTGGTTACGCTCCTGTAAAGAGATCTGCTGGACCATAAAGAGCTTCAAATGAACGCCAAGAGCGACTCTTGGTAAGGTCTCAACTCAAGGATCGGGTGGTCTCTTTTCACGATTGAAAAGAAGCAGGTGCGAACGCTCCAGCGCGCACAGAGTCGGAAACTTTTTGACAAAGGTCTCAAGTCGAGAAGGTCTGCAAAGAAGTCTCATTTTGCCAAGAAGAACCTTTGAGATAGGCTCCACATTTGTAGGAAATAAAAAGAATGGACTGTTGAAGACTGGGGTAAAGTGATACTCTAAAAAAAAGCTTCTTTCTGCTTGTTTGGAGCTTCTGGGACTGTTTCTCATCTAAGGGGACTGGTGCATAAACAATTTTGACTAAGAACGCTACCATGAAAACAAATGGTACAAAAACGTGGTTCCTCAGTACCTTTTCCCAACAGTTACGAACTAAATTGGAGATTATAACTATATTTACAGCCTGATGGCACACCTTGTCACATAGTGAAAGCAATATCAGACTTAATGGCTGAAAATAACTTCGAACTTTTAGGAGTTTGGTCCGGGAATTCGCCAGATTCGAACCAATAGAGAAGTTGTAGGCGAAAATCAAACTGTTGGTTGCTGACAGAAACCACCCAATTGTGAGCAGTTGCAGTGCTTACTGACCAAAAATAGTCAATATCAGTAAAAAAATTTGGTCCCCACTATGCCAAAACGAATTGAAAAAGTAAATATTGACTGCACGTATCATTGCACTATTTATTAATAAAATGTGCTTAGGCTCTATTTTTTTGTCTATTTCACCTTAAAGTTATGTTTCAAACAAAATAAAACAAAGTGCAACGTTTGATTAGTTCAATTAATTTTCTTATATGAATAAATATAGTAGGCTCAAAACATTTGACCATGAGTGTATATCTTTCTTCCGATTTAATCAACTTTTCCTTCCTAAGTCTCCCTCCGCCCACCTCCCTACACAATTTCATCTAACTCCGATAATAAATTTTGAGATAACTTGTATCAAGTATAAAATGAATAGAATTCGAATCCGGATTTAGATCCGCCCTTTAAATCTACCCGGGACTTTATTGTCACAAGCACCACCGGCTAACAAAATGGCATCGAAATCCATCAAATATTTTAATAAATAAGTGATCTTTAATACATACCCTAATCTGTATCCCCCCTTAGTCCAAGGCTCACCTGTTTTTGAAAAAATGATATCGAACTCTGTCAATAACCTTTTAGATATCTTGCAAACAAAAAGATTGAAGGACTTACAGGGGTCACCCCATATTGAGTGGCAACATGTTTTGTCGGAAGTAAATAAATAAACCGAATTACCTTTGCCATAGGGATATCATAATTACCACAATCTATTTTTATTCAAAGAACAAAACTTTGTGTAAAATCCTTTTTTTTATTTATTAAGTGACCTATAGGTTCTTAAGCCAAAGACCACAAAGAAACTTAGGTAGAATTGGAAGAGATGTAAGCTCTCCTGGTTCTTAACAACCTAAGTAGTTTTTCTATTGGTTATTTGAGTTATCTTTCACCCATTATCTTCCTAAACTTCCCACTTTCTTAACAAATCACTTTCAAAATTTCTGGCAGATCTTCCACTGTTTTTTGTTTAGATGTTAACAATTAAAAATTAACGTTCAATGAATTAAGAACAGATGATTTATCTAATACTAAATGTTTGGTAACTAATCAAACGAAAAGATGTTGACCTAATAGTGAAACATGAGTGCTGGAACCATAAAGATAAAATTTGATTTTTCCAAAGCAGAAACTCAAAAACATCAAAAGCCGTCACGAACTCGTCCCGATGACAAATGACAAGTGGAAGCGATCCCGCTCGTCCAGACACAGAGACAGGTAGTGAACGCTAAAATCTTCCAGACAGAAACATTCGACAAGAATGCGAGAGAGAGAAAGAGAGATAGATAGATAGATAGAGAGAGAGAGAAAGAGAGAGTGTCTTGCGGACGAGGAGCACCAAACAGTCATAACTAAGGTTTAGGGAACCGTTTCATCAAATTGCGGTGTGTTCTGGGAGTGTATCCGATTTGAAAGTGACAAAAAAAAACAACCTGAAGCCGTCGAAGCATTTAAGGGTCGGTCCACAGGAAAAGTTGCGGCGAAATGGCGCGCAACTTTAGGTTCACTTCTGCTATCTCCTATCTTCTTTGTCAGGCGGCCCAGAAGGCTGACCTGTGTGGAGAAGAGTGAAACGTTGCTTCGGTCATCTTCTCCTTGCAGACTTTCCGACACCATCGTCAGCGTTCTCATTTTCCGCAATTGCTTCTCGTCCATGAACCCAGCAGAAGACAAAGTATCGCCATTAAATACGGGGCCCTAAAGTTCTCTTGGAGCCAATAGAGGAACTCAATTATATATCCCTAGTTGAATCTACTGGTATGATAGTATCGGAGATTGGAAACTGATTACAACGGAGGTTCTATTTATTCAGTGGTTAATGGGTGGAATAGTCTATCTGATCATGTAGTTGGTACTTAGATAAGCAAAGTTACACAGCTTGGCAGACAGTTTCAGCATTTTCAAGCCCTGGATGGGAATCAAGTTCGTAGTCTTGATGCCCCGTTTTCTGTATACGAACTCACTCCTGGGGTTTCTGGGTCTTCTCGTCCCCAGTGTTTAGGGTGAAAGAAACTTGTTTTATATGTGAATATTTTTAATCTCTAACCTTTTAGTTTTTTCTTTTATCTGTTTCACTTATCTAAGGTCTTTTTCCAATTGGGGCTTCATAGTAATATTTATTTACTCACCGATTTTTTAGGAAAAAGAGAGAGAAGCAACGAAACCATCTTCGTCAGAAATTTTAAAGGGGTTTTTTGATGAAAATAATAAATAGGAACTACTTCGGACACTAAAGGTTCGAAAAGGTGCTTAATTTCCCCCACCTTTCCCCATGTGGCGACTGAGAGTGACTCTTCCTGGCATTTCATAAAATGTCGAGAATTTTAAAAGGAACAACAAAAATTTGCGTCTTTCAATAATTGTTTTAGCAAATATTCAAACAATTAAAACTGCAATTAAAATTATTTTCTTTTCATTTTTAATGGTAATATGAAATAAATAATTGAAAATATAATATTTTTCCTGAATAAATTACATTTTCTATTGCTGATTAACGATGATAATGGAATAGAAAGGCACCTTAATATGGTCTTAACTCATCTGGGAAATCTTGCGGGTATTGAGAAATTGAAGTATTTCATACAAATTTCCCTCATGAAACCCAGTATTTAGAAAATATTTAAAAAAAAATATTAAGACGGTAGACTTAGACTATCGGACAATTTCCATTTGTCTCAATAATCAATTAATAAATAATATCAATAATAAAGAAGCAATTTATTAGAGAGATTTATTTCACTGGCAAATTTGTCTCGGTAAGTTTATAGATTTGTGATTTAGAAAGTGAAGCAAATAGGGAATTAAATAACTAATATAATAAATAATAATTTGCATATTACGTTCATCCTCGAAAAAAGGACTGTAGTGTAGAAAAACTTACTTCGACACATATTTCAATATTTGAGTGTGAAATTTAAATTCTTTGAAAAGGAAATATATATATTTATATTCTCATTGTAATTCTGTAAGTGTTTAAATGTGCACATAGTTTCATATCAAATATTTGCAATAAACAACTATAAAAGGAAGGATCCGACTTAACATAACGCCCATTTGGAACCCGTGGAGCAAGAATTGAACAACAAGAGCCAAATGAAAGAGATCCAGGGATTCGGATAGGCTTTCTACCATTACTTAAAATAGTTTAATCCGTCTCAACATTTAAGCCTCTTTTGAAATATCTTTTACTTAATCAAATTAATTCTCTTAATAACAGATAGTCCTATATTCAACCATAATAATGCTAACAGTTCTATTTTAATTAATACGATTGGCACTCATTGTCGGATCTTGGATTACATTAAAAAATAGCGCTCTTTTTAATTATTGGTCCATTCTGGTGACCGTTAATCCAGAAACACTCGCTATAAAAACTGAAAAAGGCTTATCTCCAGGCTAATTTAAAAAAAAAAAACAAGAAAAGAATTAACACAAACAAAAGAATAATAATTGTTTGAAAAAGTAAATTTCAATATATTATGCTAACAAAGAAATTTTCCTTGTTCTTAAATCGAAGACAAATGTCTTCTGGGGAACCTCCAGACCAAATGAGTTAGCCACCAATCTCCTACACTCTCCTAAGTGCATTGTATGGACTGCAATCTCAGCCAGAGGCATCATCGGACCATCCTTCTTCGAGGAATCTGACGCGACAGTGACAGTCACCAAGGAGAGGGATGTTGAGGTCCTCAAAACCTTCAAGAGGGAGCTGCAGACCCTGTTTCTATCGCTTTTGGGGAAGTTCTGGTTTCAGAAAGATGGAGAAAGCTCTCACACCTCAAACCTGTCCCGAGATTGGCTGAAAGAGAACTTTGGTTGCCGTGTGATCAGTCTCAAGGCCTATTTTGAGTGGGCACCTCACAGCCCAGACCTTAGGCCCCAGATTTCTTTCTCTGGGGCTACCTTAATGACAGTCTACGCAGGGAGACCCAAGACCATTACGAAACTCAAGGACGTCATGGGCAACTTTGTGCTGCGCCTCAAGAAATGCACAGAGCTACACGGGGGTCATCTCGAACGCGTGCTCTAGAATAAAGGAGAAAAGTCCAAAGATTCATGTTTTGATATGATGTTTCTAAACACAATAAACTAGTTATCATCAAAGTTTTATTCAATCCTTGCAGAAAATTAAGAAATGAGTCCTATCGAAAGTTGGGGCCTATTTGGGGCGGTCACCCTGTATATGCAGAAATAGATACTTGAAGAAAAGTTTATATAATGTTATTTTCTAGACATAAAGTATGTTATTATTTTTTTCTCGTTATTCTGAAGCAGATGAATACGCCATTCCAAACCTCCCGTTAAAACTTTAATTCAGTTGAGAGAAGAAATTCGAAATTTCGTTTTTGCCTCTGATAGAAATCCAGGAATCCACCTACCGAATTAATTCAGATTCTTCATTAACACTTTAAAAGTAGTAATAAAGAGTTTTAAAAAGACAACAAATCTTTATATATCGCTGTAGCTAAATTGATAACAAATAATTAAAGTTATAAGTAATTAAAAAGTGTTAGCGATAGGTGATAGATCGGCTTCACATTTCGAGTGCATCAACATATTTCTGACATCCTAATAAAAATCTCTTGTTGATTCTTTCCATCATCTGTCGTCGGCATACATAATCGTGGAATCGTGTGATCTCGAGTGGTTCTAGTCGATTTTAGTGAATACCTGATAAAGTAGGTTTCCATTTACATCTCGCATCATTGATATTCTTGACCTTTTCGTCACTCCTATACCGTATTCTTCTACCTGCCTCTTTCTTTGCTTCTTTATGATTAGGAAAACTTTTAGTTTGGTCGAAATGATTTTTTTCGTGATCAGAGAATTTTTTACTTCGGATGAAATGAATATCAATCTTGAAATCAGCGCCAGAAATATTTAAAAAATGGAAGAAAAGTTCAAACTGCTCTTCTTAGCGGGGACCAATGAATTGTTGACAATATGTAATAGAACAAATTTGAATAGATCGATCTATGTTCTATTATATTTATTCGGCTTTTTGGAAGTTATTCATTGCACCAGCAGCGAATGAAATTATCGCTAATCCAAGCAGTTTAAGTCAAAATGATATAGGATATTTTAATGTGAGAAAAGAAGGAATAATTGGAACTTACGAAGGCTTTGCCACTGAATGGAGAAAGAATAACTACCGAGTAAGGTTAAGAATTACCGAGACTGAAATAGCGCGGGTATTTCGTAGTTGGATTACGTAGGTCAATTTTAAATCTACGTGTATTTGCGATTAAACCCACTTAATTGGGTGGGGAGAATGGGGTGGTGAAGACCTCTTCATCACCCATGTCCATTTGAGGAAAAATGCCTCCACTGCAGAAAGGAAGCGGATTTAGGAGAATTCCGATCTTTAGTGTTTGAATTATGGGGTAATTTCCTCAAGTTCTTTAACCTTAATCTTTTTTTGTTATAATGACAATGAAATTCGTTTCAAGGTCAAAAGAGCAAAGCTTGCCATTATGTCTCTGGCAACGAGTGAGCCAAGATCTCGGTCTCATTTCTCCCCTTTTTTCCGTGCTATAATTGAATTACAACCGTAAACAACAATAGAAAGATCAATGGTTCCCTTTATTGAAGAACTTAAATTGCCTGCTTTAGGTTATTAACATGCCAAAATTTCTCCATCAAGATCTTGTTGTCCACAATCTTTCTGATTATCATTTCAAAAACCTAAAAATAATCTCCTTATGCTTACAGTTCCATCTTCAAATACTAATACAAAAATTTATTCGTTTTTTCTTTCACTTAAAAAACTTATTCGAACCGTATCCTCATTCTACGTATACAGCGATTTCAACAGATTCAGTATACGTTTAATCGAACATCTCATAGATTTTATATGTTGGAAACACGAAGTGTAGACTGCATTTTACAAATCATTTAGTTTACATACCATTAATTAATTATTTTTTTGCAGGTCCTTTCAGGATTTATTGTTATTTTGTGAATAAAATTCTAACTTCATAATAAACAACCCCCGTTTACAAATATGAGTCAAATGTGAAGCAATCCAGTACCTGTATAAAAGGGGAAGACAGCAGGCGATAATTTTAAAATGTTGAACCTCACTGTGAGAATATCTGGGTTATTTTAAACTTTGAAACGGCTTAAAGGGGCAGGTAGGTGTCTTCCAAGAGTGAGGATCACTCCGCCTCAAAAAGTGAGGAACCTTACCCTCATCAAGAAGACGATGAACACAATCAGGTGAAATCCAAGGAGTAATGCCAGAGAGTCAAAAGAGCAACGCTGTTCCTCCAACGGTTCGTCTCAACCTCCACTTATGTGGGCCAATGAGTAGTTGCTCACTGTTCACCCATTACAACACACCAAATTATCGAGTTTGGGCACAACATAAAAATGAAAATCCGATTGAATAGTGGATATCTTTAACCATACAAAAGCCAGTTTCGGTGAAAATGTGGGCAGGTGCAACATCACTGGGCAAAAACCACGTCTCATTTTCATTAAGGTTGAGGGAGAGAAGTTAAAGATCAATTAACATGTTTATTTAGAGATATTGATGCCGCCATAGAAAATGCCGGTGTAACCCTATAACAAGTGGTGCTAGGCAAATGTTCAGGAGTTTTGGTCAAAGGTGGTCAGTTTGCCACATTTAAACTACATTGACTTTGGAGTTCATTTGAGCTGGGGTAAAAGGCTTGTACCAAATCTTATCATAATGTAGAAATTTAAAAGTGAAAAATGGGAAAAATGCTGGGGGGAAATATCAGCTAAAACCCCGCGGGGACTTGCGCTCAGATCATAATCAGACTTAGCGATGTCATCGACGCAAAAGTTGATCCAATAAAATATTATTTGCATCATTTTGTAGCATAAATTTTCAAAAAAATAATTAAATAAATACCACTCTACATTTGTGATTCTTCCCTGTATTATAAAGCCTAATCACTTAAATAGTGCTCCATTATATTCAGGCCATACAGCCCTTTCAAAAACAGAAATCTCGGTTCCAAAAAGGACGATTCCATCTAATTTGTTAAATTCAGAGAACTACTAAATGAATAAACTAATTCTTCGGGTTGAACATAAAACCAACCATTTACTTGCCGAACTTAAGTCCGAAAACGCATTTAGTGATACCATCTACAACTATATATGCAACTGGCTTAAGTCTTGAATTTCTTTACGGAATTCCACAATGCTAATGTAGCTCTCTGCCTTATACATGCAGCCTATTAACTCCCCACATACAAATAAGCCAATAACCTATTAGAAATTCTTAAAAAAATCGCCAGTAACTAATATAGCATTTTTTTTGCTAAAAAACTTAGACATCTCAACTCCCAATTCACCCGATCAGCACTTTTCAGTTTTTACACTACTTCTTTATTCACCAATATAACTTTGAATGAAATAACACAACTTATCCATCAGAAAGCCTTTTACAACTCAGTTACCTTTCATAAGTTAAGACCTGATACTTTTAGAGCCCATAATTAAACTCTTAGTTTAAGTTCAATGATAACATTTACCAACGAATTGATGGCGTCGGGATGGGTTCCCCGTTGCCCCCATCGCGGTAGTAATTCATTACGAACTTTGAATCAATAAACTTTACAAAACGGCTCCCAAAAGATTGCCCCCAATTATTATTCACGCTACGTTGACAACTGTTTCGCTATATTTATCACAAATGAATAAGCCAGTAATATGCTACTGCGCATCAACTCCTTTCACCTTAACATTTAATATAGAGTTGAGTTTGAAGGGAAAATACCCTCCCGTTTCTTGATATCTTGATTAATAAATCAAAGAACAAACTAAACACATCTATATATAGGAAACAAACTTTGATTGGGTTCGGTACAAATTTCCTTATGTATTGTGATCAGCTATTAAAAATTGATAGAGTCGAAAGCATACTTCACCGCGCCTATTAATTATTCATCTTCAAGCTACGCGGCTCTACATTAAGAATTTGAATTATTACAAGTTTCTTGTGTCAATGTTTCCTTTCCTATAAATATGTATGACACATTGCTTAATAAATGTCCAAACCAACTCTGAGAACTCAACTGCTCTGCAGTACTACCAAAATAAACAGTATTAGTAAAAACCAGGTTTATACTCCCATAACTGCCCATTCCGCAAAAACTCTTCAAACTTGTTAAATATAATTTTACACACATTCAATTCTAAATAATCTTAACTAATGATTATCCAATAGATTAATGTTTCAGGTGAAGGACACAGTCCCCAGAAACCTCAGAATATTCCTGGTTTAGCTCTTTACATGTCCTCGCTGTGTTTGACACCCTTATGTAGGCAATACTGTGAGGTCTCTGGAAATCAATGTCTTCTCCTTTAGGCATTTGTAATAGGAAGGTATTCCATTAAACTGGAAATAGTCATCAACTATTGAACTCATTTAGGAAATATAAAATAAAACCGAAGCAACCAAATATAATCTTAAAATCATGTCCTATTGTTATCGAAACAAACTTTCCTTTTTTTCTCATCATCCAATCCTATTCAGATGCATTTGTCTCGCTTATACCCCTGTATCCTAGGGTTATACTTTTACTGTTTGTATAGTCTCATATAAGTTGTAACTATCATTAATAGTATGTTCCATCTGTTACTTTACTATTTAATTTCATAATTTGCTGCTTTAAATATTAATTCATAAGTAAATTTCTTGTTCTAGACCTGAAGAGAGGCATGGAGCCTGACGCGTAGTTATTAAAGACTTTTTTACATGTTAAAGAAAGTGAAAAATGGTTGCGGTTCGAACCTATGCCATCAACTGCTCTTCAACCCAAAATATGCTTCCTAGCAGTTTATAAGAAGAACAGTGTAGGTAGGTCCCTCTATTTTGAATAAGAACGGGTTAATAAGAGAGACAAACATATTTCGTAAATGAGCGCAAAATCACAATAACTCCTGACACGGTAAATGCTCAATAGCCCATAAAAAGTAACCCTCGGGATGGTCAGCTGTCAATCGAACCTGGATCGCCATCAGTGTACTGATGGCTGCAATTATTAGGACCATCGATACCCAGAACGGCTATGTGGCAATCTGCGTAAGATATTAGAAGGTAGAAGTCATCACGAAAGAGTAGGTTATGCTTTCTCTGGCAAAATATACTTCGAACCCAGCAACCCTAACAAGGTACTAACACACAGAAGTGTGATATGTATGAGGCTGAAAGGAGGATAAGACAGCACATCAAGGAGAAGATTGCCTAAACTATCATCAGAAACTAAAATGTGTCAAGGTCTCAGAGGTCTTCAAATCCAAAGCCTCAGAGGCCTTCAAATTCAAGGTCTTAGAGGTCTTCAAATTCAAGAAAGAAAAGACAACTAAGACTACATCAAGGAGAAGATTGCCTAAACTATCATCAGAAACTAAAATGTGTCAAGGTCTCAGAGGTCTTCAAATCCAAAGTCTCAGAGGCCTTCAAATTCAAGGTCTTAGAGGACTTCAAATTCAAGAAAGGAAAGACAACTAAGACTACCAATTTTTCATGTTAGTATTCAAAAAGATAGGGATGGTGGAGAAAGCTAAAGAGTGCAGGCTAGTCCCGCAAATGCGAAATTCAGCGAGGACCAGATTTGGAAGAAGGAATTTACCCACATTTAGATGCCCTTCCGCGGCTACAAAATGGAGCTGCATGCCAACAAAGATTACAAGGCTACACAGGTCATGTGCTCTAAATGCAGCAAAGAGGGTCATTATTTTGGTCCAAGGAGTCTAAAAGAACATCTTTGCTATTAAACTGTAATAAAACGACTGACATCGAACAGGAATTCAAAAGATAATTGATTGTGGAACACTGTTATAATACCTTCGGATAGAGTGCATCAGGTTAATGAACGGAGCCCTGAACACCGGCTACTTAACCTGACTGGTATAAGGTGGCAAAAATCATCTTCATCCGGAAAGGAAAACAAGCCCATTTGCTACAGGACAATCTATATCCTGGAGATAATCAGCAAGATCTTCGAAATGATCCCTGTCAACAAGCTCCAATCGCAGCTCAAGGAGAAATATGCTCACAACCTTCACCCGAATGGGCTCAGGAGGAAACAGAAGGCAGATACAGCTCTCGTTTTATGACCGAGAAAATCGCTCAGTGCTGTGCGGATGAAAAGTATATAGCTATCATAATTAGGGATTGCAGAAGTCATTCGATAAGGTTTGACTGACTGGTCTACAATACAAGATCCTCAACCTTCAGCTAGGCCGCACAATGCAGAATGTTTTCGTGAGTTCGTCTTGTGAAGACAAGTTTGAATCATGATAGAAGGCCATGGATTTCTTAGGGCAGCTGCCTGGGATATTGGAATATTGTAAAGATAATGGATCTCAAGGTTTTTTCGACTCTAATATAACATAAAATAACATAAGCTAATTAACTTAATATAAAATAGGCTAGGTTAGTTTAGGTTAGGTTATATTAAGGTCTAAAAAAACATTCGAATGCCTCAACTTTGAAAGATCCGCTACCTGAGCTTCCTCCTTTACTTATTATACAGAATTGATCTCACCTGGCTTGTAAAGGAGGGCGTGATATATATGAAATACGCAGATGATATTACCCAAATCCTTCCTAGCAAATACAAGAATGAGAGGGATCTGTCAATTGACGGAAATGGAAAAAGCGAACATAACAACCTTTAAAAGAAATGCAAAATAAGAACTAACATCTCTAAAATCAAAATCTTCCATCAACAGTATATCCCCGAAAAGCAACCGACATGATCATGGACCAAAAATTCTTCGAAAAGACTAACAAAAGGAACGTCCTATATGCTGCAAATTAGCACCAACGGGTATTTGAGACACCTAATATTATGGGAAAGTTAGCAGGATTGGAATTCTACGAAATCAACATAATCCGAAACCTAGTCTTGGCAAACATCAAGAAACTATACTTCATGTTTTTCCGAGCAAAACTCAGATACCAAAGGGGTGTTAATCCAAGCGGCGAGCAAAACTCAATAATCCGACTACAAGGTGCCAAGAACAAGGCAACGCTGTATTTCTATAATGAGGGGGAGAGATCCCATTACGCAGAGAAAGCTCCACCAAGGATACTAAATTGAACCAATAAACATAATGAGGCAGAGACTGGCCAGAAAAATCATTGAGGAAATAATTAAAAGAAAACTATACATATAAAGTCACGAGAAGATTTAGATTTCCGAGCACATAATCTGCTCACAGGATGTGTTGCCAACCCAATAAACAAAAGAGAAATAAAATAGAGTATGTGTATTAAGAAAGAATGAGAACGAAATAATAAAAAAATATAGTATGGTCATTGAAAATATATAATCAAAATTTAACATTATCAAATCAATCAGAATAAAGGCAAAAATAGAAGAAAAAAGAGTGAAGATATAATCCTACCTGTCGGATGAGAAAGAGAGAGTGAAAGAGGATTTAAAAAAACAAGGATAACTACGACTAACAAGAGTATACTAAAATACAAGTTTCTAAACAGATAAAGATATAGTCGAAACCATAAGAAAACAAGAGAAGTAAAAATCACATAAACGTCTTGCCGAAAAGTAGCAGAGAGAAAATAATATGAATTGGCAGAGTTTCATAACTTACATTAACTGTGCATTTTGCTAATATAAAAATCTATATCTATAAATTCTATTCATAACTTTTTATATAATTAATACCGTTGCGAGTGAAAAGATTCATATGTACTAAATCCTAAACAGGTGGACAATATATATATATATATATATATATATATATATATATATATATATATATATGTATATATATATATATATATATATATATATATATATATATATATATATATATATATATATATATGTTGAGGGAAATGATATGCACGATTGAGCTTTGGGGGTTTATTTCTGAGCTTTCAGACCCAAACTAGGGTGATTCTTCGGAGAATGTCTGAAAGCTCAGAAATAAACCTCCAAAGCTCAGTCGTGCATATCATTTCCTTCAACATGTTTCCTGAGTTACAAGTTTTTCGTAATATATATATATATATATATATATATATATATTATTGAGGATAAATCCCAGAGCCACGAGAAACGGATGCATCATCTTTTAATTTTTCACGTTTCGAAAACTACAAGTTTTCCTTTTCATGCTTGAATAAGTTTACAACGTTAATACATATTAAGAAAACTTGAAAAGGCCAACAGGACATTATTTTAAAAGGTGACCAATTATAAAATATCTGTAAAATGTACTATAAGTTAAAAAAAAAAATTAAATATGATTTTGCAACAGTTAAATTTGTTTTAAAACTGACTCAAAAAATTAGTTAATAAATTTAAAGTTTATTGCAGAAATTAATTAAAAACTATAAGAGAAATTGACCTGGCATTAGTTAAAGATAATAAATTTAAACTTTTTTTTAAATTTTGTAAACACTGTAAGAGTTAAAGAACATTTAATATAAAAACGGTAAATTTGCGTACCTACTAAAGTGGATCAATCCTAGGGAGTGAATGGTGGGTTTATCAAGGGGCTAGTATTTATAGATTACAGTGACGTTTAGTTTGTTAAAAAAAACCCAACTAGCTAACTGTAGTTAAAATTAGTTAATTAATAAGGACATTGCACTTAAATCTTCATTGAGTGTAGGTTTGTAGTGTTTGATATATAAAGATTCGAGGGTTCTTAGGCAATGTTGGTTGTTGTTAAAGGTTAATACTTGAAAATTATCAATAGAAATGTCAGTTTTACAGCTTATGGTGTGTTCCCTAATAGAAGACTTTTCCTTTTTATTTAATATTTTCCTTTGCGCCAACTAATCCCCATATGAGCAACGAACCTAGCTCCGAGAGACCTGACAGTGCTGCCAATGTAAGAGGCTCCAGTACAACTGGGACATTTAAATAAATAAACATTATCACTGCGGAATTCCAAAGAGATAGAATCTTTACTGCTAAAATAACTTCCTATTGATAGTTTGTTCATAAAAACTATCTGTGGGTTGATTTGGGGAAAATATCTTTTAAAAATGAATAGGATTTTTCTTTTAAAAGTATCGTTTGAAAAACCCATCTCTGAAATTAGTAAATATATGGGCATTTTAGGAACTTCTATACAGGGTTAAGGAGGGTCAATGAGATTATCAAGTAGGTTTTTTAAAACTCTATCATATAGGTCAGAAGGAAATAATTTTTATAAAATATTTCTTAAGAAAAATAAATTCATAATGGATTGATTGGTAAGTGGATGATGGCGAGGAACTTATATGTATTAAAGTTTTTACTGTGGATATTTTGTATCTAAAATCACAAAAACTAAAGTAGTTCAAACCTAGTCCTGTGAAAGTTTTTTTTGGGAAAATGGTTGTTTGAATTTTTCGTTGCTCACTATTTCGAGTGATTAAAAGATCAAGAAAGGGCATCTTATCATTTGACTCTACTTCTATAGTAAATTTGATGTTGGGATGTAAAGTGTTCAAAATATTCAAGAAAAGTTGGCTATGTGAAGGATTATTGAAAATGAATCATCAACAAAATGGCGGTAGAAGGAGATTTTGTAATCTAAATTAGTAGAAAACATTTCATCTTCGAGATGTGTCCTAAAATTTTTTTTTTAACTTATAGTACATTTTACTGATATTTTATAATTGGTCACCTTTTAAAATAATGTCTTGTTTGCCTTTTCAAGTTTTCTTCATAAGTATTAAATTTGTAAACTTATTCTAGCCTGAAGATAAAAACTTGTAGTTTTCGAAACTTAGTGAAAAATTAAAAGATGATGCATCCGTTTCTCGTGGCTCTGAGATTTATCCTCAATATTAAATTGCAGCCTTCACGGCCGAGCTCCATATGGATATATATATATATATATATATATATATATATATATATATATATATATATATATATATATATATATATATATATTATATATATATATATATATATATATATATATATATATATATATATATATATAGTGGGTTTACGTCAGAACTTCCTTTTTTGAATAAATAAGGAAGTTTCTATGCCCCCCTCAAACATCGGTAACGAAAAACACTTATACGAGGGGTGGTTAATAAGTTTTGAGAATCGTTAGGGCAAAACAGAGGAAGGGAGATGGCTGTTTGTGGGGGTGTTACGACAAGTTATAACAAGTCAGACCTGCAGCCGCACGCTCTTGCCTCGTCTATTTAAGAAGCTATAGCTGATCGCAGATCGTCAGTCACAAGTTTTTCAACAATGGAGAAGGTTGAGCACCGCGCAGTGATCAAATTTTTTACCAAGGAAGGCAAGAATGCAAAAGAGATCCATGAACGCATGGTTGCAGTGTACACCGACACCGCCCCTTCCTATGCAATTATTGCTCGCTGGAATAGGGAGTTTCGCCATGGTCGTGAGTCCCTTGAAGATGACCCCGTCCAGGACGCCCGTCAGACGCGACCAACGAGGACAATGTGGCCCGTGTGGAGAGGATGATCCTCGAAAGTCGACGGGTGAAAGTCGAAGAAATCGAGCGAGAACTTGGAATATCACATGGAAGTGTTATCAAAATCATCCACGACAATTTGGCCATGACCAAGGTCTGTGCCCGTCGGGTCCCTAGAAACCTCACGCCCCATGATCGACTTCAACGTCATCAAAGTCCAGAAGGCCAGAGTTGCACAAGCTGCCCAGCGCGAGTGCGGATTCAAGGAGCTCAACTATCCCCCTTACAGTCTAGATGTAGCCCCTAGCGACTACTTTTTATTCCGCCAGCTTAAGGCTGCACTGCGTGGATGCCGGTTTAGGGACGATGAAGATGTCCTGCTCGCCGTCCAGGAGTGGATTGAACAGCAGTCGGGAGATTTCTGGTTGTCGTGAATTCGAAGCCTCAGGGTCAAGTGGCACAAGTGCATTGGAGTCGAAGGTAGTTATATTGAAAAATAATAAAACCCTTTTCCTCATCTCTCGTTTCCTTATATCTGAATTGCAAAACTTATTGACCGCTCCTCGTATGTTTAACGTTTCTAAATCAACTAATTTTTTCTCAGGTCATGACTGCTTATGGTAATCAGAGAAAAATAATCTCCGACGAAAGAAAAGCCCAGTGATAGATATTATAAAACTCTAGAGGGAAGATTATCAAATAATCATAGAACCACAGCGTTAAAAGTGACTACTGAGCTTAATCAGTATCTAACACGTTTCGAGCAAAATTGTTTGTCCTTAGCTTAAAGAAACCGCGTATTATAAAATGGCTGCAATTTCAAACCTTTGTTGATGCAAATCAACATGGAGTGTTAGAAAATTTTTGGATAGACCATAAGAATTGAAATATACACCAATGTATGAATGCGATCTATGTACACAGACGATTGTTTCTCCACATTATTTTCATGTTCTGTGCGAATTTATGCATAGAGGTGGTTCAATAATGATGTGGAATGTGGAATGCAATATCATGGAATTTCCTTGGTGGAGGAGAAATAGTCTTTGGCAGGAGGAACTACTAAGTCCGTCTGTCAATTTTGGCTGATAAGGTGCATTCTATGGTACAAACGCTACTTACAATTGGCGGTGTAATCTTTCACAACGATAATATACCAATTCACACCACTAAATTTATTAAAAATTGGTTAAAATGCATGACAATGACGTTTACCATTGGATTGGTCTCCACAATTGCCGGATTTTAATACATTTGACCATTTATGGTGTCAATTGAGGCAGCAACTAATGGACCGAGGCATTCCAGTATCGTCTCTGAAAGTGCTAGAGCAGGTTTTGCTCGAATTGGGTTAAAATTCCTTTAAATACTATCTGAAAGCTGTATAAATTAATTCTTTGACTTATTGAAGCTTTAATTAATGCTAAAGGATGGACATCTTTCTATTCAAAATACAATTACACTACAAAAAGACTTTTACAGACAAAAGTCGAAAAATGAAATGGAAAAAAATGATTAGAGAGGGGACGAATATACGGAACACAGTAAGCTTATTAAAACAACAACTTATTACTATTATTATTAATATTATTACTAGAGAAGCTTTAACTACAGTTGGAAAAGCAAATCGTTAAAAGGTCAATGACCCCGGTAGGGAAGCAAGCCATTAAAGAAAAATGGTAGGGCCACGTAGTGAATAAACTATATGCCTAAAAGAAACCGCTACTAATGTAAAAATGAATTATATCTAAATTTTGAACATTTGAAGCTACAACGATACCACAACATCGCTAGGAGCCTCACTCAATAGCTTGGGCACTGCTGGAATGAACATAAAGAAAAACGTGCTGTGTTATACATCACAAAAGAAAAGACAAGACTGACAGAATTGAATACGTTTCGCGTACTACGTGCAAAATGGGGTAATCTGGAAAGATCTTCATGCACAGGATGATAGGAATTCGAAAATTTTAATCAACTAATGGAACAGTAGTGCTAGAGTTTGATACTAAGATTTAAAATAAGAAATTTTATTTGCACTCGGATTTTTATCAAAAATTTAAAATCAGAGCCAGCTGCAAAAGGACAAAGTGGCGAATAATATTGAAATCACGGTAAAATAAATGACAACACAATTAATATACATAGCCTGACCTTCAAATCTTAAAATAATTTCTCGAAATAGCAAATTTTAGTGCAATATCAGAAGAGATAGACATATGATTCTTAAAAGTGAACTTTTAATTAAGAATGACACCTAAAATCTTAAAATAATTCCACATATTTCTAGACATAGCTGGGCGTGACTTTAATTTTTTTCAGGTGTGACTTTGCGGCTGTGACTTTTTTCCCCGATGCAACTGCGCTAAATTACAAAGTAAACTTTAGCCCGATAATAGAAACATGCTTTTTTAAGAATTTTAGAACCTAAAAAATTAAGTTACATAAAAGCCACAAGAAGAAAGTTAGTGAAAAACACCCATGCTACAACTACTCGCAGAGTGGCGTCGGAAAAGAAAGAAATGATGAAATAAGAGATTCAGATCGGCGAAGGACATTGTAAAGGCTATCGCGGAACCCGGTTCACGCGGCCCAAAAATAATACACACAAGAAATTTATAGAAGACCAGAGATCTAAAGGCCTACCAGAAATTCACCAGGATTTATCAAGACAGTGCTAAATTACGAGGTATCCGCAAGGGGTTAAATAAATACACACATACAAATATATACAGTATTATTTACATCAACATTGAAATAAAATAAATTGACTGCTAACAAATTATACAGGGGTACATCAAATAATAAGAAAAGTCACAAATGCTTATCCCCATCTAACGACCACAGGTCGTTCTAACCAAATAGATATTCGCGCATACAAAATTGAGTGCTATGAATAGATTGCTTAAAGCCGAAACGAGACGCACCGTTGAAGATGAAATAGGCTTTGCTACTCTAGTGACAGGAGTTCCCGAAATAACCTCCCTGTCTTACGTCCCTTACCCGAAGGCCCAAAGTTACATGAATAAAACTAATTTATTGAAAAGGAACGTAAGAAGAAATACTCCAAAATACCTGATACCAGAGCAGTGAAGCAATAACCCATGTCGGAAACCCAGGCGAAAGAGGCTCGGCGACGATGAGTGAAATCAACCCAAGTCCACAGAGGTGAATGCGATGACGGTCTTCGGCAAGGAGAAACCCACTGACAGCGATATCGGGGCGAAAGGCGTCGAGACATCAGGGAATGGTGACTCGAAGGCCCAACGATCCGAGAGAAGGAATTCGAGATGACAGAATTCCCCACAGAGGAGATGGCGAGGTGACTAGGGCAGAGCTTTCACGTGCCCAGTGTGAACGGCTTCCCAAAGGAGAACACTTGCAAACTTAACTGGAAGAGCACAATTCGATGCAACCGACAGAGGGGCAGCGACAACGCTGGCAGGAATCAATGTCAAAAAGTCCCCTTTTTACGAAGGAATCCAGTACGGGTCTCCAAAATGAACGTCAAAGGCAAGTGACGGAAAACGATTCAGCGGAGCAATCAAGGCAGAATCCTCGAAACAAAATAACTTAAAAGAGCTCACGGCCCCATTTATATACTTCAGTCCAAAAAGGGGAAAAGGGAAGTAGGGCACAAGGGGGGGGGAGTCGTTTCCTCTACGCAAATTAGGCTGGTAAGTTACAGAAGATTAGGCTAAAAATGGTAGCCTCGAAGGAGGTCGACCTGCGCTAAACGTCGTAAACTATGATGAACAAGAGAAGGCATGGGAATACGAGGGCCTACCCTTTACAGACATCACTCTTAACCTTTACCGGTTTAAGTTACTAAACAACCGAGATTTTCTAAGTTTATAGGGTGGAGTAATGTATTTAAAGAAAGATAAAACCATGTGAGTTTAATAAGTTATATCAATATGATATTTAAATTTAGAACCAAGTCCTAGTCTACGTACGATGGTCCAATTTTTACTTATATTGTTTAATTTTAGGCATGATAAAGGTAGAATGCTATTAGATTTTAATTACTTCGTACAATTCACAGTAATTTTTTCATCTTAGCCACAAGAAAAGTATAAGCACATATTAAAATGCAAGCAAATGAGATAAATTCCCACGATGAACGCCACAAGGCATAACACGTTCTCGAACGTTTTTAACTTTTCACGCCTGAAAAGTGTACGTAATTTTACTAATTTATAATAAAATTCAGAGTGACAAACCTTTTTGGTACGTTTAGGTAGTTTCATGTAACGTCAGTTTCATATAATGTGAAGAATTTAATTTATCGTAAAAGGAAAGTTAAAAATCAGATAAAAATAAAGTTAGCTGTTAACAACTCAAATTTGACACTTTTAGCCAAATCTGGCTTTAAAACTGTCTTAAAACATTTGCGGCAATTTCTTTAAGAAAAGTAATCTTTGTTCCTGTTCAAAGTGGCGGCAAAAGTCGCGGAAAACTGGCGGTGTGACTTTGCTGAGGCCGACTTTTTCAAAACGTTTGCGACTTCGAAATTCATAGCGCGTCAAAGTCGCAACGCCCAGCTCTCATTCTAGATACTTTGGTACTGAAGAGATTGGCGAATGGTGGGTGATTTTAATGAGCTGGATTTACTAATAACAATATCGCGATTTTTTTTAAACTTTTGCTTCATCTCCAATAGTTTGCAATATACAATAATTTTTTTTAAGATCTTTCTTAAGAGATTCCTACAGCAAACGACAACACTAAAGGATAAACGAAAACAAAATCACAAACATCTATCAGGCGTTATAATACCGGGTTTTGCAAAAGTTTTGTTACAGTATTTTTTTTATATCTTTCTAAAGGCTTACCTGTGATAGAAAAAGTTCCGTCAAAGAAACATAATGTCCTAACTTACAGCACGTGTCACTAAAACGTCTTTTCCATTGTGTGTGATGAGATGGAAGTGAAAAGAATAGAGATTTCTGCTATCCTGCGCCGCAGGCCACAAGTTCGGCATCTCCAAGGGGCTCAACGTCAGCAGGAGGATCAAGAACAAGAAAATCTCAAAGATCAGACTCGTTCAGGAAGACCTCAAGTTGTCAGCCGTTTGGCTGTGAAAAAGGCCCTCAGAAGTGCTCCTAAGCTCAAAATGACTGCGTTTGCAAAGAAGAACATCTCGGTGGCCATGGTGTTTAATGCCGCCAAGGAGGAGGGCGGCAAAAGCTTGAAGAGCGTGGAAAGGCCTCTCCTCACCGATTGTATGCGAGAACAACGTCGGAGGGTTGTTGTCGCCTTCTCAACCACTTGAAGAGTCATGACAATCAAATTCTTATTTTTTTTCTGATGAATAAAACTCCCCGGTCGATCTAGTCATCAACAACCAGAACGACCAAGTGGTAAGGTTCGGCCAGGACGTCTCTGAGTTCGGCGAAGTATCCACGACCAAGCACCCTGCCCCTGCGATGATACGACACGGTATAGCTTCGAATGGCGATAAGATGGCGCCAGTGTGGTTCGCGTTCGGTTACAGGATCACCAAGTCCAATTACAAGTACTGCGTGGCCACGAGAGTCCTGCCGTGAGTGAGAAAGATCACTAAGAAGGTGGACTACGGCTTTCTGAAGGACGGTGCCCCGGCCTATAAGGCTAAGACAGCGTAATTGTGGTTGGTGTCGAACATGAACTTCTGATCGAAAGAACTTTGGTCCCCACAGTCGCCGGACCTCACTCACCTCGACTAGAGAGTGTGGATGCATTTCGAGGGCAAGGCTTGCAAGGTCCACCAGAGCAACGTTGACGAACCGAAATCCTCTGTCAACCAATTGTGTGCTAGTATGAAGAAAGACTTCGTCCGCAACTTATGTGCGGCCTTCACGTCTGGCCTTGAGCCCGTGCTCGCCGCCGCGGGTTGCCACATTGAATAATATTACAATTTAAATACATATTTCTATGTTAAAACAATAAAAACGTGTATTGCATCAAAACTATCATTGTGTTCTTTGTTGAGATCGTCGTAACAAGTATAACAGGACTTTTGCAAAAACCCGGTATATGATACTAATGGCCACCACACACTAGATAATAACTTTTCAATAAATGACGAAATCCCACTAGTAAAAACGAATAAGATTTTACACGTACTAAGGGTATAAAAATTGTGAAGTACCATAGATGCGATATGTTGATGACATCCTTTGCCTTTGGCCTAATAATTTAAATATTAATACATTTCTTACTAAAATTAACCCTTTAGTGCCCTCGATTAAATTTACTTTAGAAGTTGAAAAAGACCGCACACTCCCTTTCCTAGATATTCTAATTCATCGGAAAAACCATTGTCTCAAATATGAAATATATAGAAAATCCACAGCCATAGACTCTTATATACATTTTTATTCTAACCACCATAATAGCATCAAACAAAGTGTTTTCTCCTCTATGTTTTTGCGTGCCCTTAGAATTGTCTCACCAGAATACCTAGACAAAGAATTCGCTAGAATATATAAAATAGGGATAAATTTGTGCTACCCTCTGTACTTTCTCGACAATTATTATAAATCCGCCAAGCGTTCCCATTATCAAACTAATGTTAATATCCCTAGGTTTCAGGCCAAAAACTTATTAGTTTTACCCTATAACCATATTTTTATTAAATTACCTCGTTTACTTAGGCCTCTGAACATAAATGTTATTTTTTAAGTACGAGACTACAATTTATCTCAGCCTGGTCAAAAATTCCCCCCCCCCCCTCCGACCTGGCATTGTTTATTCGATAGGCTGCAACAACTGTCAAAAATGTTATGGACAAACCGGGAAAGAACGAGATGTCCGGGTTAAGCGACATCAAGCCAATGTACGTAATCACAGTGAGCAACCTGCGCTTTTTCTACATATGTACAATCTTGACCATAGCATTAACTAGGACAGTGTCAAACCAGTCATAAAATGCAGTAATTATATTTCGAGAAATATATTAGAATGTATCTCCATTAACGCGTTCCCAAATTCCAACCTTAGCCCTGGTTTGTTCACGCTAGACCCCATTATCACTACATACATAAAATCTCAAATAAAGTTGCTTCAGGATTTTGTACCCCATAATTAGGGTTCAGAGGTGGGTAGTCTAATTCCTCCTTCCACTATTTAAGGCAATGTATGTCCTGCCTCTTGTTCATTCCTTGAAAAGGTCTTTAAGAATAAAGACGAAAGCGCTCGGAATCGTTTTTCACTTTTCCATTGTGGGTGTATCTGTATAACTTTGACTCACGTGTATTTTGTGAGCTTTTTTCATATATATATATATATATATATATATATATATATATATATATATATATATATATATATATATTCGTGGTGTAGCATCGTCATATTGTCGGCATTCTGTCATTAGTAAAATAATAATAAAAGGAGACTAAGACGGGATTGATTCTATCTCGCGGATACTGTTTACATCAGAGTTTGAGGAGATTTTCATGACTGAAGTAGGAACAAAAAGTAACCAGAATTAATAGGATGCATGGAATAGTTCATGTTAGTCATAATTTGTAGGATAATAATAAAAATATATAGGGATGAACACAAACTCGAGTAGAAGATATATTTAAAAGACTAAAGTTCTGAAGTGATGTCCTGAACACATTTCTAGAAGAAATGAGACAAAATAGACAAAGGAAATCTTGAAAATGACACCTTAATATATAAGGAAACCCAAAGAACGACATTCTCCAACGGAGGTTGGATGAAATTCGTTTAATGGCAGGAACAACAACGGACACTTGTGCCCTCGACAGTAGAAGATTAGAATATATATATATATATATAGATATATATATATATATATATATATATATATATATATATATATATATATATATATATATATATATATATATATATATATCGAAAATTATTTGCAATGATGCAATTATAATTATGTGGTTAAAAATGCAATGTTGTAGCTAACTAAGCTCTTCGAAAGCAGGGATGACAATTAAAAAAGCTGATTAAAACGCTTTTTTCTTCTTTGTGTTAGAAAAGCTGCTTAATCTATATCCTCTCGTGACTGTAAGAAGAGCTTCTTCCGAGGGCTTGATGAAGAGCTTAGTTAGCTACAACATTGCCTTTTACCATAATCACAAAATGCATCGGCAGTTAAATTGACTCAGATACAGGTTGCTTTCGTCTCTATCATAAAGGGATCTTAAAAGAATGAATAGAAGGACATTGGGTTGTGTTATTTGGGAAGAATGAAGGAACAATTTCAGATTTGAACCCAAGTGAAAATAGTACATTCGGTCTATAGTGTTTGTGTTTGGTAAAGGGCCCGTTCCACCGCACAATATAGTAATACAATCACTATAAATATTTTGGAATGATTTATAGAAATTTCATCGATTGTTTTAATATAAATTCTGTTCATTTCATTGAGGTGAAAAAGAAAAATCTCACCCTGTGTCGGCCTTTATCCTACCTACATGAACCTTTTGTAATGTCTCTTCCCATTCATTGAAGAAAGAGATCCTTCTTCTAGCATATGTTTCACTCATGTTCTGATTCGAGATGAAAAGCTGCAATTTAATGCGGCTGAAAACCACCCCTTTTGAAAATAGGGCCCATTTAACGATCTTTAAAATAATGAAGAATCAAAATTTGGTTTGGCTTCGCGTCGTTGCTCGGGATCGAATCAGGGTTGTTGAATCATAAGTCAGTCACGCTAACCGATTCGCCAACGAGAGCTTTCGTCTTAATTGAGATAAGCCTCTTAAAGCAATGATAATTGTAATAAGGTTTATTGACTTAAATAGAAAAGAGAGATAAAATCCGGTGAAATAAGTTCTTCCATATTTGGGGACTTTAGAGATGCCGTGATAAATGGGTCTGAGGAAAATTGGATGGGGTTCATATTCAAATTAGGGAAAGTTACGATGCAGACAATCTTCCAACAGAGTGAAAATATTGAAATGGCTTTCTGTCAGCACATTAAAATATTACAAAACTTCCCTGCCTTCGTTTCAATTTTGCTTGATTTGTCGACTCAGGATACGTAACTTCAACATAGTTTAAATCTCCCTAACTTCATCCCTTTGTATGCCAATTTCTCTTCTAAACTTTTCTGTGACAAATGACTTTTATTTGTTGTATTATTATTTAAATATAATAGAACTAAGAAGATACGATTTTTAATTAGTTCCTACCCTCAAGATCCACAGCAAGAGATTATCTCCTCAGTGAGGACAGGAACAAACTCGGGAACATTGCTCGCCCTTTGGGTTCCAAAGGCTCACTAGTTACCTCTTGTGCTCCATTCATCCTATGGGAGAGTTACACAATTTCATTCCATTCAAATTCATTATTTTCAAATTACTTTTTTCGGATATAAATTATATTAATGGTAGGGGTTTTAGCACCGTTCTCTTCTCAATTAAAATGCTTTTATTTCTCAGTCAGGGTTTACTGATTAACGTGTGATCCGAACCACGGGAATCTACAACGTATGGCAGCCAATGGGAAGGTAACGCGAATCCTGACTCCATCCGGTGACTAAACACACCCGATGTGGTTTAACTTCACTAACAGCAGACGCCTGGTTTGCACTCTGAGAAGCCGTAAGCTATATATATATATATATATATATATATATATATATATATATATATATAAATAAATTGAAGGACTTCTTACAACTAATGCAAACAAAAGTTACTTTGGCCATTTCTTACCATATGTAGATATTCAACGCCTAATTAGAGATTTATACATACATAAATTATGCATTTTAGTATATAATTAAAAGAGTGTCGTGAGTAAATAACAAGAATATGCTGTGGCGTCCTACGTGTGCAGGAAAGTTGTGGCCATTGTGAACGTCCAGCTCGATTTAGGGCTGGGTGAGGCAGATCAGGCGGAGACTAAATCAGGTCTAAAGGTTGGTAGAAGGAAAAAGAGAAGAAAGCCTAGATTTTTCATTATTCATTCTAAAAATGTGTTTATAAGAGGTTTGTGATAAAAGGGGTTAAGATATGGGGAAATAATCAAAAGATAATACTACCTGTGACCCGCTGAATTGTTAGGACACCTATCTTGAACATGGGCCTGTGCGTCAAAGTAAGTTCCTTCACGAATAACGATAGGAAGTGAATGAGGTCATTGCCCTCAGGACTGAATACACACTAGAGTGATAAGGGAGTGAAAAAAAGGATACTTAAAGGAAATATATTAATTGGCATCTCTTTAGAGAAGCTTGAACGAAGAACGCATCTTGAGTGATTACCTAAAATGCCCCTCGGTGGGTCAGAAGACCTAAGCCAAATCGCGTAGCACAGGGTTTCGAGCAACTAAAAAATCAGAAGCAAAATATTAAAAAAAACCCGAAGACGAACATAACACAAATGAACAAAAAGGGGCGAGCACAAAGCCCACAAGGGACAGGAACACAAACCCTACGGGAAAACACCATTGAATGAGAACTAGAGCCTAACAGCAGCGTCGGTTCCCAAGGAAGGAGTCCATCCTTCCCCAGTGGGACCGCGGGAGACCTCGACATCACGACAGCGACCTGGAACGAGCTAATCTCCCGAGGCCGGCCTCTCACCCGGCGCCTGTGTTCACCCGCCGCAGTGGCGGGTCGCAAACACGGCGAGGATCTGCGTCAGGCGATGTTAATTACCAGGGCGGACAGGTAGTCGGGTGGCGGCGTTATGGGAGGCGCATTTGGGCTCTCCTAGTGAAGTCGCTTTGCGTGCGCCTCTTTGCCATTTGGCTGAAGGATGAGAATGGGGGTGGGTCAGTGAAGAGCGGGTGTGGAGATGACCCCGTATGTAAATTGCCCGTGGATGAGACCTCCTGTTGAAGCAACATCAACAGCGCGCTGGACAACGTCACACCCAACACTACCTCAATTTCTTCGCAGGTTAAGCGCACTCACACATTCAGCCTTATGCGGAATAGATACTGGCGCATCACTGGAAATAAATCGAGTTCTCTTTCAAACACTTACACTCCTATTCATATATTTTTATACTAGAAATAACTTTTCCGAATTCATTTGTTGAGTGGAAAAATAATATAGGGTAATGTGTGGAAGTTAGGGGAATTATAAATGCTTAGAATATTCATACATAGAAGTGGGGCCACAGGAGGAAATATGTAGGGTGATGTGGTAGGATATAAAATATGTTTTAATGGGGGATAAATTAGAATTTTTCCATCTTTAAGTATGTCACCTTTTGCCTGTCTATCAGCATATTTATCTACATATATATGGTTGCATATGTATGTATGGTAGATAATTGAAATACAATCATTTTTGCATTTGTTAATAAAAAGCTCCAGGTTTAGAGATTTAAGGTAAAAGAAGAGAAATAGAGATGTAGATAACTAGAATGCACGCGCGCGAGAGAGAGAGAGAGAGGGGGGGGCGAATACGAGGGAGGGAGAGAGAGCTAGAAAGAGTGAGGTCTAGAGACAGTTATAAAGACAGAGAGTGTGTCATATATGTGTATATATATATATATATATATATATATATATATATACATATCATGTTGTAAGGTTTAAATGTTTAAAAAATCTCATTAAATTTAGGATACCGAAATGAGTAACCTCTTTATTGCAAGTTTGGGTCGTGAACGGTTTCGGACAAGGCGGTTCTCTGTCGTTGATTGCGAGCAATCGGACGCGGCCAGTCGTGTGACTCGGAGCGCGGGGGTCAAGCCAACCGTGGGAAACCTCAGCCACGGCTCCTGCTACATTTTTCCTTTCTTTTTTACATTTTATGAATATACATACCTTATTTTTGCCTATTTATTCAGACCTATTATCTCCCTTCCTTGCCACTCCCACATATCCCTCCCATCCCCACATTCATTACATCTCATCGCTTCCCACTTTGCATCATGCGCCTTACCTTTGTGCGTCGACCGCATCAGTTTCAGAAGAGTTGCGAGACATTCCACACACTCTAGATGCTCTACTCTAATTGATAACGGGCCACCACATCCCATTTATTTTCACCTTCCCTAACTTCTCCACCTCTGCCCTGACCTTGCTTTTAAGCACCCCTTATAATGGCCCTCGATGGTTTTCATTTTTTACAAAAATACTAAAACCTGCGAAACTCTCTTTACCATTTTATCCAAATTCACCCCTCGGGTCCAGGCCAGGGGTGGTGGGGGGGGGAATAGTTTGGAACCCACTCTTTGATACCTCTTCGAAGGCCACCCGCAGGAATGCGAAGAAACGACAGCGACGCTGCGAGGCGAAGTCCTAGCCCCTAGGGAGGGGAGCTCCTTCCTTTCTCTCGTCTCTTTCAATCCGCGATCCAAGGATGCTAGGATGAGCCCATTTAAGTGGACCCGGCATTACGTACCCACTGGGCTCCTTGTGCTAGTTCCTAGTGACATAAATGCACCCTTTCGCCCCTGTCATTCAGCGTTGGTGTGGTATTGTTATACTTTCATTATTCCTCGTATTCATTTTCCTTTCTCTGCATTCGTTCTTTCTTCATCGTTGCCTCGTTGGATTACACAAATTGACATTGAGTCCTCATCTTTCTTCTTTCAAGCCTTAAGTTCTTAAAGGGTTTCAAAACGACTTTTGAGGTTTATTTATACTGTAGGAAGAGGATCTGCTCAGGGAATGCTTTTGTATTTCTTTATTATTATTTGCCAACATTTAGCATTCAAACGATGGTAATTCCCTAAATAATTTGGGCAAGAGCCAAGAATAACATCCCTTGGGGCGGCGATGTGCAACCTTTCTCTCCTGAAGGTCCATTTTACAAATCGCCCAAACTGCTATTTGCCATCGGGCATCTGTTTATACCAACGGCCAAGCGCCAGATCAAAGCGTCGCTTTTCTTACAAAAGGAGTGAAGTTCAATTGTACCCATTTAGAGCCATGAAATGACCCATATGACCATGGGACATAGGGTTATTCACCCTGAAGATTTCATATATGCCATCGGATATGGCGCTGAGTGGCATCATCAAGTGGCAGAAGCCTCATTTAGCGATTCAAAGGCACTTGTAAGTGATTGGAACCATGGGAAACCATCAAGGCAATAACCATTTTTCATCTTATCCCAAAACGCCGCGGGTTATTGGAGGGATTTTCCCTCTTGTTTTAAGGAGATTTTATTGTAGTGAAAACGAAGAGGCAGTTTAAAATTTGATATCAATAATAATAGCAATAATGTCAATATTTTTCAATAGCGATAGGTATAAAGAGGGAAAGAAAATTGAAGGACACAAATTAGAAATTATATTAGCGATTGAGTGTTTCCATCCTGAACCCAACATTGCAAACTTTGAATCAATGTTTAATTTTTTCTTCATGAAGTATTTCGTCCTCGATTTTTAATACTCTCCAGCCCACATACACGCATACTTCAAGAAACACATTACCTGTTGATTCTTTTTTGCATGCAACTGACCTGGGGCAAACGTATTGAGTATGAGAGGTGTGTGGCTGAAACTTTATTATTTTGAATGGGGGAACATCACTCACCGCCTGAAATGGGCCGCCCAATGATGCCAGTATCCCATAAGTAAGGTCCTTCGTTTCCAGCTCGGGGAAGGAGGGTAGTCTTCTTAGATTTAAGGAATTGGCTGCTGTTGACGATTGTCCTTTAAGATCTAATGACATTAAACTTTATGAACGTGAAATTCCAAAGGTCAAAGAGAATATCAAAATAAATGACACACAAGCACACAAACACTAAATTTCACGTTAGTAGTAAAAGATTTTTAAACACCGTTGCGTAGAAGTTTTCTTGAGCGGTACAATCAGAATATCCGATAGATTAACAGAAATTGTCAATCTGTTAACATCTAACGCTTTTCCACAAAATGGGTCCTGTGATTCAACACCCCCAAACTACTGACGCCTTTGACAAAATTATGCCCTATACACTGTAGCATGTCCTCCACTCAGTGTTCCTCACCTCCAAAAAACTTTCAGCCTTTTCTCTCATTCACATAATAACACGCCCCTCCGCCATCTGTTTTACGCGGTCTTTGGGCCCTTCGCTGTGCTATTTCCATCTATTCTTCCTTTATTCGTACATCACCCAAAGACAAGCTCAGTGAAAAACTCACGCGCACACTTTTCTACATCATAAACATCACTCTTCCAGCCATTCCTCACTCTGCCCATCCCTCGCAAACAAAAGCGCTATCTTAATTTGTACAGCGTTAGCACTGCTCGCATTATAGATATTGCCTACTTCCATACCATAACCTCACATCCATACACAAACGATGACAGCAACATATTATGTAGTAGTTTCTTCGCACATTCCACACTCAAGCCTTCCACTTCACTAATGTTTCTACCATCCCTGAGACTCATCATTTAAAACCTTGTGGTAGCAATCTGCCTCATATGTACAGGACACATCCTAGATATTTAATATTACGAACTTGTTCAAGGGCAACACTAAGGACACTAATGTCATACTAATGATACACGGTCAAGATTTTCTTCACCGTGGTTAGCTTTTTGGAGGCAAAGACTTGATCCACAACACCCATACCCACTCTAAATCAACCTTGCTCATACCCTATCAATCTATAAGTTATTCTTTATATACCCCCAGTCAGATATTTTTCACATACCTGTGCGTATTTCTCTCAAATTTATTTCCTTTAACCTTATACAATAGTACCATCCCAGCCATTCCCTAGTCATCAGCTACTCTTCCACTTTCGAATGTCTTACCGCACAGCCAACCCATTGGATGAGGCAAGCACTACCACCTTTTAGCATCTTAGCGACTATATCTTCTACTCCGCCTGATTCCTATTGTCAGACTAAAAGACTCTTGCTTGCAACTCTTCATTTCCTTTCATGTTTGTCTCACACGTAGCAAACATCTACCATATCCGTTTTAAGCACATTGACTACGACTCTCCCTATTGCAACGGAATTATACCCTTCACATTCCATTCATGCACTCGGTTTCCTCATTGACGCGGATTAACTGGTAATCCCATCAACACAAAAGCAACCACAGATTATTCAAAAACAGGATTAAAATAAATCTAAAATAAGAGAAAACACAATTCCTGAGAAAATAAAATAAACAAATGCCTTCTAAATCACATTAGCAAAAGAAGATTAACGAACTTATGGCTCAATTAGTGAAAATCCCACTAAAATGTTTCTAGTCTGTTCAACCTTAAAAAAACAACCGAATTGAAATAAACTTTTTTTAAACTTGAACAAGAAACAAAATTTTCGGGTAAGGTATAAACACTTTGTTTCCATCACTGGCATTAAAGTATATGCCATTCCTACCTTTTGCTTTGATTCGCCGCCAAAACCAGCGAGGACATTGAATGTTCTGAGTGAATTTGCAGGACGTTGAATGAGTGTATACATTTTACTCTGGAAAATTGCAAAGATGAAGTCGTCCCGACTTGTTCTCGAAACTGTATCCTAAGTATTACGATCTTGCGTTAAAATATTGAAAATATTTGGAGAAAGTTTGATATAGGAATGTAGTCACTCCGGGGAGGATGGGATCCCCCATAACCAGCAGTGCTGCTTTAGTGTGGATATTTCAATTGCCACGACACTTTCTTTGGGGTTTATTACTTCACGATCTTAATGTTTCTAATGGTCATTGTTATTCCGTCAGTTCTTCTTTCCTTCATACTTTTTTGTGTTGTTGATGTAGCAAAATCTTTTAACTCGTATTCTTTAATTTTCAATCGACTATGTCTGATTCAATTTTGGTTAAGTTATTTAAGATTTATAATTTATTGTTCGTCCAGCCGTTGATGTTAAGTTCTATTATTTTTAGCTTATTGGTCCGTTGCTTCATCTTCCGTATTAGTTTCCTTTTTTCAACTTTCTCTCTTTCCGGTTAGTACGTAACATCGGTAAATTGTAATATGCTTTTTTTCCTCAATTAAAGGGCATTTCTATTTCGGATTTGCTTAATTTTGCGTCGCACGTTCATTTGAGTCTTTTCTCAGAGATTCCTTTAAGGAGCTCATTTCCCGAGATTCCTATCCGAAATGTGTATTGTTTCAAGGTAAATATTTCATGTAAAGTTCTTCCGCATTGTTCGATCTTTTTTTCCTTTCTCTTATCAGCCTTCATTCTTCTTTGGGTTAGATTTTGCTTTGGGGAGTTATTGATTCTTTGTCGTAATGAACATTGGTTCAGTGTCGGAATTCTGAGAATTTTCGTCGCTATCTTCTTTACTCGATCATTTGTTTGACGCAATAACTTCTGAGGTATCTACCTGTTTAGTTGTTTCTATGCTAGTTAGACTATCTTGTTCTACTCGTTTAACCTTAAATCTGTCTTGTGATGGAAAGTTGGGGAGAAACACAGTTTCCTGGTAATTCTCGTAATTCTAGGGTCTCTGTAAATTTGCCTAGTTTGGCATGTTCATGAAGTGACCAATCATCACCATTACCATAGTGCTGCAGCCACCATTTCCGTGTAATTTGTGTTTTTCTTCTGAATACTTTCGCTGAGTCGAGCTCCTTTCTTCCATACTTCTTTCTCCGATGGCATCGCCATGTAAGAATAATACAGGGAAATTGGCGTTAGTCTCTGCTAAAGCTTTGAAGAAGAAATTTGTTATGAAGTTGTAAGAGTGTGTGTTGGTGCGCAGAGTCCGTATCACGCAGCAGCTTAATAATGAGAAATCCGTGATGAAAATAGTGAATGTAGACGAAATGGAAATAGTGGAAGATTTATAGATACAGGTCCTCTTGCAAGCATTTGGGCTGGGAGGGTGCACAATTGCGGGCACTGGGGCCGGAAAGGTGCGCTGGTCTTCTATTTTTCAGATGGGGTTCAGGAACTTATTACAACATCTACTGACATTCGGGGGATAGAGACAGACGGAGAAAGAATGAAAAAGAGAGTGGGAGATTTAAACGACACGCAAAGGGTGATCTGCCAGAGTCCCAGTTTCTCTTGGGTTACTGGGGTCCAAAGGGTGACGGAACAGAGAAAGATGTGTAGTTAGAGAAGTGAAAACGAACAATTTGGGACGAATTTTTGGTTTCTGAAGAGACCATCGAGTGAATAACGACTGAGATAGTGGTATGGATGGTGTGAGTAGAGATGTGAACGTTGTCACCGAAAGTATTTTGAGGTGGTGTGGAAAGATAAGAAGAATGCTGGAAAATTGCAGAGACGAAGTTGTGGTCAGAATTTAAGATATCAAATAGCTTCGGATAAATGAGAAAGAATTACTCATAATGTAAGATGGAGTTTTGCAAGAATGGAGGATGATTAAGTGCCCCTTAAGAACGGGGTAACAATAGACCCTATAAAGGGGTAAGTCGAAAAATACTCTTGGTTAGATCCGACATATCTGAGAGGTGGGGGGGATGAGTCTCGTCGTGAAAGAGAATAGGACCGTTTCGGTTGGCCATATCAGGTTCTTTCGCACACTACTTTCGATGTATTTCATTCACTTTTCATGAGAGTAAATATCAATCTTTGGCTTGCTTTCGTCTAGGTTTACAAAAGTCTCCTGTACTATTGTGCGAAGGTCTGCGTCAACTTTACTCTATAAATCATTTGACATTTATGGATGTTATCCTTCGAATGCTGCCTCGATGTTCTTTGCTTTCAACACTTCATCGAAATATTAAGAAAGAAAGCCATACTACATATTCTGTAAGAAGCCCATGAGAAAATAGTTGAATACTATTTTTTTTGTTGCATAGTATTTCGAAAGATTTCAGGATACAATTAAAATCATACAAAGAATGAGGCTAGTAGTTTTCTGCCCCGTCTTCAAGTTGCCTTTTAGATGGTCAAGTTTATTCTGATTGGAAACCAACAATGGATCATAAAGATCATTTGTATCGAACAGAAAGTGGCTTTAATATTAACACATATTGACTAGTTGGTGTCGTATGTTATTCATCGTATATTTTTAAGTGTTATAATTCAAAGAATGAAAATTCGCAGTAAATCTGCTGAAGACAAATACATCTCTGCTTTGCCTCTCTAGTAGGAATTAGACCCTGCACCATCAAGCGCCCTTCCCTTCAAAGTTTATCTCTCTAACCATTAGACTCGGAAAGGTAGATTAATGACACAAAAAAATGGGAGACAACATTTCTAATAACAATTAAAATAAAACGAAAAGAACAAAACAACCATGACAAAACACGAGGTAAAACACTAAATCAGAACACTAATAAAGGCTCGAAATCTCAAGAATACACGAAGACTAAATAAAAAAAACAAAGGAGACAAATACAAAGAAGAATAGAAAGAAGAACACACGATTAAAACAAAACAAGTCAACGATAATATAGAATAAAACAAACAAAAAGGACAAATCAGAAATCAAAGGTAAACAAATGCCTGCAATGCCCCTTAAACTAGGTCAAACCCTTCCTTACCAATTTCATCATTTATCTTCTACTACTTCATATATTACCTTGCACTATTGAGTACATCAGACTGGAAAAAAGATGCTTTAGAACAGGGTTGTCCAACCTTTTTTCCCAACGGGCCAACTTAGAAATTTAAGTATATTCACCGGGCCACAGAGGTACTTAAATATAATTTTTTAAAAGTTCAAAGATATATATATATATATAATTACAAGCAAAATACTGTATATCAAGAGGAGAAAATTAAATTAGACTAATACTAAATAAGATAAAATAAATTTTATTTGGGGGGATTGCCTGCCTTTTATGATATTCTTAATATCTGGTTTTCAAAGTAAATGAAAATATTCCTAAAAAATACCGCGTAAAAATAAAATCTGAGTAAACAGTGGAGGGCCACATGAAAATATTAAGTGGGCCGCAATGCGGCCCGCGGTCCGCGGGTTGGACGTCCTGCGTTAGAAAGAGCCTTTAATCCAAGAGTGAAGGTTTGCCACATATATACTTGAAAGAAGAGAAAAAAATAACAAACGAGAAAATAATAGAAATAATTCACAGTAATCGTGAAAATATTTTAAATAAAATTATACCTGCCATGACAGATAAAGGTTAATATATATATATATATATATATATATATATATATATATATATATATATATATATATTGAAGACATAAGTATTTGCACCCTTAAATTTTCAATATTTGGTCCTTTCGTCCGGTTATAAAACTAATAAGAAAAAGAGTAAACCTCTATTTAACAGAAGAAATACACATAAGGCAGATTTTCTTTATATATAACAACAATTGTTAATAAACAAAATTTAGCAGATTACAAAAGTAGTCAACTAATAATAATTTCACTCATTTAATATATTGTAGGATAACTTTTGATTGTAATAACAGCACGAAGACAATTCTCATAGGTTGATATTAGTTTTTCGCAATCATTTCTTGATGTTGTTTTTCCACTTTACGCAAATCTCCCGCAAAGGAGCAGTTTCTAGGTTTCTTTTTCGGATTGTCGCCTTCAGTACTCGCCACAAATTCTCGATAGGATTTAGGTCTGGCGATTGACTTAGAGATAGAAAGAAGTTTATTTTTCTCTTCATAAACCATTCTTGTGTTAATTGGGCCGCACGCTTAGGACCGCTGTCCTGCTGAAATATCCATTGGCATTGGCCATAGAACTCTTTCACACTTGGGAGCAGCTTTTCTTCCAAATACTTTCAATTCGTGGCATCATCCAGTTTCTCATCATTGATGTGGAGTGGTGCTGTGTTTCACAGTTGGGATTGTGTGGTAGGATCATAGGCAGTTATTTTCTTCTACCCTCCAAAGGTGACGAGCATCATTTTGACCGAAATGCTCTATTGTAGTGTCATCTGACCATATAATTTTCTTCCAAATTTCGCTTCCCTTTTCATGATGTGCTCTAGTAAACTTCAAGCGGTTTGTTACATGCTTTTTATTAGGAAGTGGATTTTTGCGGGAGAATGTAAAATGATAGATCTCTCTACTAATAGTTATTTTATTCACTTTATTTCTTTACAATTCCAGATCGCTTTGTAGTTCTTTCATAGTAAGCATTAGATTATTCATTAGCCTTTGAGGCACGTAACATCGAGACAGATCGTTAATCTTGCGAAGAGCACCAGACTTGACAAGTTGGAGATGATTCCATACTCGCGATACTTTCGAATTATAGAACCTACGGTCATAGGTGGGCGTTATCGCGATAACGATATCGGGTTATCCGATATTTTTTTCCGCGTTATCGATTAATCGGTATCGCGGATACTTTTGGTTCCAAACTAGCGATAATCGATAATTTCAGTTCAGTTTTTGGTTCCAGTTTTGGATTTATCGATTATCGATTTATCGGTTATCACGCCCACCTATGCCAACGGTTGCATAGGGCACATCAAAACGCTCACAAAAAGTCCTATAAGATAATTCATCTAAATGTAGTATAAATATTTGCTGTCGAATAGTTTGAGGAACTTATTTGACCTTCCCCATTGGTCAAAGCAAATGTCCTTCTTCTATGGATCCTTATAAATGAATGGCGGTGCTAATATTTGACAGTTTACATCAGTTTCATTTCGTTAAATTTCTAGAATCTTCAATCTTACCCATTTCATCGAATATATAAGATTTATTTTTTTTAATAATAATATTCTCGCATGTGATTGGAGTAGCCAATTTGGAGAAATTTTATAAGGATTAAACAATGTTTAGATCGGCGAAGTAAAAGCCGGCTATGATGTAATGCGGCCGGTATCGCGTGGTGGGCAAAGTTGGATTGGTCAAAACAAATATTCTTATGTCAAGATAAAATAATTTTCCTTTTGATCTAAACATTATTCTAGCTTCTTGAATCTTTAATCTTTAATGAAAGTGATAAAATGTGTGGTAGATTAAATAGGTTCGAAGCAGTTCTCTAGGTTGCCCTGGTGTTGAGGGCATCACTAACATACTTTCTTATTGTTTGTTTAGTTTTTGTATCCTCCGTCAATAATCGTGCTGACCGTATATGACGGTCAGGTTCTTCCATTTGCTTATAACTTTGTTTATTCCTTTGTAGGTTCCTCCGTTGTGGCTTTCAAGCCTTTCAAGTAGTATTTTTGCTAACTATTTTGTTGGTAGTTTCATATGGGTATTTTTTCCTATTTTATTTGAACTTTTTAACTTTGTTATTTAGTTATTCTTTAATTTATTTTTACTTAAATTTTAACACGGGCACTTTGCCTCTTTATTATCAATACTCATTGTTATTGCAGTTAATTTATCTTTTTCTTTTTTTTATTTTCGTTGACATTGTTATTTAATTATTCATTTCTTATTTTTTAATTTAAATCTTTATTTGGTCAGTTCGCCTCTTTCTGTTTACGCTTTTTGTTATTTCTGTTAGATTATCTTCCTTTCCTTATTATTTAAGTTAACTTTGTTAATTATCTATTCTTTTTTATTTCAATTTATTTTTAGCTTGGGCACTTTGCATCTTTTTTCTTTATACTTCTTTATTATTGCTTTTTATTGATCTCTCTCTTATTTCTTGTTTTTGTTAAAGTTTAATTTGTCCACTTCGCCTCTTTTTATTAAAGTTTATTGTCTTTTTTGATTGTTTTTCTTTGACTTGTCTTGGTTTTTGTATTATGTTACTTTGGGCACTTAGCCTCATTTTATTGTTTGATTGTTATTTTTGCTTCTCTTAATCAATTATTAATTTTTGTTTTTACATTGTTGGGTGTAGATTGGTCTTATATTTTATCTTGCACAGTTTCTTAGGCTGGGGCATAGTGCTCTTCTTTCTCCTTTGCGTTGTCTGAATTGAGGTATGTAGAAATTATTTCTCCCTAGCCTCTAGATCTCAATATTGAGCGGTTTGAGTCCGGTTCTATCGTATAGAGCCGATTGTCTAATACGGTCGATCCTTTTCGTCTCAGTTATAAGCAGTGTGGATTGATTCTGTACCCACTGCATCGTCCTGTGAGAGCTACAGCTTGCCATCTGCGTGATCACGGCCGGCTACACCAGGAAAGAGCGTACTAAGGCCATGTAGAGTTTTCCCTTATTTGGCACGTTTAGGCTTCAGAAAAGGTACAGTTTCTTTAGCTTTCTTGTATCTTGGGCCTTGTATCCTTATTTGTAAAGACGTAAGCCCAGGACCTTTCCCTCGTTAGAGTACGGATAAATTTCCTCCTCAACGGTTCATCGGTATTATCTGGAATTTCAGCGTTCCTGGTGGAACTTGGAACAATTTGTATGATGTCATCTGTGAACTGCAGATACACTGGAGCAGGGAGGTCTATTGTATACACAAGGTACAGAAACGGACTAAGACAGCTGTCTTGTGGAACTACCGCCTCGAGTTCGAACTCGAGTTCTTTGTAGCCCTCAATCGCGAATTGGGCTCTCCTTTCCATGAAATAGTCACAATAAACCCTTTCTAGGATTGTGTTTAGTTTGAGGTTGAGGATCTTGAATTTTAGCCCTTTCAGCCAAACCTTATCAAAGGCCTTCTTTACATCCCGCAGCACCACGTCTACGTATTTTCGCTCAGCTTTGCTGCATGCGAGTTTTTCCGTTAGGAGGGATAGTGCTGTCTCTGTTCCTCGTCTCCTACGGAACCTGTGCTGCTGAGGGTTGTAAGCTCCTCATTCGGCTAGCTGTTCTTGAAGCCTGTCAGCCAGGAGCTTCTCGTAGATATTCACACCGAATTCCAGCAAGGAGATTGGCCTGTAATTGACCAGTTAATCAAGGGTTTCTTCCCTAAGGTATGGAGATTATTTTAGCAATCTTAAAACCATTAGGGAAGTAACCCGTGTTCAGGGAAGCGTTATAAATATTTGTGATTCCCTGAATCATCTGCTGTGGGGCATTTATTAAGTGTATTTTGGTGATACCCGTCCTCCTCTGGTGTTATGGGATGGCCATGGCCCACCATCTCTCTGCCTTCGTCTACTTGAAGTTGTAGGTGTGTGCGGTGTATAATATGATTCAAGTCTTCTATTAGTAGGCCTTCGAATTCATGGTCGAACTATTCATTGTATTCTGGGGTGATACTGAAGACGTTTTTTCCAATAATTACTAAATCTTTCTTCTAGAACTGACGTGTCATCTATATAATTTCCGTTCTCTTTTATTGGAGCATTCGTTTTTCCGGTTAGTCCTTTTAGTTTCTTGATTTGACGTCAAAATTTAGCGGGGTTCAGCTCGCTATCGATTTGGCTATTAGGTTGTTCCAGATTTCCTCTTGTTGGAGGTTGATAGCCTCTTTTAGCTCGGTGCTTAGACGCCAAAGAAGCGATTTCTTTTCCGGTTAGGACCTTCCAGTCTTATCTCTTCGTACTCTTCCCTGTGAACACGAGCGATCTAGGCTGAGGAAGGGTTTTATACCCAGTCTTGGGTACGCACTCGCGGTCTTCTTATAGATTGGACGCAGTTATCCTTTCCAGTTCTTCGTCTATTTCCTTCAATGTTGCGTCGCTTAGGTTAACTGGGGCGTATTGACTGAGTTGTCTCTTGTAACGTTTCTAGTTGGCCGAAGCGTATTTTTTGCGGAGAGAAACTAGAAGCTGGATCGGCGCGAGTGATATTGTGGTGAGTATCGCTATGTCATCACTGGGGACTGTTAGGCCCGGCTCACTCTGGTAGTTGAAGGGGAAGCCTTCACTTATTAAGATTATGTTAGGTTTGGTGGCTGATGTGGAAGTGATATAGGTCGAAAAATCCGGCCCTATTCTTTGGATGTTTTTTTCTTCCCATAATCAATTGCAAGTTTCGGTCTCTTTCATTGGTTCTACCATAGCCCGCCGCACGACATCTGGCATTGAGGTCGCCCCCTAAGATAGCCATTCTGTGGTGTCCAAACTGCGTGGAAAGGTTATTTATTCGGAGGTAGGCTCGACGAGGGGTTTGATAGGCTGCTGCTATTACGAGGTTTCCTAATAATGTGTGGAGTTCGACCGCCAAAAAGGATTCGTCCAGTTCTGGTAGATGTTTGAACGAGATGTTCTCCTTGAAAGTTATTGCATCACCATCAAACCTTTTCTGTGAGTGATTTTTCGTGACCAATTTGTAACCCAGTATTTTAATTTGACCAGATTTAGCGTCAATGCCGTGCTCTATTATAAGGATGATGTCGGGGTCAAGCATCAAAATATGTTTCCATATGCCGTTGCTTTCCCCTCAAATCCGTCTACGTTGAGTGTCAGGATTCTCATTTTGTTTTCTTCTTCCTGAACTCAGCGTTAGAAATTTGCTCATACTGTTGTGATGTAGAACCACATTTTGTCGGAACAAAGCTTGTTCTACTGTTTCAGTGTCGATTTCGGCATCGTATTCCAATTTAAAGACTTTTGATTACATACCATGGAATATTTCTCTGGGTTCCATCTCTTCTGGAAAGGGAAACTGTTCGCATGCGTATGTTGTGAGATTGATGTTATCTGCATGCATTCTTTTCTTCTTCCCTTTTTTCCCCTCATTCTTATTTCTTCTGAAGAGGGGCTTCTGACTCCGATGAGTCTGAGGACTCCGAGGAACCAGTATAGTCGACCCAGCATTTTATCTCTCTCCGTTGTCTACCTGTCTCTGTTTAAGGGCAGGAGTTTTCACTTGGACTTCTTCTTTCTTCTCTTTCTTAGTTCTATTTCCAATTTTGGAGTTGTCTTTTGGGTGCCGTCTTGTACCTCTGCCTGGTGGTTTGTGACCATCTGCAATTGCAGGACATCCCCAGAAGGGAGGTTGTCCGGTAACTACATCTGGTCCATACCGTTTTTAGCGAACATTCCTGGGCGCATAAGATTCATGACGTGTGCGGAAAGAATGCACGTCAGAATATTGGTTGAGTTTCATTGTGTAGTTTGAGGTAGGTCTTTTTCGTATAAACTTCTGAGAGGGACGCCTTTGCTGCTTGAGCGTAGGTTGTATTGGCTCTACGCGTTTCTTCTTGTTTCCTTAATTCATGCTTCTTTTTTATCACTTCTTCTGTGAAAGGACAGGCCATGGCCATTGACCTATGTCCCTGCCCGCAGTTGACGCACTTTTCGAAGTTGTTTTTGCACGTCTTCCAATGGCAGTCCTTTATGCTGCAGTTGGCGCATGTTTGATGTGGTTCCTTACAGTCTTTTGTCGCGTACTTCTCTATTCTGTAGCACCTAAAGCAGAATTTAACTGGAGTAAATTCTCTTTTTTTAATTTTGTCTCCGCCTACTTTGGCATTAAACATGAGTCGACCATGTTGTTTAGGTTTTGAGGGCCATTGTGATCTTTGCGAAGACAACTTTAAAAACGTGAGTGTAGTCACTGAAATCCCTCCTGTTCTTAAGCTTGATCACTTCGACTACATTGGCCCAGGTTTCACAGAGCTGGATCTCCTCCTATTTTGTATTGTGGGGAAGTGGTAAGTATGTAAGTGTGAGAGATAGTGAGGTTTGGGAATAGTGTTAAAAATAGGGAAGTCTTAGGGTTGCAAGATTTGCAAAGGTGCCTAGAGACCAGGCTAATATCTCTTTCTTTGTTTTAAAAATGTTGTTTTATATATGTATATATATATATATATATATATATATATATATATATATATATATATATATATATATATATATATATATATATATATATATATATATACTAAAAGGCGTTCAAACTTTTGGATTCGTGTACTAATTTAGCTTTTAATGTTAACTTGATGTGTAGTTTGGTTATATAGGTTGCTTTTATGTGTTTTTTGTTTTTGCACGTTTCTTACGTGTGTCTTATTTGAATTTTTTTTTAAATCTTTTTGTTATTTTCATCGTTGGTTGTTTGTAATCGTGTTTGTATTTTGTGTGTTCTGTGTTTCATACTTACTTCTTTTCTTCATTTTGATTCTTCCTGTCATCATTCGGTAGTTGTGGTCTTCTGTTTTGAAGTAAAATCAATTTGGGTCGTTGTTATCGGTTGCTTTCATCGTCGGTTTTGGTCGGTAGTTTTTTCCTATGCAAAAAATGGGACAATTGCATTCCCAAGTTCGCTGGCCCTACTTGGGAATCTTGTGTGACTTGGACCTACTTGGTTTTCTGCAATGAGTGCTCTAATATCCCCGGTGTTATTCGTTGTAATTTTCTCTTTCATATCTGACGCTCTTTCCTTTAAGATCGTATTGAGTGGTTTGATGTCCACCTCTCTGTGCAAATCAACCTGTATCCTCCTATCCCTCCTTCGTGTGTTGGTGATGATATACATACACATGTTTTATATCCTCTGCATCTCTTCTTATGCTTCTTTTGAGACGCTGAAAAGGGATGCTGAGCGATAGATGAGGGTGAATCTGACTAGCGCCAGATACAATTTCCTTTTATTCCTTTGTCTGAGGTTTCTGAAGCTATGGAGGTTACTGACTACCATTTTGGTTTCTGGATCCGTTCTGTGACGTGCTTCCTGTATCCGTTAGAAGTCACCTTCATCCCGAGTACATTGCACTCATGCGTATAGAGATATCGCCTATCCCTATCTATCACATCTGCTGTTTTTCTTCTTCCCAATGGGATGATCTTGAATTTGTCGCCATTAATTCTGATTTTCCATTTTGAATCATATTCATTGATTTTTATTATTTCTTTAGCAGTTATTCGAGATTGCAAAAGCACGTTTCTATATCCACTAACTACGAGTGTAAGTTGACTTATGTCATCGGTGAACTGGATGTTTAGGCTAGTGGGGTAGCTTGGCTCTCGGATATCGGCTGTATATATCGAGTATAAAGTTGGACTGAGGCACCCACCTTGAGGCAATCCTGCCTGTAGATTAAAGATAGGACCGTCCGTGCGCCCTATACTGATGTAGGCCGAACTCTCCATGGCATAATCACATAGGACTTTTTCAAGCTGTGCGCTCAAACCAAGCTGGACGTTCTTGTATTGCATCCCCCATAGCCATACTTTATCAAATTAGCAGTTGTCTAATAATACCACTACATTAACCGTACCAATTTGTCTTGGATCTTTTTCCATCTTTCGAGTGTTTTTGGCTAAATCAACGCTGTTAATATATTGTAATAATAACAGTTTTTTATGACGGTAAAGAGGCTAACATAAAAGGGTAACTTTGAAACCATTTTTGGGGACTGGTGCATCAGCTATCCTATAAATGTAGTCTTTCAGTTCGAGAAGAAAAGGATGTCCTGCTGCATCTGAAGTAAAGCAGTTGTCTAATAATACCACTACATTAACCGTACCATATATATATATATATATATATATATATATATATAAATATATATAAAAGGTATGTGTCGGGTTAATTTTCATGGTTAGAATAACAGAAAAACACACAATATCTCAACTAAAAATAGATGTAGTTTAAATATTCCAAAAGTATGGAGAGATAACAGTTTACTAAAATGGAGCTGCTCTCTGTTTCCACCGCGACCTCATGATGGTTTTGGAACCTGTCGCATGTGTCGTCCCTCACTGTGTCCCTGGAAACATCTTCGAAAACCTACTTGATCTTGGCTAATAGCTCGTTCTTGTTTTTTGAAAGCAGTACAGTGGTCTATTTCTCAACCATGCCCTACATGAGATTACAATCCATGGAATTACGAGGCCAGAAAGTGGCGCTGGTGAACTCGTAGAAATTCTCTAACTCTTTCCGGAGGTATTGTCTTCCAGACACCTTTCTCTCCATCCAAAGTTTCATCACATTCTCGAGCAGCTCCACATTGCCCTCTGAATTAAGCCTAAGACCCTGCTCAAAGATGTGGGGGGAAATGACATCAGCCTAGCTCCAGACACACCCAAAGACCATCATAGTTTGGGAGAACTTGGTTTCCTGGGTGTTATATAGCTGGTCCTGGGAGAAGTTACTTTGTTGTGGAAGAATTAAATCGTCTCATCCTCATCAAGATGCTTCATTCTGTTCAGGAACTTATTTGACTTCGTCAAGTGGTTATACTAGGCCTTGACTGGCAGAATTTCTTCCTTGCATCTCTTGCACTAGTATTAGCGCAAGTTCTCATTCAATGCCAGGTTCATGCTGGCGGCCTTAACACCCATCTCTCTCGCCAAGAACCGGATTCCTTTGCTTGGATTTTCCATCAACTTGCCTTGCAGTTGTTGGATGAATTCAGGAAGGCAGACGCAGTCAGAAATCCTGTCGTGTTCCTTTAGGCTAACCATGGCTTCGTTCGTGGTCTCCAATGCAACTGTCCATGTAACGTTCTGCAGCCTTTCCATTGCAAATAAAGCATTGAGCAGAGGCCATAATGTCGGCACTTTGATACTCGGCGAGAATCATCTTGATGCTGGTCAGTCTTTTCCAATATTCAGATGGCTTCCAGTCCTCTATGTCAGCTAACCTATTCTCTCAACAAAACTTTATTAAGTTTGCTTTCCAATGCCGTTGACTGTTCCGCGATACATCGATTAACATGTTCTTGAAAAAAAAAAGAAACATTAATTAACGCCTATATATATATATATATATATATATATATATATATATATATATATACATATACATATATATATATATATATATATAATAATAATAATAATAATATTTATATAGCGCGTTTATTACTATTCGCCAATCTGGCCAAGTTTCAAAGGCGCTGGATGGTACATTAGGGTCTGAGTAATTGCACAAAGAGTCTGATTCAACCCAGAAATTGTGGGCAAACCACAATGTCAGTTTAGAAATACCATACATCTATGGTTAAGCGATTAAATAAATTATGGTATACATACCACCGTCAGTAATTAGGAGCATTCATTAGAAGCTAGTGTGTTTAAAATATGCATATACAGTTTGGCTAATAAATAATTTATGGTATACATACAACCGTCAACAATTTGGCTATTAATAGAGTTCATTGGAACCTACTGTGTCCAAAAATACACATATGAATACATATATGTATATATACATGCATACACACACATATATTATAACTTATAATCCAATGACATAGTCTTTAAATCAGGGTCATAAGCTGAGAGAAACAGGTGCGTTTTCAACCTTTTCTTGAATATATCAACTAATGAAGCACACTTTATATCCATTGGCAATTCCTTGTAATATTTAGGGGCAATATATGAAAAAGCTTTGCCAGAGTAGGAGTTCCCTCTCTCTACAAATGGTACAGTCAGACGAGTCGGGTCGTCCAACGTCCGAAGAGCAACATTACAGTTCGAGGAATAGTGAGTAATTATCTCACGAATATAGTATGGCTCTCCAAATTTAAGTGCCTTAAATGTCATCAAACAAATTTTAAACTTAATGCGTTGCTATTATAGGTAACCAATGCAAATCAAACATATAAGAAGGCAGATTAACAAATAAGGAACTGCAATAGTCAATTTGGGAGATCACAAAGGCATGTATCAGGATCACAATAGTTTTCCAATCTAGATATTTAGTAAGCAAGGAGATCCTTCTAAGGTGGTAATTACAGATCTTGATTATAGAATTAAAGTGTTCAGTAAAAGACAGTTTGGTATTAAAGATAATACCAAGATACTTGAGTGTGAGTGATGAGGTTAGCTTACTCTGTATTAAGTTGATCTCAACAGGGAGAGGAACTTGAGTTCTATCCTTTGTAAAAATTATAATTTCAGTTTTACCTTCATTAAGTTTTAGTTTTCTACAATGCATCTACAATTTTAGGTCAGTTAGGAGTGCATTCACTTGTAATAAGCAAGAAGGAAGATTGATAATGGGAATATAGATTTGTAAATAATCAGCATAAAGGTAATAATTGACTCTATGTGCATTCATGATATCAACAAGGCCAGATATATATAAGGAGAAAAGTATCGGACCCAACATTGAGCCTTGTGGAACACCATATTTTAATTCCAGTGGAAAAGACAATGAGTTGTTTAGAGAGACCACTTGTGAATGTCCCACCAGATATGATTTGAATAGACTGAGTACCTTTTCTTTGATTCCAGCTTTAGCCAGGTTCATCAGGAGGAGTGCATGATCGATGGTATCAAATGCAGCACTCAAATCGAGAAGAACGAGCATATATGAGTTGTGATTTTGAAAGCTATACAGAAGATCATTATAAATACGGCATAATGCAGTTTCTGTTGAGTGATTCTGCCTATAAGCAGATTAAAAAATTTATATATGTTTGTTTTTAGTCAAGTGTGGAGTTAACTCAAGTACAATTGCCCTTTCAATGACTTTTGATAGAAATGATAAATGTAATATTGGACGATAATTTATTAATACATCTTTATCTAATGATGCTTTTTTTAATATGGGCTTGACCACAGCAATTTTTTCAGACTGTGGGAAATAGCCAGAAGAAAAACATTTATTTACTATTGTAGCAAAAATACGTACAAGATGCTCAATGGCACATGGGAGCCTTGAGAAATTGAATATATCAACTCCAAAGAAAGTTTTATTAATAGAGTTTAATATGGAACTGGTCTCTGAGATAGAGATTGCAGAGAACTCTTTGATCTCAGCAAGACAATTGGGGTTGCTGGATATATGATTAAGGTAAATATCAGAATAATTGTTGGTTGGGAGTGTGTTATTAATTCTATCACGAATATTTTGGACTTTTTTTATGAAAAATTCATTAATACTATTGGCTGAGTGGGTATCAGGAGTATGGGGTTGATTATAACCCAGTAGTCTATTTAAAACTAGCCAAAGTTTAGATTTATTGGAATTGCAAGATAATATTTTATTCTTGAAATATTCTTTTTTATCTTGCTTAATTTTTAGGATAAGATAACTATTTGCATTAATATAGTCTAAACGAGCCTCTGGAGTCTTTAATCTACGCCATTTACGTTCAGCTTGACGACGCCTTCTTCTTAGATGAGCAATTGAGGAGTTAAACCAGGGGCACTCATTTTTTACACGTATGACTTTACTGACCAATGGGCAATACTTATTAAATGTGTCTGAAAGAGACTTTTTGAACTCACAAACTAAGTCATCAACACCATGGTTTGAGTGCTGAGGCAAGGGTAGATGAGAGAGGTCCTCCTGTAGTTGATTAAGATCAATAAAATTATATGATCTAAATTTAATGCTTTTTACTTTTGATTTAACCTTAAGAGGGAAAGAGAGACAAAATGTAATCAGAGCATGATCAGTAAAAAGTGAATTTATAGGATGCACCGAAGTATTTAAAATTTTACTAGAAGTATGCTGTATTACAAGATCCAGCACATGAACACCAATATGAGTAGGACTTTTCACAACATTAGAGCAATTATTTGAGTCTAGGATTTCAATAAACTTGTTGGAATACGGTTTGCCTTCAGGATAATCCATCCAGTAATTGAAATCTCCACATAAAATATGGTTAGGAAGGTTGATCAAATCCCCCAAGCAATCACTGAACTGGTCCAAGAAATCCAAATTAGTTCCAAAGTTGTCAGAACGGTACATTACGGCTATGTGAAAAGGTTTGACTCGGGATTGAAATGCGTAAACTAAAATTTGATATAAGTTAGTATTGGAAAAATGTGGAATTTTGGAGGGATTAACAAAGCAGTTACGAAGAATAATTGCAACACCGCCACCATGGTCTTTAGGATTCTCTGACCGAGGAGAATGGACAAAAGTGTAATTTGATGGTAATGAAGCATTGATAATATCTTTATCAGCATCATGGGTCCATGATTCAGAGATTATTAAGAGATCAAGAAAGTGCTCAGACAAAGTTTCGCAGAAATAAGACATTTTATTTCTAATTTATCTGATATTTATATATCCAAATTTAACAAATGCGCATTCAGATTTCATCCCGTCTAATGGATCTGAAACAATATTGGGAAGAATACAATGAGTGGGAGGAGAGGCACAGTTTTCTAGTCATTTCAAGGAATGACTAACACAATTAATTATAACCTGTTTAGAGACTTCTAGGCCAGATTTATTTAAGTGAGTCCCATCAGTGTTAAATAACTTCTTCTTGTTACAAAATTCATCCCAGAGATTGATATAAATTATACCAGATTTATGAGAAATTTGCTGAAATTCAGAATTTATTTTCTGTGCAGAAGAATACCAGCTTTTGTTGTGGTATAACCTAGGGATGATTCCAGTGATAAAGGAGGGCTTACGACTTTCCTTTATTAGGAAGAGTATTTGCTTAAAGGGATTAATAGTCTCACTTGAAGGTCTATATCCAATGTCATTCCCTCCAACATGTACAATATTGATTTCTGACTTATCTTTCAAAATGCAGGAATTTAATACGCCCAGAAACAGCACCAGGGTAACAATAGGAGATATATATATATATATATATATATATATATATATATATATATATATATATATATATATATATATGTATATATATATATGAAAATTAACCCATAGGAAAATGAAAAGATGAATTCAAGCACTTTCGAACTATATTTGCAAGTTAATTTTCAAGGAATAGCATGAAAATGGAGAAGACAACTTTATTTAGGGTACAAAGATACGAAGGGAACGCCCGTCACATAGTACAAACCAATGGAAAAACACAATAACAAGATAGAGAAATACCAATAAAAAGATCATTAGGCAACTAATAACGGACATATGCGTCCCAAAAACGATATACACACAACAACGCCATGTATATGAATCGAAATGGTGGGTGAAAAAACAAAAACATTTTAAAGGATTATCATTAGAACGAAAACATTTACGGCTAAAAGTTAATCCACGATCCTAACAGAGACACGTGATGGGGGAGGCAATGCGAATGATATTACACTAATAAAGAGTGACAACAGGCTACTTTATCCGAAAATAACCACCCCATTGACTGGAACTTTGCAAAATTCCTTTATCATTCCGCTGATTTCACAAAAAGAAATATTGTCGAGTGTTCATTAATTGGCATCTTACCCAATATAAACATTTCCCCTGGCTTATTTAAACTCGACCCTGTTTTAAAAAAACTTGCACTAAATGAAATAACTTCATAAAGCAGCCAGTTGTCACTCTTTATTAGTGTAATATCATTCGCATTGCCTTCCCCACCACGTACGTGCCTCTGCTGTAATCATGGATTAACTCTTAGCCGTAAATGTTTTCGTTCTAATGATAAACCTTTGAAATGATTTTGTTTTTTCACCCACCATTTCCATTCATATACACGTCGTTGTTGTGTATATATCGTTTTAGGGATGCATATGTCTTTCCCTGGTGATGGTGTTTTTTGTGGGTGGGTTTTGACGGATGCGGATGACCTTTGATAGGCCCTTGTGGCTTTTGTCATCCAAGAAATTATGTTATGTTATATGTTATGTTATGTTATTATTTGCCTATTGTTCTTTTTATTGGTATTTCTCTGTCTTGTTATTTCGTTTTTCCATTGGTTTGTACTATGTGATGGGCGTTCTCTTCATATCTTTGTACCCTATATAAGGTTGTCTTCTCCATTTTCATGCTATTCCTTGAAAATGAACTTGCAAATATAGTTCGAAAGTGCTTGGATTCATCTTTTCATTTTCCTGTGGGTTAATTTTCATATTATTGCTTTCCTCACGTGCCACTTTGTTAGTTTTATATATATATATATATATATATATATATATATATATATATATATATATATATATATATATTACCGGTCAAAAATAATGGCTCCCTTAAAAATTTTCCAATAAAACTCGAATTAACACATAAAATTCGTATAAAAATGTAACAATTGATTCATTATGATTTTTAAAGTGTCCACTTTGGATATGAGTTTTATCTCCAATTTTTACATTCATTAAAATTCGTATAATTCTACCATTAATATTCTAAACAGGTGAGAGTATAATAATTTGGTTAACTAAATAATTTTTAACGTTTGTTTTTCTATTTTTCACTAATCGTCATCACATTTTTTTAAAGGCTGTATTCTTTAATCATCTTTAAAATCATTTTAAGCTGTGATCATTATGTCTCCCGAGTACTCAATATCCATTTTGGATAGGCAAAGAATCAAAGAACCATCACTTTTCGCAAAGAAGGAATCTCATATACATATATAATATCCCCCCAAAATATAATACCGTGCGTTATAGAATGCAATAGTATTAAAAGATTTGAAGAGAAATATATATATATATATATATATATATATATATATATATATATATATATATATATATATATATATATATATATATATACTACAGGATAAACGACAGGCACAATGACCAAGGACGACCTCAATGTTACAGCGTAAGTTCATTAAACTGACATCTGTTCGAAACCGACGCGTTACTGCTTCAAAAACAGCGCCGCTGACTCAAATGTCTCCGCCACAACGTTGAAGAGGAGGATTAGAAAACCTAGGCTTTTTGAGCAAGTAGCAGCAAAGAAAAGTCTGTGAGCCATTTTCTCAAGCATACTGAGTTTTGCAAAAGTTCTGTTACACTTGTTTGGGAAGTCTTTGGATAGATTTACACGTGTGAAAGAAAAGGTTCCATTAAACAAACTTAAAGTTCTACTTTTCCTGCAGCTGTCCTCAAAATGTCTTTTCCATTGTGTACAGGTGTGCCGAGATGGAAATGAAAAAAAATCAGGATTTCTGCTCTTCTGCGCGATGGCCACAACAAATCCGACATCGCCAAGCAGCTCATCGTTAATCGGATGAATGTCCATAGAGTCGCGGAGAGGCTCAAAAATAGGAAAGACCTCAAAGATCGACCTCTTTCAGGCTGAACTCAAAATTGTCAAATTTTGGCCTTGAGATAGTCATTCGCAAGTGCTACGAAACTTAAAATGACTAGCTCGTAAAGAATAAGAACATCTCGGTGATCACGATGTCCAGGGCCGTCGAGGAGGAGGGCGGCTAGATCTTGAGAGCGTGAAAAGGCTTCTGCTCACCGACCATATAGGAAAACAACGTCAGGACTGCTGCCGTTGCCTTTTTCAACGACTTGAAGAGTAAAAGTAATTGATTCAATTCTCATTTCTATGAAATAAGCTTCACGGTCGATCCGGTCATCAACCAACAGAACGACCACGTGGTAAGCTATGGTAAGGATGTCTCCGAGGTCCGGTATGTGTCCATGACCAAGCAGCTGGCTTCCGTGATGATGCTTAATGTCGTGGCTTCGAATTGTGAGAAGATTCTGCCTCGGGGGTTTGCGGTCGATTAAAGGTACTCCTTGACCACGAAAGTCCTGCCCTGGGTGAGAAAGATCACTAAGAAGGTGGACTACGTTTTTCAGTAGGACGGCGCCTTTGACCACACAGCCAAGACCATCCAAAGTGGTTGGGGTAGAACATGAAGAACCTTTGGTCGCTACAGTCACACAAACTCAATCTCCTCGATTACAGCGTACGGGCGCATGCCGACGGCAAAGCCTGCAAGATCCACCAGACTAACGTCGAAGAGCTGAAGTCCTCAGTCAGCCGCGTGTCGGCCAGCATGAAGAAGGACTTCGTCTGTAACATGTGCGCGGTCTCCATGTCTGGCCTAGATAGTTGATAGTATGGAGTTTTTTTGCTGTAAATTTAGTGTGAGATCTTTATAAAATATTAATTATGCAGCAACATGCTATCTAAAACAGAATGAAGCTTATCGGTTACAATTGTATTTTGCAGTAGAACAATGATCCTTAGAACACGTTTAGACTGTGTCGTAGTTTTTTGGAGAAGAAAGAACAAGAAGGACAGACAGCTTACAATTCTGGATTGACAACTCAAATCTCCGAATTGCAATTCTGTTGAACTCTTTATGGATTATCTGGAATATTGGAATGAAATTCTACAAGAATATTTGTTTTGTTTTTTTTCTTCTAAATATGATGCCAATAATGCGGTCTGCAATTATCAATGCAGAGGACGGATATTTTGACTAGTCAAATTTTTAATGCTATTTTCCTCTACCTATGTGTCTGTGATTATGTTTTTCATGTTCACATTAAAAGTGATTTATAATAAGTCTGTTTCATTCACTTTTATATTATTTTGTTAATTTAGACTTTAAAAAATAATTTAGGGTGCCACTATTTATGGCCGGTAATGTACATATATATAAATATATTAGAAACCTTTAGATGTACAATTAATCGTTTTAGTAAGTCATAAGTTTGATTAGATAATTAATTGATTAATTACACGAAAACCTATAAAACAGTTGATTAGAAGCCTATTTCCACCTCCCCCCCCCCGTCGTTTTTTCCCAATCTAATTACCTCGGTGAGGCTGCCTTTATTTCAGAATTTTAATTATCAATTTTCGCAAACTGAAAATACATATATTAAATGATAATAGACATCGTCAGTTTGGACCTGGTCACTGAGAAGAGCAAATCGTTTGATCTTTCTTGGGTGATAGGAAGCTGAAATGTTTCAGGTTTGGCGAAACATAGTGCATGTTGCCAAATCTTCCTCTTCTGGCGAAAATATTTTTTTCTCTTTGCCCTCTGTGATTTTCTAGGAAATGATTGACAAACGTGCTTGATTTGTTTCAAAAGATCGGCTATAATTTCAATAAAGACAACAAAATAAACATTTCGTCATATGTGAAAAACAATAATTATTACACTAAGAACGTCTTTGTGATATAAATAAGGACATTTAAAAAAACATAGAAATTGGTTCTACGATGGAAGAGAAGTACGTTTCTATATTTTTCTCAGTTTAAACTTTCTAAATTCGCCTCAAATCACAATAATTTTTGCCTTGATGAGAATGTTAAAGAGCAAGTGTGGCTTAAGGTAACCTTTGTCGCGCAATTTTGCTAGCGTAAAATTCCTTATTGGAAACTATATCCAATATTTGTGGCCAATAGGTCCAAGTTTGAAATTTTGGCTTCCAAACTTGAAGTTTTCGTTAGGATAAGTAGTAATGGAATTCTCGTTGTTTTGCGCCTACAGTGAAGTTTGTCTGATGTAGTGTGACAGTTTGAGTTGCCAATCCATAATTGAGACGCGCTATACTACCTTTAACAACTCACTATTGTCCCAACATATTGATCCTTCCTTCCTCTTTTCAAAATCCTATTTCATTTGGAATTATCATTCCTAAAAAGAAGCCTACAGAAGGATTCCTGGTACAAAAATTTTGAGGGAAGGTTCATAAAGAAAGGAAAAAAGTTAAGATAAGTGAAAATATGTATAATCTACATGCTAGATTCCCAAACTGGGGGCCATGCATACAGCAACTTTAGGGGACCACAAGCTGAGGCTATGTACATATAAAAATCCCAAGCCCCACCACACTAGAACAGCCAGTCAGCAGCTGAGCCAGCCAGAGGAACAGGCGCGTCTATACTCTGTATACGTTTGAACAATGCCTGGCTGCCAGACGCATGAGTAATATGCCTCATTCTTTCTCTTTCAGTGTAATTCCATTTTTATATATGATTTTGTGTTCTTGATAAAATAATTCATTGGGATGCATTTCGATACCAAACGATTTTTACTCAATAACTTATTTAATACTTCCTATGCTATGGTTTCTGTATGCGAACCTAATCTTGAATCTTGAGTATCAACCAGTCCACAGTCCCACTTGAGACCACAGTTAAAAAAGCAAACACTTTGTCCATGGCTCCCTCAAATAACCTGTTTGAGCCAATTTTAGTATTAGTGGGACTTAAGCCACCATCAATACCAATTTAATGGTAAGTAAGCTTTTCATCATGAAGTGTATTAAGAAGAAGTGAAAAAATATCTTTGTATTTTTGCACACTTCATGAAATGTTTTTGTTTTTTGAGAGTTTAGTAAACTGAAATTTTATTTCCTTCCAACTTCTCATTGTTATGAACCACTTAAAAATGTTGTTTAAAGACGGTTTTACTCTTTTAGAAAATTAGAACATTAGGAAAGTTCAGATAATAAAAAGCCACTAGGCTAGGGCCTATCGAGGTCATCTGCTTTTGGGAAAAAAGTGATTGGTAAAGTAAGTTAATAAATGCTATTTTCTGGTCAAATGGCAAAGTCAAATTAGCTAACACCTGCAATAATCTTGCCTCTCATAGGATAGTCCACTAGAATACCAAAGACATTATATTAAATATAAAAAACAAAAATATAAATATAAACACAAATCAATTTCAATAAACTTCCATCTCATGGGTAGTCCACTACATATCAAATATTCATGTATTGTGAAGCTTCATATTGACCTTTTGTAGGCTTATTATGAGTGATATCATTTAGCTATAGCAGTATTTCTTTCCGCTTCAGACTCCTCTGTCATGGCTTCTAACAAGAAACGCAAATACGATGACAGCTATCTGAATTTTGGATTTGCAAGCATTAATGATAAAGGTGTAGTGGAATCTCAGTGTGCGATTTGTCACAAAATACTCTCCGCTGAATCACTGAGGCCTAGCAAGCTAAAATTACACATTCCCAACATGTTGGCAAGGATCGTTCTTTCTTTGGTCGAGAAGAATTGAATATGAAGAGACAATGACTTGGTGCCAGCAGTTCCATTCACCAACAAAATACTGCATTAGTGGAGTCATCATTTTTGGTATCCCTTGAAATAGCAAAGAAAAAGAGACCTCACACCATTAGGGAGGAGTTAATTTTGCCATGTGCCAAAACTATAGCCAAGCTTGTTTTGGGTGAGAAAAGTAGTGAAAAGCTGAGTGCTATTTCTCTCTCAAATGATACAGTGCAACGCCGAATATCTCTTATGTCAGATGATATCAACGAACAGGTGATATAGAAAGTTAAAAAGCTTGATTATTTAGTATTCAACTCGACGAGTCCACTGAACTCCAGTCCTGCTCACAACTCATGGTTTTTGTTAGGTATGTTTATGGTGAGGAGATGAAGGGGAAATTTTTGTTTTGTGAAACTCTCGAGCAATCTACAGAAGGTGAAGATGTAATGCAGAAACTTTCAGATTTCTTTGAAGCAAATAGTCTCAACTGGGGCAATCTCTGTGGGATATGAACAGACGGGGATCCAGCCATGTTAGGTTCTAAGTCAGGTTTTGTTTCAAGAGTTATGCAAAAATCACCAAATGCTATACCTCTCCCCTGCATGATCCACATACCAGCTCGTGCTTCAAAAACCCTACCCTCAGAATTACAGAAAGCCCTAATACCATTATAAAGACAGTTAAATTTGTAAAAGATAGTGCTCTAAACACACGCCTTTTCAAGAACCTCTGCCGTGATATGAATGCAACTTATGAAATCCTCTTATTTCATACGGCAGTTCGCTGGCCACCCAAAGGAAATGTAGTTCAGCGTGTATTCGAGCTCAAAGAAGAGATTAGACTCTTCCTTGAGGTACAGGACAAGCAAGATTTGTTGTTAGCATGGTGTGTATATAGCTTTGAAATACAGTTAGGCTACCTTGTTGACATATTTAAGCAGTTGAACACACACAACCTTGAACTCCAAGTGAAAGGAACTTTGATAATCGATTTTGTGGACAAAATTAAAGCTTTCATTCGTAAGATGGAGAGTTGTAGGCGGCAAGTTGGAATAGGAAACTTTGCAATGCTGGAAACAGTGTCAGAAATTGCATAGGAGTGTGATACTGCTACAAAGAACTTGATTGTTCAACATCTTGAAGCCTTAGTGGAGGAATTTAAAAGGTACTTCCCAGATAGCCAAAGCCAAACCTCTTGGGGTCTATACAAGCAATATGGTTGGGCCTTATTCTAAATCCGCTGATCTGAAAGGAGCAGCTGAAATTTCTTAGGATTTGTTTCATCCTGAAAAGTTTTGGGCGATGCTTATACAATGCAGGTTAGAAACTATATATAATCTTAAAACCTGGAGCTCAGTAAGGATTATCCTAGAGTCCTTTCTCAGAGGTGTAAATGCGGAGGAATCTTCGTCGTCAACTTTGAATGTTGAGAGAAGAGAAGATCTGATCAGATCTAAAAGATAAAACACGGAGAGAAGTTGAAAAAGAGATAAGGTTCCCCTTCACTGCTACAGTGACATGCATACCTGATGATAATGATGATGGCAGACTGAACTGCTGACACGTCAGGAAGATACAGGAGCCAAAATGAAGTTTGTCGTGGAATCTCTCTCTGTATTTTGGTCATCAATAGCAGCTTCATACCCAAACTTATGTAACTTAGCTTTTCGCCAACTACTACCCTTTGCATTAACTTATTCCTGTAAGGTTGCATTCCCTCAACTTTTGTATATTAAATCAAAATATCGCAATAGACTTGATGTGAAGCATGACCTACGATGTTCTTTGAGTGAAACAAAGCCAAGAATTAGGATGCTGGTCGATGGCTTTCAACATCACCCTTCAAATTTAGTTTAATTGGAGTTTGAACAAACAAACTTGCACATGAAAGTTCTTGCTGGGAGAAGAGAAGGTGATGTTTCCACTAAAGGACTTGGTTTTGTTATTTATGACTCCCTATGATAGGATTTCGTTCAGAATTATTAAATTTGTGAGTAAAAAAATGATAAGATTGCTTTTGATTACACTTTTTTATCCAGTGAAATTTATTTTTTCTACTTTTGTATATTGGAGAAAGGTTTTTGGAAATTATTAGTTTTAATTACAGGTAGGCCTACTCTCAAATTATAAAAATTATTTAATGTGCATCAGATTACTTCTTTAGTATCATTTTAATGTTTATTTGAGATTTTACAAAAAGTAAATTTCAAGTTTCCATGACTCAATATTTAAGAAAAGAAAAAATATGGGGTTGAGTGAATAAAATTACAGGTATCGCCGGAGTTTTTTCATAAGGGACCTAAATAAAGTAGGACTACAGACAGTCACTGTTGTCACGAGCTATGGATTGGGGAGGGGGGCCATGAATAAGGATCATATATGAAAAGTGGGTAAATATCATAAAAGTTTGGGAACCACTGATCTACACCATCAAAGGAGCCAAAAGGAGATATAACTCGGAGTTGTGACTGTTAAGAGACATGACTCTTCTGGACCTACCACCTTTCAGCAATGAACTAAGGAAGATATTGTAGAGAAACGTTTTAATGTGCATGGAACAAATTGTTTGAAGTTGAGTTTAAAAGGAATTACAAGTGATTGTTCCTGAAGGTACTTTTAAGTGTTAATTTTAAGTGTTTGCAAATTTATAATGAACGCCCGAAAGGAAGCAAAAGTCCTCATGTACAGTACGCTTCTACATACCAAATAAAACGGAAATTTTTATTAATATTACATTAGTCTCTATGGGATAGGTATTTGCTTGGCGTGGTTGAAGATGAAATCCATTGATGCTCAAAGAATTGTGAAAAGGTAGTTCAATTCCTATAGTAACTATTATCAGTAGTAATTACACAAATCCTTTGTTAATAGAGATTTACATGGAGTCATTTCTATGTTGTCAGTTTTGTTTTTATTTTAGTCCGATATGTTGATTTACTACGTCTTCACTTGCCCAAACTTTCTTACACTTTTTAAACAACTTTTTAGAATTTTCAGCTCTAAATAGACTTATTGATTTTCTTAAATAATTTTAAAGTTTAAATAAACATGTTTTAGTAACAAATCTTGGTACCATAATTAAAGTTAAACATTTTCTATTTCATTGAAAATTCAGAAGTTAATTCAAAGGAATTAATTTTGAGGTACGAAATGGGGCGAAATTTACAACAAAATATCCATCAAGAATGAGCATATTCTGAATAAGAAAAGGTTCTCTCATCGAGCCGAAGATTTTCACAATTTGATTTAGCTGTAATATTTTTTGTTAGATTAACATGAACTAAATAACAGTATTATTTGTTGGGGAAATACTATAAAAATATATACAAATCGGCTTTCTGCATTGAACGTGAAGGATGGCTGACCCCAAACTGGAAGTTCCGGTGTATCCATTTAAAAATGATGGAATGAGAATTTAATCAAATAATATCAGAGATATTAGCCTTTTTTTTGTAAAAAGCACTCAACTGGTCAGTGTTTCATAAGTGGTAAAGGGAATCAAAACCTTTTCAAACTTTTAGAAACAGTGAACCACAAAATGAGCTCAACGGATCGGGTTTTTTAGCAATCTAGAAGATTGTCAAGAAACAACAAACGAATAAAACAAGGAAAAATTTATTTTGAACTAAATAAACATTTCTACCAACAAGTATCTACCAGAACTTTATCTAACTGGATTTATGCCAAATTGATTGTTAGTTGCCTTTGCCACTGAACTAATTGCTGATACACTTTAAATTTTACCAATAATTCTTAGTAAGAATTTATTTTTTAGCAAATCAAGTTAATTTAGTTCCATAAAACTGGTTTAATTATGACATAGAAAATATTGGGACCTTTCCTTTATTCACAATAATGCCTAGACCAATACTTAAGGTTTTAAAGGCAAATTTTACCGAAAGCTAACTTTTATATCATTTATTTTTTCACTTTTACTTCAACTGCAATAATTTAATTGTATTAAAAAATGTTTTTCATCGATGTTTCCACCTGCCCTGCCCTAAATTCCTGGATAAAGAAATGTATAATCATTGTTCTTATGTTATATTACCCTCTATATTTGGGGGCAAATTAAAAGTCTTTTCATGAGTTTAATAACATTAATAAAAAACTTTGCAGGCAAAGTAATTCTTATTTTTATATGAAATATTTAACCGGATTCTTAGCCAAATCTTCATTAACGTCATCACGCAAACCAGACATTATGTAAGCGATTCAAGGTTGAGGCTGTCCTAAAACTTAACGACTAGGAAAGGAAAGGAATTGAGTGTTGGATTAAAACAGCCTTCGTGAACTGAAATATAAACCCGTTTCTGTTTGCCCTCGATTATTATATTATGAACTATATAAAATAAAAAAATCGAAGATACATTTTCTAATCAAGCCTCTCACCTTTTATTCACTGTTTACGATATCTCCTTTTACATTTTTATTATTCTCTGAATGAGGCGATTTTAACTAAAGGTGAAAGCGCTAGAAATTGTCGGGTTTTTATTCCTGCTAAAAATACTGGTGGAGAAATAATTTTCCATTGTCCCCAATAGGTACATTTGATCGTGGTCGTTTTCTGGACCCATTTACGTCGCAGATCCACCACAGTTAGGTTAAGATTCTTCGCCTTCCTTACTTTCTATCTATTTTATTTTTATATATTTTTTCTTATTTTACTATAGTGATAATTATTGTTTCCATTTTGGTGCATATGTCTCATTGTAGCTCCTTTTGCTCTTATCTCTTCACGTCGAATGTTCTGCTCTGGCCGGAGAATGCTATGATACCGACTGACGATACCGTATCATGTAAACCCTTCATTCTTTGGGGACTAGATGACATCTATCAATTTCTCAGTTTGAGTTCATACGAGATCCGGTGGGAAAAGCATTCTCAGGGTCGGTACAACAAAAGGAGGGTATTTCGCAGGGAAGTGTCCTTAGCGTCTCTCGCTGTTGCTAGATGATGTTCTCCTCACATTCTACGTCGACGATTCATTTGTCTTTTGCGTTGTTCAGATATCTACCATATAGAACCAAATCAAACAGGATTTAAACACATTTCTATACCGAAACGGAGTGTTTTCAGATTTCTTCCTAAATGGAGGTCGATTGGACACCGCAAATTCGCGCCGATTCTTTGGTTTTGTATTCGACCGCTGACGCCATTAGTGTCCTTAGAGTCTCTTGTAGTCATGCCATAAGATTTTTCACTCTGCACCTTTTTTTTTAGGCCGAGTGGTGTGAAAAGTCCGCCCACTTCTTCTTCAACGCACTTTTTGTTCGCTCATAACTTGAGTACTGTTGCAAGACACTTCAAAACCAGAGCGTCTATTATGGACGGGAGAAGACCTTATTTTATATTCATCTCTCTTTTTGGTCCCTTTTCGCTCCTCCTATTTTTTCTATATGCTATAAATTAATTTTATGATTGGTTTAATTGCTTATTTTGGAAGTTCTCTCTCCTCTTTCCCTCACTTATATATTACAGATTTCTGTTGTTTTCGTCATTCCTTGAAAATGAACTTGAAATAAAGTACTTGGAATTTTCATTTTATTTCTCTTATCGTCTTTATTGCATATATATATATATATATATATATATATATATATATATATATATATATATATATATATATTTAAAAGTTACACACACAATAAAGAATAAATCAATATATCACGGAAATAAATAGGAATAATAAATAAAGCATGAGGTGGTCTAACAAAGGAACCCCTATTAACGGGTGCATGAGACGATGGTTGATTTCGTGAGATAGCCGTTTTCACGCAATGCAACAAAAGCCCCAACCACAAAATTGGGCAAGTCACGCCTCTTTTCGTGGACTTAGCCAACGGAGTGGACTAGAACAAGACTGGGATGGACTGGAACAAGATCACTGCCTGGCGGGCTGAAAGAAACATATCTGCCCATTCTACCAACTTGACTAAAACTACCGTCCTCTCCCCTTGATCTTGTTAATTAATTACACCTCAACTGCTTTACAAACGTGGAGTAAATTTCTCGGCCGTATAGTGAGATTAATGTGAAGATTATTATGCACAATTATTAATAAAACCTTGTTAGTTGAAGCTTTCAATGGATATTTACAGTCATTTGAGGCTGATTGCTCTGGCGTACTTCTTTACAGCCTTGAACTTTTGATTCTTCCTCCTAATTCCTATTCATACACCTTTTCGTCATGTGTCTCTCTGTCTTTTCTCTTGTTATTTCTATTTGATAATCATTGTTTTGTTGGTGAAACACTTTATTTAAGTAATTAATAGAAGTCCCCTTCGTATTGTATATTACTCTTAAATCAAAGGTTTGCACACGTATGGCGTTTCCCGGTTGCATTTAAGAAAAAATATTTTAGTTATTTAAAATTAAGGAAAATTAAACTCATTGTTTAAAGTTTTTTAAAAGCGTTTTATAAAAAAAATGGTGAAGTTAGTCTCACGAAAAACATGAGAAGTGATGCAACTGTGCTGAATCTGCCCTTTTTTTCACAAAAAGGAAACAGGTCTCCACAGCTATCTAAATTTGCCGAAGAATGAGAGTATGAATGAGTTGCAATGGGGCAATGCAATTATCCCTGTCATACAAAAGATTTTTTATCTCACAGTACAGAAACCGAGAAGACAACGAGGGCATTCCATCAAGCTAGAAGATTAGGAAAGAGACAGTTGTCAGGCTGAGGAGAGAGGGAGAGACTGTCCAAGCTTTACTGCTGCCATCGAACGAAGATGGTCGGTGTGGAGAAAGTAGAGTAATTTCCTATAGACAAATTAACTGAGCAAAAAGGTGTGAAGAGAGATCAATAGAGCATTAAAATTATGATCTATTTACAAACCTTAATTTACTTTGTGTCCACCTTGTAAATAGCAGGTAACATTAGATTATTAAATTAAGCCAAGCACATAGTTTTATATTAATCTTTACAACACGGAATTAACTCTAAACGCAAAATCGTTTAAATTGGGAAAGATGAGCTATGTAAGGAACCGAAAACAGGGTAAGTAGAATTAATCAAATTAAAGAAACGACCGAGCGAAGGGGAATACATAGAATCGATAATGGAGAAACAACCGAAGGGGAGCGACAAACCCCGAGAGAATGGAAGGCCTTCTGAATTTCCCCTTTCTCGTCTCTTCGTACGATGGAAACGTGACGGTAGATTCGTCATCAGAAACACAGAAGAGTTAACGAAATGTCGCATAAATTTTCGACAGACGGAGTGGAAAAAATTTCATCTTAGTTATGAACAATGAAAACTCAACTCCAATAAACTAATGCTTACTAGGTTAAGAGTGGATATAAGAAGTCTAATTGGAGTCTGATCTTTTGGAAATGGGACAAAAGAATTTATAATTCTGTAAGATAAAGGAAGTTGAGGGACAAAAATGACCAATTGGTTTCCCCAGGCAAATCTCCTTTGCATGTTTATGTGCTCATTGTGCATCGTACAAATTCCAATATTGAGTACATGCGACCCTTGTTCTTGTTCCTAACTTCAATGTTGAGTAGATGGGCATTTGTACATCTTCCAAACTCCTATGTAATTTTGTGGTCGGAGGATTATGTTACTGGTTCTTTTGGATTCGATAAATGTAACTCTTCCTCTTCCGTCTGGTCACTGATTCTTATAATGTCTGATCTATTCCACTTCGTATTCTCAAGATTAGACAATAGATCACCTAATAGGGATAAAAAGTAGTCGAGCATCTAAACTAATTGAAGGATATGGGCAAATATTCCCCCCTTGCCCCAGCAGTTTGCGTTGAATCTCTTTCACCATCCCATTTCCTCTGAGCTTCTATCATCACCTCAATTTCTTTCCTATTTTATTTTATTTCCTTTTGAACTTTAATGTTCGTTTAAAAAAAAAAAATCTGCTTGATAAATAGATTAAAAAAAAGATTGAAATAATGAGTAAAAGAAAGAGTATAGGATTTTCGTTAGGAAAATCTAATTTATGGATTAAACGAAACTTTTACAGGGGAAAATTTTAGTTTGGAAATAGATATATTTAATTAAATTTTTATCTAAATTTAGAGGCGAAGTCGAAATTAAGCGAAAAGTCTGCCGATCTCTCTCTCTCTCTCTCTCTCTCTCTCTCTCTCTATATATATATATATATATATATATATATATATATATATATATATATATATATATATATTATTTTTAAAGAAATAACGACAAATTTATGGATTAAATGATTATGAAATTCGGGGGAACTTTAATAATTTTTATTTGAAAATTTAGAACTTTTTGAGAAATTGGCATCTAAATTTAGTCACGCCTGAAAATCTGAGGGAAGTCATCAGATACTTCCACTAGTTAAGTGTGAATATATATATATATATATATATATATATATATATATATATATATATATATATATATATAAATCCAACACACCGCAAGAAAGAGAAAACGGAATAATCTTTCTTCGGAAATAGTTATTTCCTACTTCTGAAAAATCCGAGCTGGGCTGGGATTCGAACCGTCACTTAGACCACTCGGCTACGCGGTTTAATTGAGATCAAAGCAGTTGCTCGCTGCCTCAGTGTGCACGGTTTGAATCCCACCCAAACTTGAATTTTTCAGAAGTAGGAAATAACTATTTCCGAAGAAAGATTATTCCTTTTTCTCTTTCTTGTGGTGTGTTGGATTTATTTCATCATTCTCTCCCTCTCATGATATATATATATATATATGTATATATATATATATATATATATATATATATATATATATATATATATATATATATATATATATATATATATATATATATATATATATAACTGCGTCCAAAAGATTTCGACACTTCTGAGATTTTAGGAAATTACATAAATACAGGGTCTTAATCAGTTGCATATGCCCCCCCAAATCAGCACGAATGAACAAACGGCAAGTTATGAACAATGAAAACTCAACTCCCATAAACTAAGCAGATGAATCTCTGTAAAAATTACAGCAATGTGTCAACAGTCCGTTGGCAATCATGAAATGATTTACTCTTCAAGGCTGCTCCCCACGAAGGTGCGACACCTGAGGGGTGTGGTACTGGTCCACTCCTCGCTGATGTCTGTCTTCACTCGCTCATTAGATTCCGTCTGAAAACGACCTACGTCCACTTTTAGGTCCTGTGAGAGGTATTCCAGTCGATTCCAAACTGGAAACGGAAGGGGGTCAGTCCATCAACGTGATATTGTTGTCCCGGAGCCAGTGTTTGGGGGCCGCATACATGCAACATGAGGCATTGTCCTGATGTAAAATCATATTACGGGCATTTCTAAAGAGGTCTCTGGGTGGGAGCAACATATAATCATTCAGGGCAGCTTAGTTCTTTTATGGGTTCATAGTGCCATCACAAAAGTTAGGACGACTCACACATAAACTTGATATGCTACCACGTAGCATTCCAGAGCGACCACGATGCTTTTCTCTTGGTACTATGCATTTTTGAGTCCACTGCTCCCTTGGCCTCATGCGGATTCTAACGTTGCATGCGATCGAGGATAACTGAAGTGTTGCCTAGTCAGAACATAAGACACGTCCCTTGTGCAAGCAGTCAGGGACGCCCTGTTATGATGGATGCATTAATATGGCCGCCATCTGCCCACTCAAGCTGCAGATACACGTAGGGTTTCTTACAATCACGAAGGTTAAAGGTAAGCAAAAAGGATCTTCCGTCACGTTGACTACTGAACTTGGGTCGTCCAGAACGAGGTTCTTCTTAGATGTTCCAACTTTCTCGAATCCTCTTTGACACTTCTTAAACACTGGAGGAATGTAATTTGCCGATTTTCTGGTGATTTCTCGCAGCTGAGACCGTTATTATCCATGGTGCGTATTAGGCTTCTTTCCTCTAAGGTATAGTTACGTGTTTTCACCATCAGATATCAATCACCGATTCTTCCGACATAAAATATCATATTAATAAACAAATATGATGTGATATAAGAATACATTTTGATTGCATCATACAGCGTCATGATACCAGGATTCCATACATTTCAATGGCATCGCCATTTAGATATTTTTTTTTAAAAGTGACAAGGAAGATTGTACTTATTACTTTGCTTTTCAGATGTATTGAACACATTCAGGAAAACCTACATCAACATATTCAAAGACATACCCAAGAAATACCGCAGCTATATATATATATATATATATATATATATATAAAGAAAGAGCAAATACAAGTTCTGCGGGTGATAACAACCAGCACAGGGTTTTTGCCATATTTATTTTCTGCCTTTCAAAACAATTTTGAAGACAGAAAAAAAGATGCTGAAACCTTTTGTTGCAGACTATTTAACAATATAGTACAAGAGGAAGAGAAATTGGAGGTGAATGAGCAATGAGACAAGAAACAGAAGTTTTTTAGAGGTAAGAGAAATGGACATTAGAATTAAAGAGAGCAGAGGGCGGCACAATGAAGGCAATCCTTTACCAAGAAGACAGAAATAACCTTCGGTAAAGGATCTCCTTCATTTTGCCGCCCTCTGCTCTCTTTAATTCTAATATTCTTATAATGTCCCTTCCTCTTACCTCTAAAAAACTTCTGTTTCTTGCTTCATTGCTCATTCGCCTTCAATTTCTCTTTCGCTTATATATATATATATATATATATATATATATATATATATATATATATATATATATATATATATAATATAGGGTGCGGGTCATAATTTGTTGCCTAACTTCAATGTAAAAGAAAATAACTTGTGATCTCAAGTTCTCGAGGCAGTGTATTGATGCGGAGAAGAAAACCCAAAGGATGCTAGTTTATATAAAGCGACAGTTTGGATATCGGAACAAGGAAATAGTACTCTGTTTATACAAGTCACTTGTCCGAGCGCACCTGGAGAATGCCGTAAAATTTTGGAGTCCTGGATTTCGAAAGGACATGGCCAGATTGGAACGCGTGCAAGCCATGGCAACCAAACTGATTCCCTCTATCAGACATAAAAGTTATGAAGATAGATTGAGGGAATTAGATCTGTTCTCGTTAGAAACCCGTAGACTGCGTGGTCAGCTCATCGAAGTCTTCAAATTACTTCGAGGGTTCGACAATGTTGACTACGTGGATATTTTCAGCCTTAATGAGAGCAGAACAAGAAATCACGGCTTCAAACTTCAGCTGAAGCGTTACAACCGCGATCTGTGTGGGGAATTTTTCACCTACAGTATCTGCGGTACCTGGAACGCACTTCCGATGGAGGTTGTCAACAGTAATTTTGTTGACGAGTTCAAAACAAGACTAGACAAAGTCTAGAAAAGTGGCCGTTTAGGGAGGACGTAAGACAATTGAGCGGGGATGTGCCCGCTTGACAGCTAGTCCAAAGATACTCTCATTTACTACACCGTAAGGTCTTCTAGGGTACTTATTTTACTTGTAGCTCCTTGTAGCTCTCTCCCTCTCTCTCTCTCTCTCTCTCTCTCTCTCTCTCTCTCTCTCTCTCTCAACAACGCCTCATGCTTATTACTCCAGCGAGTGGCTGTCTGGGGAGTTTGGAGGCCAGATGTTCTGAGTGATGTGGTGAAAGAATTGGTCTGACCTACAAAGCTAGGTCCTACAGCTTGTGAAACACGGTTTAGAGTCCTGCTGTCAAACGTATGCCCTTCTAGCGGCCACCTCCTCTATTCAGAGCAAAATCAACTCCTACAGGCACTTTATATAGCCTTCCCTATTAAGGGGATATAACATGGCCCTCACTACTAATCACTCCAAACACTATGATGTAGACCGAGAACTTTGTCTTTATGACTCGATATATCTTTAGGGGACACAGCAAGCCATCGATAATTTTGAGAGTTCACCTTCTTGTCCTGGTCGAATGTCTTCTGGTCTGAGAAGAATCAAAACATGCCAGGCTTGAGGGGATGCTTCAGGTTGTTCATAAGCTTCGCACTACGTTCCTTCCGCATGAGCTTCATCGTATGAGACACAAGCTATCCCTTCTTCATCTTGTATGAGTAGCAACGTATATCCCCATGGACTAACTGCTCAATGAGAGACTCTGACACTCCCTTGTCCCTGGCAAGGAAACCCATGGATTAGCTGAGATTGATTTTAATCAGGGCCTGGATCTTCTGGACAAATTAAAGAATTTCGTTCGTATCAAAACGCTTACAGTGAGGTTTCCGAGCCTCTGTACCTTTTTAATCACAGTCTGACTCATCCAAATCCTTCCTGATCCTCTGTGTGTCCTCAGATTGACACCCAAGCACGAGGAGATTCTTGTAGTGGAGCTCCAAGGGGAAATCCCAAGCACAGCTTGCCCTTCCTAAATTTCAGGAGGATTATATTAAGCCATGGTATTGTTTCCTTCACATACGATGCACAACTGAGTCAATTATGATACGAAGAAGAGAGAGCCGACCCAGACAAAACTCCTGCGTGGAATACAGAATTTCCAACAGTAAAAATCGAAAATTTCCCACCTATATTCATATATATATATATATATATATATATATATATATATATATATATATATGATGGTGATGCAAGTTGATGCACTATCACAAGGTTGATGAGGAATTAAATCACATTTGCTGATGACATATTTTTCTCCAGTCACCTAAATAATCTGCATGCTTCAATTAAATTTAAATATGAGTAGAAAGAAGACAATAAATTACTCTTTTTAGATGTACTTATCGACAAAGATTACCATGATATAAAATTATCTGTATACAGGAGGAGAACTTGCTCAAATGAATATATACATTTTTTTTCATGCAATGACAATACTATTAAAATATATGTAATATCTACCCTGTTTCTTAGAACATATAGAATATGTCATCTTTCTTATTTAGCCGAAGAAATTGTTAAAATCAGGACAATTTTTTCCAGAACTGTAATACCCAGATTGTTATATAACATCAGCTCATTTTGCAGCTAAGAAAACTTACTAATGTAATAAACCTGCACGTTCTAATGACTTCAGTAAGTGTATAACATTACTATTTAATGACAAACTAAATAAGGTAAACCACTTATTTTAGGAAACAGGAATTAAAATAGCTTATAAATATAATAATTCTATAAACCAAATTATGACTTCTAGAAATCCTAAAGATCAACAGGATAAAGGGGTATATGTAATTCCATGTAAAGATTGTAAAAATGTTTATGTAGTTGAAATGGGAAGAAATTTAGATAAGAGATTGTATGAACATAAAAGGGACATCAGAGTTGGCAATGAAAGTAGTGGAGTATTTTGTCTTGTTAGGGATTTCAATCATTCCATTGATTTTCAAGGAAGTAAATTGGTCTTTAAATCAAAAAATTATGTCAAAAGAAGAATTGTAGAATAAAGTTTGATCACATCCATTCATAATTTCAATTTATCTGAAGGTCAATTTTCTTTTAATAGTTTGATATGTAAGCAGATAAACAAAGTTGTAAAACTACCCAGCCCTAATCAGGTAGTAAATTATGTCCCTCCTCGGATTAGCCCGAGCAGAGGAGTGGGTCAGGTAACATGATCTTTGTTTATCAGGTCAGACGTGTATATGGAGTTCTCTGTAATTTTCTACTCAGTTGCCAGTTGACAAGGGTGTGTGATACACCGAAACTGTTTTGGAATAAATATGTCTTCAGGAAGTGTGGTTTAATTCTTCATATATATATATATATATATATATATATATATATATATGAAAAGAAACCGAAAAATATCTCGATATTTTCTTTAAAGTTTTGTGGCTTCGTGATAGTTACGGCGCGTTCAAATTTTAAATATCTATACTTTTGACATGACTCAGATAATGTGACATAATTTTACCTAATTTAACCTGAGAGTCATATTTGCGATATGTTGTTTACAAGCTCATTTAACTGTTGCGTTTCTTCACTATTTCTGTGCGTAAATCTATGTGAAGCTAGGGGCTTCACTTGCGCACTATAAAGTGAAGACGCATTTCATTTCTTGGTAGGATGAGATCATCTTCTCCAACGGACGTGCGATTCCTATTTCTGATGTGCAGACTAGTGAAATCTTGTTTCTCACAAAGTTTTTTCAAAAATGCGTTTGTATAGAAAGTTTTGAAGTAATGGCGAATGAAATTGCGTTGATGGTAGACAGGTAGCCCCCACACTATTACTCATGTCAATGGGTATAAGAAAAAACTACTACGGCTTGTTTCTTAAAAGGCTCCAGCGATACAAAAGAATCAACTGATTGGAACGAAATTTAAATGCTTGGAACATATCTGCCGAATTTCCAAACTACACCCGACGATTGAAATGTTTAGATTTCTCTTCTCAACAACCTTACAACAATCGTCTGGTGTTTTTATTCTTCTTTCTATGTCAGATGGTTCTAATTATACAAGAGCACTTAGAAAACCAATGGTCAGAAGAAGAAAAAAATAATTAATCAATGGCTCTTTACTACCTTCGTCATTTTCTCCGGTTTGAAAACATTGGCAAGTTTATTTCCACTTTTCATAACCACATTTTATATTTTGTTAACTCATCCTCAAGTATTTGTTCTCTTCAATGTCTTCTTTGAGGTGGTCCTTAAACTTGAAAATGTAAAGGAGGAAGAGTGTACTTCAAGTTAAGACTCGAGAACAATTTTAATCATGTCGAGAAGGCTATGTCGTTTGTAGAACAACATGAATTTGAATTGGAAAAATCCCTGTGAGCGAAACGTTTCCATTTGTTTCGCTGACATTGATTTTAGTGTTTGATTTGTTCAATAAGTATATATTGGCTCATATAGAGTGTTTTATTGCGTAAGATACAGTAATTAATGTGTCTACACATGGTTAATCTAAATTGTGAACTTCAAGAGGACGTGATGTGATTCGACAGTATAATCCATATTTACACGTATTTTTGTCTTTTAGGTGATAACTTAAATGGAGTCAGAAATAAAATTCGTTACTTTGATGTACTGAATGAAGGGCATTGGATCTAAGGTTACACAAGCAAAGACGCTTAGGTCTACTCAAGGTCAATAAAAGAAAGAGAGAAGGAAAGAAAAGGAGAGAGAGTATGGGAAAACAAAATGAAAAATACAAATGGTATAAATCGAATATCAATTAAACGTATTTTGCATTTAGAATAACTTATACTTTGAAGTAATATTCACCGATTTTATTCTTAGACATCGGATTTGCTGATTTGCCCTCAACAACCTGCGAGGGTAAATTATTTCTTATTAACCCAATACGAGAAAATATTCTGTGCTATGCTAATGTTAAATTTTTTAACAAGTTTGATTTTATTATTTCTAGTTAATCTAATACAAAAATCAACTTATATTAATATTAATAAAGACATTTAGTATTTTAAAGATGAGTGAGGGTAGATTATGATCCATCCCTCTCTACATATTTATATGATATGTTTCTAAGCTTAGGTTTTTTGTCGCCCTACGCTGAATACGCTTAAGGCAGTGGTTCTCAACCTTTTTGCTACCATGCCTCCGCTAAGAATTGGTCCTCAATATTAACTCGTACACTTGATTAAAGAATAACAAATACAATTAGAGAAATGGCTATTTTCCCCAAGGAATCGTGCCCCCTTGGAAATTGCTGAGCCCCCAGGTTAATAAAAGCTTCTCTAAGGTTTATATATCCTTCTGCATATGAGAAGATCAAAATTGAACTTTTTCCTCTACATTTGGTCTAACAAATGACTCAGATAGAGGAGGAAAAATATCTTTCGATGCAAAATTGATAGCTTTGTGCCCCTATAACTCTGTTCGCTTATATGATGCAAGAATACATTGCTTAGAAGCTTTGGCTTTCCTTTAAATTAAGACACACAAATCATGTTCAAAATGAACCGTATTTACATTATAAACACCCATCTTATACACCTACTCGGGGGATTATTTGGGTGAGCTAGGTGTATTAGTTTACATTTGTCTACGTTGAATCTCATCCGCCACTTTTCGGCCAATTCTATTTTTTTAAGAAAGCGATTTGTATTTTGTCGATGTCAGATCGATATTTTTCCTAATTTTGTCTCGTTGACTTTGGGATTTGGGTTTCGACCCCTGCAAACTCAAACATCTTCACAAGCTAACCTGCCTACAGCAAGGTTGGAGTTCTCCAGCTCTACATGGTCCTCAAAATAATTCTCTTTTGCCTCCTTCCACTATGGTTTAAAAACATTCTTATGCACTCGACTTTATCCCTTTTTTGACAATATTTTTATTAAAACCCTTTTGATTGAAATACCTTTATTGGTTTTATCCTTTTTCACCTCTTGACAGAGAGTTCTGAATCACTTGGCTGACCTTCTCTTCTACAAAGTCATTATACAAACAAATTTAAGAATAATCTCCCTGATAGATTATAAACACCCAAAATTCTTCCCAATATTAAAACCTGTACTCATTTTATGTCATAAAACTTCCTTTCTAATAATAAAAGCCATATTGACGTGCTCACCAGTCGTTCATATTCGTGTTTCATGTCCCTGTGTTCTTTACGTGAGTTCGTCCCCGGTGGCTTCCAAAGCGTCATCCGGACTCCAGCCTATAGGACCTAAAATATTTCCTATAAGAACCCTGTTAACTTTGCTCTTTTCTCCCTACCCTTTTATCTGTGGCCTCAATCACCGTTTCTTCCGTTGTCTGTGGCCTCAACCACCCCTTCATCCTTTGTCTGTCCTCTGGCTGTTCAGTTCTTCATGCTTTCCTTACTTGCTGGAGTGCACAAGTTGCTTCATGGTCTCCATCTAATTAACAATGTCTCATCAACTTTCAATGTATTGAAGCGATTTCATTTTTTGTTCGGTAAATAAGGAGTACACATAAATTCCTCATTCCTCCCCAGCTTCGAAAGCACCAAATCGACGAAAGGTGCTTCGAAAATGCGACGAGACCTCCTCAACGCTGAAATCAGCCAACTGCGAGAACTCCTTCCCCTGCCCCCGTCGACACGGCAGCGGCTATCGCAACTACAGCTGATGGCGCTGGTTTGCGTTTATGTCCGCAAGAGTAACTACTTCCAACAAGGTAATTGTCCCTATTTGCCGCACCCAACCCTCAGTCATGAAAAGGTTACTTCACAGGGAATCTACCTTTGTTGCAGAATATGGCAGGTTCAGAAGAGTAGCACGTCCTTCTTGTTTCTAGCGCCTCATGTACTAACCCTTTTGGGATACTTAAGATGTATAATTTTGGCACCTTTTTACCTCTTCTAACTTCAAAGATTTTACGTCAAACAAATTTTCCTAATTTTCTGTTCAGGATTCTTTCACTTGCATTTGCCTTTTTAAATTAATTAGGTAATACATAAGTAGAGTAGTTAGAGAGAAAGAGAGCTAATGTAAAGGTATGATAGATCTTCTACTGGTGAGTAAAAGAAAGTTAAAGAATATGTTTCATATAAAAGATGTGCCAGGTATGGTTAAACTGTCTGATGTGCAGATGAAAAGACGCGAGGATGATGGCAAGGAATGGAGACGCAGGAGGTAAGTGCTGTTGATTCAGAGAGTAAGGGAAGTAAGTGAGCATGTTTGAGAGGAGGGTAAAACATGTATGAAGATGGACATATAGCAAGGGGCATTTAACAAAACTAATTGTTTTTCTTTGATCTATCTGTCTCTATTTTGGCAATGTGGGATAGATTGTCCAAAGGCCAACGTTCTAAAATGGAGGCAAGTTTCACTCGGAGAAAAATAAACATAGTTTTGTTACCTAAAAATCCGAAGAGCCAAGAAGCTTGTGGCAAAGCGTCGCGTTTCTCGTGCTTATTTTGCAATACGTAAACTGGCTCCAATTAAAGAACGTTGGTCTTTGCGGCAACCATCTTTTTATCAAAACCCAGGCGAATTGATGAACACAAAACTAGGTTTGTTTATCTTTGTTTTTCTCTAGATATATTTGATATGGCAACCTTCGATAATAATATTTGAACAGGGATAATTTTGACTCAACATTCTTTTCCTGTCTTTCCAGTAATGAAAAATCAAAAAGGTCTCGGAACGAGCGAATCTCCGAATTTAGAATTTTTGAAGGTAAACAAACAACCCCCCCCCCCCATTTTTTTTACCTTTCAGTATTAAATAAACATGAATTTATTGCTCACAAGAAATAATGATATAAGTAAAAGAAACAATAGGGGAGATGTGATCTCATTTTGTAAAAATTAAAAGCCTATTCACCCTCATATATTTCATTATACTAGCAAGATATTTTTACTAATAATTTAGAGTATTTTAAAATTTGTTATCGGAAATCTTTTATACCATTTGCGGCATAAATTTGAGAAATGGCTGAAAATATGGAGTTTGTAAGATTATTATTGCTATTATATAAGAGGAAATGAAGGAGGGAATTTCTACTAGGGAGTTTTTCAAAAGAGCTCTGAAATACTGAGATAAAAGGTATGAAGAGTCATACTAAGAAGAATAGAATGTAGAAGAGTAGAAGGAAGCCAGCGAATGAAATATAGAGATATATTGTTTGATAGAAGAAGCTGGAGAAGAAAGAATTCCGGTCGAAATTATTAGAATGGCCTAGAATAGAGCTGAGTGATGCTTATTGGTCGCCAACTACACAAGACAAACACTCCGATAGGCAAGAAAGTGGCGAAGTTAGGGAGCACTGAATATGTGTGGATGGTAACTTGCGTACGTCTTACAGCTAGCACAATCACGAAACTACATACAGATTTGGCGGAACAGAAGACTCGAGGTGGTCTTAACATACTTGATTGAACCTTCTCCTGTTCTAGTGCAAAGGCAGATTTTATTATGTATGTATGTTAGCAAGAGAGGGGAGGGTCATCTCAAGGGAATGGATGGTGAAGCATTATGGATTGCGTCCAGGGTCTATGGTTTGGTGTTGACCACTGAAGAGGAAACAATGGCATTGCTGGAATGCGATTCGTTCATGTACCCATGGCTAAATCGTCGGGTAATTGTTGCCTTGTCTAAAAGATCTTAGGGTAAAAGTGTGAAGAAAACGGCAATATTTTATTTTGGTTTGTAGATGTGAGATATTTGTTCTCTTGCTGAACAGAGGAACAGTAATTAATCTAGGTTGTACTAAAGCCAAGACATTAAAGAATAAACGAGAAAAGAAAGTTGAGGTCCTATTTACCAACACATTTGTTCTGATCTCGTTTGTATTTACGAAGAATATGGCGGAAAAAATAAAAGTATTTTAGTTAAATATAACATAAAAAATAACATGAAAATACTACAAAATATTTTTGAAAAGTGGTTTTCAATGAAAGTGATGGAGTTAGAGGAAAATGTGCGGAAAGTACAGAGCTTGAGAACCAGAGAAAGGAGTTCGGGTAGTAGACAAAATAGTCAAATTTCTTATTTATTACCCTCTCAACACATTCTTTATTGCCCCTTTCATGTTTTATTTTGATTTTTGTTGTCCTAAACCGGCAATGCCGTGTTATCTGGTCGAAAAGCCATCGGCGACAATTATGTCCACCATCTCTCCATTTGAACTATGTCTAGGAAGATCACTTGAGTATTCTTTATTTAAAGTAATAATTATAAAATTCTATTCTGGACTTGTTTATCCACAGAACCCAAGTGTCTCAGGACCCCCCGCCCTCCTATCTAGTTATTCCGATGCACTTGTTATGCCGAATCATTTTACTGAATATTCCTGACAGAAAGGAACTGAATACTTTGAGCGAGATTCTCTCTCTCAACCTCACTCGCCTGAAGTGTACAGCAATGATCTTTTTACTTTTTGAGTACAGTTATATAGGCTCAATTTTGGAAGAGTGTGATATAGATAGATCAAGGTGGATGATGAGGTCGATAGATAAAGATGATGACGAGGTAGATAGATAAAGGTGGATGATGAGGTAGATAGATCAAAGTGAATGATGATGTAGATAGTTAAAGGTGATGGGAAGGTATATAGATCAAGGTGGATGATAAGGTAGATAGATCATGGTGGATAATGAGGTAGGAATATCAATGTGGATGATGAGGTAGATGAATAAAGGTGATGATGGAGAAGATAGATCAAAGTGGATGATGAGGTAGATAGATCAAGGTAGATGTTCGTGTAGGTATATCAAGGTGAATGATAATTCAGATAGATAAAGGTAATGATGAGGTAGATAGATCAAGGTTATGATGAGGTAGATAGATCAAGTTGGATGATGAGGTAGCTATGAGGGCATTTTCCGAAGAAAGTTTGGTAGGGAGAAATTTGTGACGAAAGTATGGAAGATAATGAAGTGAAAATGCGTGGAAGATATTATATAACTACTGACCCACCAGTGGGCGCTAGAAAACGCAATCTTCCATATTTTAGATGCAGCATCTTTTCCCTTGTTATCCCATCCCCTTGCGGGGGGTAATAATCAAAAAGAAAGATGAGGGCGGAAGAAAGAAGGTGGATCAACCCCACCAGAGCCAAGTGAGAGAGGGCCAACTTCTCATCACGGCCACAACCTTGGATGAGTGGACGAAAGCTGATCGGCGACTAACCTGTAAACTTACTTGCCGGTTAAGAGGAATGGGGAAAGTAGGGCTTGGTAAGAAAGTGGCGAAAAAAAGCTAAAACGGAGGTGTCTGTAGTTTCAATTTACTTTCGGATTTCCGGGGTCCCTGGGAGTGGAGGGCGTGTCACTCCTCCATGGGCTAGATGTAATAGGTTACACGAAATCAGCCATTTTAAGGTATATACAACAAAGACCCCTCTTAATTCGGTCTTATTTTTTGGAGTTTTCTTCGGGGATTTGGTGTAAGTGGTCGTCCATCGATGAGCCCCCCCCCCCTTCTTATACCAGCGTGTTCAATCGGTTGCGGCTCATCTACCTGTTTTTTTTGGTTTGTTGGTAGTAACTCTCATGAATAGTTTGTAGACACTTGAGATGAAGCAAAGTTGCTTGTAGTTTGTAAGAGCCGTTTAGTCCCCCATTTTGTTGAGCAGAATTATTATCACATTTTTCTGTCCTCTGCAATTCTGCCTTGGTAGGCCGGAGAAAAGCCTTTGATTATTTCATTATCTCTCTGTTCTCTCTCATTTTTAGACCTAGGTAGACCTTACTTCGGGAGAAAAAGGGCGGATTCACCTTCCAAAATTGATTAGTGGTCATTAAAGCTATTTTTGTATATATTCCACTTAAACTTTTTAACATGTTTCTCCCTTTGTTTTTGCCATCGTCAACCATTCCTTTAGTTATTTATTCGTATCGAATTCATATCTTTAGTATCTTGCTCAGTTTTCTTACCCCAGGTGAATAAATATAGATTAGATCCCATCTACTCTAATTTATCCCAAGTTATAAACATACTCGTTCCTTTTCGAAAATATAGAGCAGTGTTTCCCAACCTTTTTCAGACTAGCACCCACTTTGGGCAAAAAAAATTTGTCATCGCTCCCACCTGTCAAATTAAATTTCGAATAATGTACTAAATTTCTCTCTCATAGCAAGATAAGACTTGGGTATTAGTGCAAAAATAATAGGAATACAGTTTTTATTTATATGATAAAGAGTAAGCATGAAAATACTAAAAGAAATACTTTTATTTAGTAGCTTACCTCAATATGTTTTCAACGCGATGGTTGATTTTGGTGCTTACTGGTTAAGGCTCTTACGCTAGGTTCCATGCTTCTTATAAGTAACCTCAGATCTCCTCGTTTTGCAACTCGTAGACGGTTTCTTTGTTTAGTAATAAGCTGAATAACTCCACTAAACCCACTTTCAGCCAAATAGGAAGTTAGAAAAGCAATGGAAAACATTGCTAGCTTCCCACATCTTTAGATACCTTTCAGAAATTTATTTTTTTAGCCAAAATTCCTGGTATGATTGTTTGAAGAGAAGCTTTCATTTGAAGTCGTTTTTATAACGAAATTAACTCCTCTTCCATTGTAGAGACTGTTTAAACATCAATAAATGGGTTTATCAGCCAGTTAGGTATCTCAATATTAATGTCATTCTGACATTTACAGCTCAGGTCCTCTTGCAAAGAGTTCAAATGGTCGCAATAAATCAAGAGGTCATCATATAAATATAGAGTTATCAGCCTCATAATCACTTTCTAGTCGATCAAGATTTAAAAATTGAGATACCACTTGACGACCAATATTATGCTCATAGAGTGAAAGACTTGTCTATGAATATGCAAATAACAGATTTTGCTATCCTAAGATTTAAAGTCACTCAAAAACTGACCCTAGTTTTTATAGGTCACTGTATTTTTTCCGGTTGCTTAAAAACGGTTCTTTATTTTATGTTTCCTTCCTCAGGCGCTCAGTGGCTTCTTAATGATGCTAACGCAAGGAGGAAAACTGCTCTATATTTCGGACAATGCTGCTGAATACCTCGGACATTCAATGGTAAGGATTCCGACGGATTGAATAAAGGCAATTAAATTATAATCATTTAGAAAAAATTTATTCGTTCCATTGAAAAAAAAGCAACATGAAAATCTCTACGGAAAAAGAGCTGATAATCGGTTCATATTGAAAAGGGTGAAGCTATGGGAAGTAAAAATGATATATGGAAGTACAGAGCACGAGATAAAAATTCCGCGTACGGTACCTGCCCTCCTTGGGGAACGGGGGCGGGTTAGGAGAGTTGTGAACTTGTAGAAATGCTCAATAAGGATAATTATTAAGATTGTAGTAAGGCACAAACGTAAAAAAGATTGTTGCACTCATGATATGATGAGAAGGAGTACTCTCAAGTGTGCAAAGGGAGATTCTTCCAAGATTTCCACTCCCTAGACAAGGGCATAATGTATAAACATTACTGGCACCAGTGATAATACGATTTTTCTAGATATAAAGTGTCTAGAGAGTATATGTAAATAAAGGGAGCCAAAAATCTCTCGAAAAGGCTAAATTTTTTGTGTAATTATCTTTATAAAGTTAAACCAATCAGGAGCAGAATATATAATTTTGTCAAATTATTATTTGATTAACTAATTTAATGTCAGGAATTTATTTGCAACATAAATATATTAAAAATTAACAAAGTATAATAAGTTTACACACGAAAAAAGGAGTTGTAAGAAAAGAATAAATGAATATTAGATGAAATATAATTTAATTAAGAAGAATTCAAGAGCTCCCGATCAACGGAACACTTATGAATAACTTTGAACAGTCTGTTGTTGTCTACTGATGAAGTCAAAGTTTTGATGAAATCAGCAGAAACCTTCTTTGCAGTATCTTAGATGGCTTCCCTAACGCCATCTCTGATCTTAAATTGCCTGCCATCTGCTTAAACGTCTCTCTTTCAGATGCTTAACAAGTATTCTTTTGGATTTATGTCACAACATTTGGAAGAACGTTCCATGATTGAGGCTCCTGCGAATCTTTTCGACTCTAAGAAATTCTTAGATACTTTGAGGCATAACTGAAGTATTATCTTTCATGAAGACAAGTGACCTCCTCGTCCTTACCGATTGTGTCTTGAACGAATGTATGAAGTTTTTCTCCAGTAATTGGCAGTACATTTTCGAATCGACTTTGACATTAAAATTTATTTTAAAAGGTCCTATAAAATTGTCCCTAAAATTTACAGCCCGTCTGGCCTATCTAGAGTAACTTTTGATTCATCTGTGAAGAAATTTTGCTTAAGTCAGTTTTCATATGTGTCTGGGCCCACAACAGACATTTGCATGTTTTTTGTTTAGGAACATCTTTTTCTTCCTATTTCTAATTATAGAAAATTTCCTAGGAACCTTAAACCTCCTTTCTTTTGAGTTGAAAGGAGACCATAAGTTTGAAAAATGGCTTTCTTACTCGCATCAGGGCTTTGATTTGAGAAAGAACTCTAGGGGCACAATCTCACAATTCTCGTTGAACCTCTTTCTTCTTTGGCTGAATGCCATTGTCTACAACTTTTTCACATTGAGAATAACACACTTCAAATCCTTTGAAATTTGGAGAGAAGACTTTCCCTTACAAAATTCCTTCACGATATAATTCTTCTCTTCATGAGAAAGTTATTTTTTTCTGGCTATTTTATCTGAAAATTCTTCGTGCAAATGATATATGGAGGGTCGTTGAATTGAATATGACAACATCGCCTATAACTTATGTAATATCTGAGATAAAGTTTGGAATATTTACTAAATTGTGCTTATTCTATTCTTAAACGTATCTCCAACAAAAAAATATAAACCTTTCTGTAAAATGATGAGACGCTAAAGAGGTATTGCATATAATCTCTAGACACACTTTACTTAATTTTGGCCTAAGGACAATAAAACGCCATTACAATCTTCTCTCAAGTTTGACTTTTCCTCAAGCCCCATCACAGGGGGTTTAAGTTGTTCCCTTTGAATACCTGTAGCTTTTGGGCGACTTGTAACTGGCCCTTTTGAATGCAACTTTTCCTTTCCGAAATTTAGGGTTGATCAAGTTCACCCAACCCTTCTTATTCAACCTGGATCTGTTTTATTACCTTCATTCTCTCTATTTATCTCTATTTTATTTCTCCTACCAGTCTTTTCATTGATATTGCGTTGAGTGCAAATGCTCTCGTTTGTTCACCAGCTGCTTTTCCGTCCCCATTAATTATTATTGCAAATATTTACTTACCTTTCATGAAATCTAAATCGTAAGCGGTAACAGTAATTTTAGGTGTTTGCTTTCATATTGATCAGGGCCTCCCGAAACCCATTTTTTGTGGGGCCGTTTGTAGTAGTTAAAACCTATTTAGGACACTTTTTTATCCTAAATTAGCCTAATTGGGAAAACCTAACTTATAGGTTACAAATAATTTTCACATTATTTTAAGTAGCTAATCCAAACCTCGTTACTTTGCAATCAGTTAAAATATTTTGTATTATAGGGGGATTTAAGAGCCCACAATTAGTCAGAAACTTAAAAAATGACAACGTTTAAAGGTGAAGTCAACAACTAAATAAAATTAAGTACTATATATGAATTAAAAGTGTTTATGTAGCACATAAAAGAAATATTAAGTGCGAGACAATTGTGCTTGTCATTATTATTCTTTCCATTGTTTTAAGTGTCTTGTTTAGTTTTCCCTTTCCATTCTTTCCCATCTGATTAATCCTGTTGAATTATAATGTATATAGTTTCCTCCCAAATGATTAATTAATCTGGTACTTTCCTTAAGACAGATGACGCAAGTTACGTCATCTAAAATGTAGATTTTTAAATCCTGCGTTACTGAGGTGATCGCCAATAACTCCATCCGCTTTGGACCGTGATAAAGAGACGCAAACTCAAACTTGGAAGGTGTAGATAGATGCACAATTTGATCCTTCTATCAAAAAAACTCAATAACTTGTAAACAGGGTATCAAATATCTTTATTTTGCGATAGGAGGATTTGCTGATTCATGGGGATTCAGTATTCGACATCATCGACAAGCAAGACCATGCAGCCGTGCAGTCTGAACTGGTCCGAGGCGCACAGCCGACAGCTCCGACAGAAGAGGAGCGACTCTTCCTCTGTCGGATGAATGTCTCTCGCAATGCTCGCCGACAGATGAGATTTGGGGACCAAAAGGTAAATGATTTCAATTTTGCAAAGAAAAACTAATAAATGGGGGGAGAAAGGACGATTGATGAGTAAATGGTGCACTTAAGGGAAGTGGAAATATTGGTAAAGGTGAGAATCAGCAAGCCAGAAGATGAGCTTACATGTGTAAATAATGCAAATTATATGTTAAGTTAGATAATAATGCCGTATAAGAGCGTCTCAAGCTCTAAGTTTCAGCAAATATTGAGTGTGAAATGATATCTTGCTTAGAATTCAGGTGTAGAGTTATAGGATTTTGGAGGAAGATTATCCAATTTAGAACTTATCTTTAGCTAAAGGAAAACATTTTACTCAAACAAGTTTATAAATATAAACCTAAAATTCTTGATTATAAATAAACCTTGAAACTTTGTTGAATATTGCCATGAAATTGTCAAAAAATGCAATATCGGGAAGTCAGAAAAAACTGCATTAAATACAAAGTTGAATAAATTACTGGGTATTGTAAAGGTCCTGTTACACTCGTTACGATGCTCTTAACAAAGGACGCAATGATAGTGCTGATGCAGTTAAACACGTTCCGTACGAAGTCTTTATTCATGCTGGTCCACACGCGGTTGACAAGAATTCAGCTGCCATGACCTTGCAAGCCTTGCCCTCGACATGCGCCCACACGCTGTAGTAGAAGAAATCGAGGTTGGGCGACTGCGGGGACCAAACGTCCTTCAACTGGACGGTTGTGTTCAAATCCAACCAATTTTTCACGCTCTTTGCAGTGTGAGCCGGGGCACCGTCCTGCTGAAGGACGTAGTCTGGTAGTCTGACTTCTTTGTGATCTTTTTCACCCAGGGCAGGACTTGCGTGGCCATGATGTCCCTGTAGTCGGCTGCGGTGAGCCTGTAACCGGCCGTGAACCAAACCAGTGGCATCTTCTCGCCATTCTAAGACACGACGCCGAGCATCATCACGGAGGCCGGGTGTTTGGTCGTGGACATGTAGCAGACCTCGAAAACGTCCTGGCCGAAGCTTACCATGCGGTCGTTCTGCATGGGTGTGACCGGATCTACCGTGGCGGAATTTTCATCAGAAGAAATGAGAATTCGATTTTCATGACGCTTTAAGTCGTTAAGGAGACGACAGAAGTCCTAACCTTGTCATCGCATTGGTTCGGTGAGCAGAGGCCTCTCTACGCTCCTCAAGATATTACTGCCCTAGTACTTGATGGCACCGGGCACCGTGGCCACCGAGATGGGTTTTTTTTACAAGTGCATCATTTTGATCTTCAGAGCACTTTCGATGCTTTTCTCATGGCTAAACGGTTGACAACTTGAGATCAGCCTGAAAGAGGTCGATCTTTGAGATCTTCCCCGTTCTTGAACATCTCCACGAATCTGTGGACGATCATGCGGCTGACGTTGAGCCTCTTGGCGATGTCGGACTAGTTGTGGCCCACGCGCAGGAGAGCAGAGATCTTTATTCTTTTCACTTTCATCTCCACACGCGTGCACACAATGGAAAATACGTTTTAATTACACGTACTAGAAAAGTAGGACATTAGCTTTGTTTGAATGAACTTTTTCTATCACACACATAAACCCCTAGAATGATAAAAAAAAACCCCGAGTTTAACAGAAAGTTTGCAAAACCCCTGAAATTCCACCACAGTAGACAACACGTTCTTCTAGCCTTTATCGACGACTTTTGTGAATTAAGGAAAACTCCCTTTGCCTATTCACCCGGAAATGGAGACGTTAGGGTGAGTGAAATACGTAAGAGGTACATCCCCCATAGGGCCCAGAGATCATTAAGGATGTAAAGTAAAGCATCTTTCTGAGTTTGAATGGATGGTTTATTTTTCAAGTTTGAAGTGAATCTCCTTCCTTTATTATAGGTTGTTCTTGTGCAGGGGCACTATCTTTCGTATCTGCCATTGTGTTCTCGGAACGAGCCAGTCTTTCTCGCCCACTGCACACCCGTGGCAATGCCCGAGACTCGCGAATGCGTTGTGCAGGGTGCAACCAACCTCTTTACCTCGTTGCACACTCTCGACATGAAGTTCATCAACATTGACAGGAAGTAAGTGACCAACACTTCTATATACTTAAAAACATTTGGTTTGGGAATTTTTGTCACCAAGAACAAGGAAAATTAATACTCTTTACTAAGCTTTCCCTCTAGAAGTGTTGAAAAGGAAACCTTTCATAGTTTGTTTCGGATTATTTAATATGTTTCTCTACCATCATTATCAATTTTTCTCAGCATTCCACGGGCTAAAGGCAAGTAATGAGTTTCATCATCTAATCATCAGCAAGGTCTCTTAAGATAAAAAGATTCCCAGTTAACATCTCTTTCACCGATTTTCCGTCCTTTTTTCTTACAAAAGAATTTATTCCTTTCTACTTCTGAGCTTCGGTTCATTTCGTTAGATCCATCATCCTTCTTTCTCTTATTATTCGAGTACTTCCATGTTTATCTGAGTAGTTCTCAGTTGTTGCGTGATTTTAGTGTTTAGTGCTCAAGTTTAAGTTGCGAAAGTTAAGACAGGTAAGATTCATGGATTATTCACCTTGCCTTTTCAAAATAGAGACGTGGCGCTTTAGAATACGTAGCTAAGCTTTCTTCTCACCCTTGACACTGATTTTGTTATTCTGCTGATTATTGTTTCAATTGAGAGCGCCTAGCTCTCCTAACTATGTTTTTAACTAATACATATAAAATGTTCTCATATCTTCTAACAGTCCTCACTTTTGTCAAACTATCGTTAAATATTTTTGGTTTGGTAAGTTCATTTTAAGTCCGACCGTCATAATAGTTTTTCATGTCTATTATCATTCATTAGTAAAGATATAACGTTGAACAAATCAAACATTATTGTCAACATCGCAAAAGTGGCTTAAAATATTGTATTTAATTTGTTTACCGTTTTTATATTTCATATCTTTGAAAATCTCCTTCATCACTGTTAATAATCATAAAGGTTCTGATAAAATGTTTAAATTCCTTCTTCAAGGATTTTTTTACATGTGACCTTAATTTTCGTTTATGGTTTGCTTGAGTATTTTGCTATCTGATATTTATTAAGAGATTTTTCATTTGTTTTATATATTTTAAAAGTTGTTTAACATTACATTTGATATAGTGGCTTCTTTCTCGCCTTCCATAATTTAAGCTTTTGATTTTTAAGTCTTCTTCTAACTGATTTGGGTGATTTCTTTTTAACTTAAAGCTGCATTGAACTCTCCAACAAGTTTAGAAAATATTATTCTGCGATTCTGTACTGAGGACCGAAAAATCGATATGTCTTATCTGGGTGTTTTAAGACGTTTTTTGTCACTTCTCTTCCTTGATGCAACGTTTTTCGTCTCTTGTTATCGTGTATAGTGCTTTTGACAGTATATTTTAAACGTTTTATTTTTTTATCATACATAAGTATGAATAAAATGATCAATTCTAAAAAATTTAACAAATATATAAATCAATGAGAGGTACTTTTGGCCAATGGGATATATATACCGGGTGTCCCAGAAAAAAGTTAACCGTAGTTTGAATTAGTATAACTCAAAAACTATTTGAGACTTTTGGATCCTGCAAACAGTGTTTTATTTACTAACTATTTATCTGTCGCTTCTATAAATTTCATTAAATTTCCTTTTATGATTTTGATACACTAATGGGTTTAGTGGAGGCTATCAAAAATATGTTTGCGCAAAGAAGTAAAATATGAAACGAAGCCTAGGAAGGCTAGGCCACCGTGCACTTTCAAGAGAAGCGTAGGGAGCCTAGGTCACTGTGTGATTTTTCAAGCAAAGCCTAGGCCATTTTAGAGTGTTTTTTCAGCCATGCTGTGGTTTGGTCTCGTCATTATTGCTTACTAAGCAAATCAAAGCGTTTCTGTGTAAAAGTTTACTTCCATAGAACCTTTTTAATCATGCCAAAGATCAACACGCATTTACACACTTTATTAAGACTGGCAGTATTAAACAAGTACAAGATTCATTGGAGCAACGTTTTCCAGGTAGGCATCCACCAAGCAAGCCCACAATCGGGAAAAATGTTCACAAATACAAACATGAAGGAACATGCTTAAATCTAAACAAAGGTCGTTCGGGTCGTATGAGAATAACAGAAAATATCGAAAATGTTCCGATGACATCTCTTCAAAATCCACAGGTATCAGTCAGAAAGAATAGGTTGCAATTGTCAAACTCATCATTTAACTACATTATTAAACATGCCTTAAAATGGCATCCCTATAAGATGCATGCAAGACACCAGCTTCTTGAAACTGATTTTCCTCGTCATAGACAATTTGAAGAATGGCTTCTCCTTAAACCTGTTCGTTTCTTGGAAAACATTGTGATTGGTGATGAGGCAGCCTTTTTCATCAATGGAAAGGTAAATAGCCATAACATTCGGCAGTATGTGCCGCTGAACATCTCCCCCCCTCCAGCATTCAACTTTGACACACGTATTTGGCAGCAGAAAGTGTCTCTGTGGATCGGAATATGCGAGAATGGCTACCTTGTCGGCCCATTGTTTTACGAGAATAACTTGAATGGTGCTGCCTACCTGAGCATGAGCCGCAAAAGGATCTTGCCGGAACTCCGCCAGATTTACGGCAATCAATTCAATGGACTTTGGTGGATTCAGGACGGCGCACCAACTCATAGACAGCTTGATGTAAGAACAAAACTAAGAGAAACGTTTGACAACCGCATTGTCGCGCTAAATCATGCAATTGAATGGCCCCCAAGATCCCCTGACTTAACACTGTGCGATTATTTCTTATGGAAATATCAAGAGAATAAAGTGTATTCTACTCCAGCACAAAGCATCCGCCAGTTAAGCGATAATATCACACGTGAAGTCAATAGACTTAAGGAAAATCATAAGTTAATCAAAAAGGTTGTTCAATCAATTCGATCAAAGGCGCAACTGTGCTTGAAAAAAATGGAGGGCATGTGGAAGGAAACGGTGCTTAGAAAATTAAAAAATGAATTTCTATTACCCATATGAAGAGGTGTTATTGTTAAAAAGGATTTAAATATATTTGTTGATATTAACTTCGAAGTTTCATTATTTTACTTCCTTGCGCAAACATATTTTTGATAGCCTCAACTAAACCCATTAATGTATTAATATCATAAAATGGAATTTAATGAAATTTTCAGAATCAACAGATAAATAGTTGCTAAATTTTTTATTTTTTTTTTCAGGACTCTAAAATCTCCAATAGGTTTTGAGTTATACAAATTCCAAGTATGGTTAACTTTTTAGGGGGACACCTTGTATATATATATATATATATATATATATATATATATATATATATATATATATATATATATATATATATATATATATATATATATATATATATACATATATATACATATATATATATATATATATATATATATATATATATATATATATATATATATATATATATATATATATATATATATATATATATATATATATATATATATGAGTTGCATAAATCCTACTGTAGATTACCCCGAGAAAAGCAAAGAGAAAAAAAGATGTCGCCCTAGCAAGGACTCAACCTCAGACCACTGGTTATCTAGACCAGTGCTCTACCCACTGAGCTAGACGGGACCAATAAGCCTGACAACATATTTCATCACTTTAACTTCTTCCATTCGCACCTCCAAAGACCACCGCCCAAATGCAACTGTGCCTGCAGGGTGAAGAGGATGACAACGGAAATGTACGCATCCTTTCCTTGTGCGAACTAAAGCTATCGGCCTGTGTGGTCGGCGCGCAAACTAGCACGCATCCACCCCCAAGCTTAAACCGCTTGGTATAGGAAATTTGTGGGAAGTAATAGACAGAAACAAGAGAACAGAGATCCTACTGGAGATAGAAATACAGGAAAGAAACAACAGTATTTTGTGGATGTTGCTTACTTGTTAAAAAAATAAGCAAATGTGTTTTTCTTAATAGGCCAAGTGGCACATACATCATCATAGCGGAACCATGTTTTGGGATGAGGTAAAATAGGGTGAAAGAAGTGTTTCTCAAAATTTTCAATGAAAAGATTACATAAGATCCAGGAAAGGGGATTATCTAGGGTCAGGCCATATTTTTGTCTGTAAAAACAATCTTCAGCTTTAAACACGTCGTCTGCTGTAACGCACAAACGAACCAGCTTTCCAATTTTGTTACACGGTAAGGACAATGTTATGTTAAAAAAGACAAGTTTTGAACAAGGTCATTAAGAGCTTCATCAGGAGGAACTTTAGTGAAAAGACTATTAATATCCAAACTTAGCAACTGCTCTTTTTAACAAGCTATTTTTAACACAATAGCCAGAATGAATAATATGGGAATCAGATACACTACCAACCAATTTGGATAAAATCTTTGCTAACCACTGTTATAGTTTGTACGCGTAGGAGGTTACACTTGGAATGATCAGTCTAAGAAGATTAAAAAAGTTGGTACTTTAAGTAAACCATACATGCACGGCAAAAAGTGATTGTACACTTTACATTGTTTAATTAGATAAGAACCTCCTTTAACAATATTTTGAGAGAACTATTGAAAGATTTAGTTTTGTTTGCAAGTGTATCATTATTCAGTTATCATATGTATTCCTGTCATTTAACAAGTCATTCAGTTTAGCAGCATACTGGTCACTACCTATAAGGACTATAATATTAGTTTTATTAGATTAGTTTTTTTAGTATCCTTGTTTTTTTACCTCTTTTAAAAAGCTGGATAAACGAAACGGAATAGACGCAAAATTATGATCGGAATTTAATGCACTAAGATATAAACACTAATAAACTCTATTTTTAGATATTCCAATCGATATTAAATGTTAAACACTAAGCTTATCACTGAATTTGTATGTTAATTGAAATGGGAGAAGGACAATCTTGACGCGGTCAATCCGAAGAACAAGAAGGTTCGTCTTGCACTCGCCACTAGGCGTTAATGGACAGATGACCAATGGAACCATTCGTCCACTTTATTCACGAATCTAAGTTAAATTTGTTGAATTCGATGACATGAAGTTTTTTCCTCCAAAAACAGGAGAAAAATTGTATGTTAATTGAACTAAAAGGAGTGTGAATTTTACCCAAGGAAATGTCATGGTCTGAGATGTTACTTAAATAGAAAGCACTGGGCCATTTGTGCACTTCCAGGTCACAGTGAATGCAAAAGTGTGCAAGAAAATATTTGCAACAGAATGGTTTGTCCTATCTATTAACCTCTGATGTTCAACCTGCAACTTTCAAACACATCACTGTTATGAACTGGATTAGACAGAGAAGGCTCTTGGATACCATATAAAATGTTCGGAAGACACTTGGAGAAATGTCTAAAGTGAAGAATCGAAAACAAATTAGGAAATCTTGGAAATTTGTCAAGTGAATGGGAAAATGCTACTGCGCAAGAGCGTCAAACAGTTGGGTCGTTACTGTGGCAGATGTCAAAGCATCACCGAAAATTAAGGCCTTCACATTAAATACAAATTACTTATAACTTGTGCAAATGTTTTCCATTGATGTTTAATTTAATCTTTATATGAAGAGAAATTTGTTTCCGCTCTCTTTAGGGTCATTTCGGGCACTTTAATTTGTCTAGGAAATTTGCTTATTTGCTGATCACTTTCAGTTTATTCATCTAAATTTGCAGAACATTTACACTTACATAGTTTATACCTGTAGATTATCGTAAACAAATTTGAAAAACCTTATATTTTCTCTAGCAAAAGTGATAGAAGAGATTATAACTTTGGAAATAAAAATCAATAGGCCACCTCTACATGACAGACGAGAAAGATTTCCTTGCACATGTTAAATCTTTCGTAGGGAATATTCGTAAATTTTCGTTGAGACTAAGATATATTTATGCTTGCTGTTTTCATTCGTTTTTGTAAAATTTACGTGATTGTAAAAATCATATCATATTTAAATTATTGCATATTTATTAAAAAGTCAGCATTTCAAAAATAATTTTAAAAGAAAAACTCTGCTTCAAAATCGCGCTCTGGTCCTGTTCCTGTTGGAGTTGAATTTCAATCCCTGGAGCTTTGCTATCCGATCATAAGGAAAAAATGATGACAGATATGTGTTCAGTAAATGATTTTGTATAATTATAATATATTTGTTTTATTGTAAATATAAATGTTTGCAGTTTTTCAATTTCAGAAATGGTTCTTGCCCAAGAAAAGCGTGCAACCATTGTTCTTGTGCTTCAAAGTAGCCTAAAATGCAAAGAAGTAGTAGGTATGGGTATTGCATTAAAAAAACACAATCTTTAAGATTATAAAGACTTGAAAAAGACTGATTATACTCCTGTGAAGGAGTATTCTGGACTCCCGAGAGCTTCAAATTAACGCCAAGATCGCCTGCTAGTAAGGTCCCAGCTCAAAGATCGGGTTGCTTGCAATGTCGAATTTATTAATGATTGGAAGAGTAACAAGGAGTAACAAGGAAAATAAGTACCCTATAAGACCTTACGGTCAATTAAATGAGGGTACCTTTGGACTAGCTGTCGAGCGGGCACATCCCCGCTCAATTGCCTTACGTCCTCCCTAAACGGCCACTTTTCTAGACTTTGTCTAGTCTTGCTTTGAACTCGTCAACAAAATTGCTGATGACAACCTCCATCGGAAGTGCGTTCCAGCTACCGCAGATACTGTAGGTGAAAAATTCCCCACACAGATCGCGGTTGTGACGCTTCAGCTGAAGTTTGAAGTCGTGATTTCTTGTTCTGCTCTCATTAAGGCTGAAAATATCCCCGTAGTCAACATTGTCGAACCCTCGAAGTATTTTGAAAACTTCGATGAGCTGACCACACAGTCTACGGGTTTCCAATGAAAACAGATCTAATTCCCTTAATCTATCTTCATAACTTTTATGTCTGATAGAGGGAATAAGTTTGGTTGCCCTGGCTTGTACGCGTTTCAATCTCGCGATGTTCTTTCGAAATGAAGGACTCCAAAATTGTACGGCATACTACAGGTGCGGTCGGACAAGTGAATTGTACAAACAGAGTACCATTTCCTTGTTCCGATATCCAAACTGTCGCTTTATATAACCTAGCATCCTTTAGGCTTTCTTCTCCGCCTCAGTACACTGCCTCGAGAACTTGAGATCACTAGTTAGAGTTACACCCAAGTCCTTCTCAGTGTCGGTAGATTAAAGAGCAGTGCCCTTACGGCCAATATGCATCACTTTGCATTTGTTCAGGTTAAAAGGCATTTGCCACATGTCCGACAACTCCACAATCTTCCGAAGATCTTCTTGCAGGTGGGCAGTATTTCCATCCTTTGCAACGTTCATACTAAGTTTGGTATCGTCGGCAAATTTAGAAATCTTGGCAACCATGTCACCGTCCATGTCGTTGACGTAGATGATGAATAGTAGTGGTCCCAGGACAGAACCTTGAGGCATCTCGCTAATAACGGGCACCCACACAGAAGCCTTTCCTTTCACCACCACCCGTTGCCTTCTGCCACTTAGCCGGTTCTCTATCCAGCCTGCTACTTTTCCGTCTATGCCCAGCACTCGCACTTCACGGAGAAGGCGGTGGTGTGGTACCTTATCAAAGGCTTTCTGAAAGTCTAAGTAGACCACATCTACCACCTTGTCCCGGTTGTGCTCACTGAAGACGAAGTGGAAACATTCCACAAGGTTCGTCAGGATTGGCCGTTGCCTTCGGAAGCCGTGCTAGGAACTCCTCAATCGCAAGTTGGACTCTCAATATAACCTCATTTTGTCCACCATGATGCTTTCCCTAAGTTTAACGACTATCGAAGTCAGACTGATAGGTTGGTAGTTCGATGGTTGTCTAGTCTCCTTTCTTGAAGATAGCAGTCACCTCCGCTTCACGCCAGTCTCTAGGGATGCAGAGAAGCAGGTATGAACGCTTCAGCGCGCAAACTGAGCATGAAACAAGCAGACTGAGATCTTAAGTCGAAAAGGGCTGCAAAGTAATCACATTTCACCAGGAAGAACATTACGGATTGGTTCCATTTTTCTAGAAAATATAAAGTGGGGCCTGTTGGGAGCTTCTGAAGGATCCCTGTTAGGAGGAGAAAACTAAAGCACTTTCACGAGTCCTGTATCGTACCTGCGGTGAAGCATCCGGATACTCTCTCGCAACTTTTGCCTATGACTATATATATATATATATATATATATATATATATATATATATATATATATATATATATATATATATATATATATATATATATATATATATATATATATATATATATATATATATATATATATATATATTTATATATATAAACTGTGCATCACGCTTTATTACAGGTCAACCTTTGGCTGATATTTTGAATGTTAAACATTGTACAAACGTAAAACTTGGTCCACTGAAATATCCTTGGTAGGTACGTACGTAATTAACATTTCAATCGTATTGATAAGATACATACAAAGTTATGTTGAGTTATGTATTTTGATGTACTTTAAACTGTGTCACGCTTTATTAAAGGTGTACAAAAATGCCACTTAAGGTAATTAAACAAAGTATTATTGTTATATTAGTATTTTATTGTAATAATGAAACACGATACCGAAGAATAGCAGCAAAAGATATGAAACAAACACAATTAACTTGTTGGTGCCGTACTTTATTTGTCCACGTAACTTCCTTGTTTAGAAATGACATCAAACAGTCTTTTGGGCAGAGAAGCTGTTAGCCGACTAATCTGGGAAGATGTTATGGTCCCAGCAACTGTTTTGATTTTTTCCCACATTGCATCCTTCGATGAAAACTGGATACCTCCTTCCTAAACTTTCCTCTTCATGATCGACCAGAACTGTTCGATAGGGTTTAGGTCAGGGGAACAGGAAGGTCAGGTCATAAGTGATTGGCCTGTGATTCCTAAAGTTGCGAAGTACAAATTTGTAGCCTTGTTTGAATGCGAAGAAGCATTATCATGCATAAAAATCAATCGCCGTCGACGTGAGAGTGGCAGATCATATAACCATGCTGCAAAATTCCCCTCCAGAAACCCAGTGTAGGAGTTGCCAGTGAGTTTGATACTTTCTGGAACTCGAAAAGGTCCGACAAGTACATTTTCTATGATTCCTGTCCAAAACATGACACCACCACCTCTTTGTTGACGCTGAGTGCGATGCGAGTGAGAGGTTCATCCGTCGGGGCTATCCATAGTAGCTCGGGCTTCATCTGTGAAGAGGACATCTAGGAAATTGATCTTCATGTACTTTGTGATTCTTGCTCAGGATGCATCTATCGAGGCACTTAACACTTCTGGCCGTCTTTTTAAGGCTCATACACCGGGTTCTTCTGGACGAAGGAGCAACTCCAGCACTTTCAAATATGGCAGCACTTGTGCTACATAGGTCTCTTCTTACTTGTCTACCTATTTTTCGGATGTCACGCTGAGATACACTTCTTCTCGTACCTCTATCTTGCCTTGGTTTGGTGATGGGGTTTCTGTATCCCGACCAAGCTCTTGGGCTAATACTCCAACAGATAAGCCTTCTGCGAGACCTGCAACAATCCGCGTCTTCTCTGTAGCTGTCAGATGTCGTTTCAGGGGCATTTTCGTACACCTGCAATAGAGCGTGAAACAGTTGAAAGCACATCAAAATACATAACTCAACAACTTTGTATGTATCTTATCAATACGATTGAGATGTTAACTGCGTAAGTAGGACCTACCTAGGATATTTCAGTGGACCAACTTTCACGTTTGTACAATGTTTAATATTCAAAATATCAGCCAAAATTTGACCTGCAATAAAGCGTGATACATAGTTTATATTAATAATGCTAAATAATAGACAGAAACAAATAAAGACAGGGATCAAATAAAGGGGTGAAGAATGAAGACCAGTAGCACACACCGCGGCATCCTTTGATCTGATCGCTTTGTATATTTAGGACTTGTCCCTAAGTAAACAAAATTCAACTTAATGCCTGATTAGGATCTCTGACTCTTAGGCACTAACATTCGTGGAGTAATTACATATATGTATATATAGCGACAGCACATATGGCTCAACAGTTTGGAACTTGATCTTCACAAATCTTAGTATGTTGAAGGTTTATTATAACCCTTTGATGAAAACGCAGAGGAATAATGTTTGGCTCCATCCCATTTTCATTTCCCCAACGATGCTAAATTTGTTCCCTCAAAACCCGGGTACTTTAATCCCCCAGCCTCAAAAGTCGGGTTATCTTCCTCTAAGTGGTCACAGTAAGGTTACACGTTATTGGGTGGGCTAGGGCTTATTCGAGTGGAAACACTGGTTTTGATAAGAGCGAAATTAAGCAACATCAGGTGTGGTTAATCGCCGGATGGCATTTTGATTTGCATCGCCTTCATGCTGCTGCCATAGGGTGTAGATACTGGTGATTATGGTTCTGGTTAAACTGCCATTCCCTCTGAAATATCAAAGGCATCTTAACTTAGTGCAGATCGCTGATAAAGCCCATACCAATTTTGTTCACTGATGGGGCATCTTTCTTTTCGCTCACTTCATATAAAATAACATCGCCGCACTCCAATGGTCTCAGATGATTGGATTCCAATACATTGCAGTCACACTCTTGCGTGTTCCCCTTCGGAACACGGAACATGCAAAAGAGATAATCATGATTCACCTTAATTTAAACAGACAAGTATCGTAACTTTCACCCAATAGAGATAGGCATCAATCATTTTCGCTCAAAAAAAGATAAGCATCACTCACTTTCACCAGGAGAGATAAAACATCAATCACTTTATGGCAAGAGAAACAAGAGAGAAATATTTGCATTCACCGTTTGGAACGAAGCAAGATTTCCCGTAGTCTGTCACCTCTTCGCGCTCGCTGGTTTTGTTGCCAGCAATGATTTAATTTTCGCGGCGTTTTCACATAACTATTTTTCTGCCATTTTCCATCATTGTCGACTCAGTGTCTAGTCGTGATTTCATCTGAGAACGTCACCACCATTTTCAACCGACCAACACTGCTACTCTTTGAGGCATCAGGGTTTATCGTTGCCCTCACAACTCTGTCAAATGTTTGCAGTGTTCAATTAACTCAAGGATTGTAAAACTGAGAGTCTACTTGTTCTCTTGACATGTCAAGAGTTTCTTCATTTATTCATCCTCTGCTCTACGAAACTGAAGTGAATCTTTATTTCTTCTAAATCGGGCAGCTATTCGTTCGTGTAGCTCTAAAAAATATTCCCTTGCAGTAAATCTACTTTGCATAGGTTGTTTTTTTCTTTTCGGTGATTGTTAATCTCTTAACTACTGCGGCCACTTATCCGCAATTTATTTTTTGCTTCAGCCACGGATAAAATTAAATTTATCATCATTGGTCGTAGCACCAATAATATTTCTATGAGGTTATTTCAATGCACAGAATATTCTTTGAAATTTGCCTATGCTAGTTTCCAAATTTCATTCAAAAGAGCAGCGGTTAAAAAAAGGTTTTAAGGAAAGTTAATGTGCATTTGAAGAAAGGATTCGTCCAAAATTAGAGAAGGATAACTCATAACATTCAGTTTACATGTATAAATTGTAAGGTATATATGACAACATCGTCCCATGTGTCTTGTGCACTGCCAATTATTGATGGTATTACTCATTTAGCAGTTTAGAAAGACGAGTTAAGGTCGACAAGTAAATAAGAAAGTAGATTGTCCTGGGAAAAATTGATGCAATGGCGCTGTTTGGCATTACAAGGTATTCTACTTGGCCCCAAAATGTGATTTCACACATAATGAAGCTTCATGAGGATCCATGGTCTAGCAAGTCGAAAATAAACTGGTCGCTCTCGAAAAAACACTCTCAGGAGTGATCGCACGATGCAACGGATATCAATTAAAACATCTAAAATAGCAGACGATGTTTCAAGTCAAGTTTCCCAGAAATCTCCCGACTGCTCTTCAATCCACTCCTGGACGATGAGCTGGACATCTTCATCGTCCCTAAACCGGCGTCCACGCAGTGCAGCCTTGAGCTGGCGGAATAAAAAGTAGTCGCTAGGGGCCAGATCTGGACTGTAGGGAATGGATGGTTAAGCTCCTCGAATCCGCCCTCGCGCAGTACAGCTTGTGCAACTCTGGCCTTGTGGACTTTGACGACGTTGAAGTCGATCATGGAGCGTGAAGTTTCGAGGGACCCAACGGGCAGAGACCTCGATCATGCCCAAATTGTCGTGGATGATGTTGATAACACTTCCATGTGATATTCCAAGTTCTCGCTCGATTTCTTCGACCTTTACCCGTCGATTTTCGAGGATCATCCTCTCCACACGGGCCACATTGTCCTCGTTGGTCACGTCTGACGGGCGTCCTGAACGAGGGGGTCATCTTCAAGGGACCCACGACCATGGCGGAACTCCCTATTCCAGCGACCAATGATTGCATAGGAAGGGGCGGTGTCGGTGTACACTGCAACCATGCGTTCACGGATCTCTTTTGCATTCTTGCCTTCCTTGGTCAAAATTTGATCACTGCGCGGTGCTCAACCTTCTCCATTGTTGAAAAATTTGTGACTGACGATCTGCGATCAGCTACTGCTTCTTAAATAGATGAGGCAGGAGCGCGCGGCTGCAGGTCCTGACTTGTCATAACTTGTCCTAACACCCCTACAAACAGCCATCCCCCTTCTTCTGTTTTGCCCTACCGATTCGGAAAACCTATTCACCGCCACTCGTACCATGCACTAGCCCAGCTCCCCCACCTCCTAAAGAACACGATCAGGAATGAATGGACGAAAGCTGGTCGGCGACCAGCAGGCGATATTAGCTGCCGGCCAAGATAAATAGGCGGGGGGGGGGAGGCCTTTAAAGCAAATACGAAAAAAGGGTGAAATGGAAATATCGAGAATGAATAAAGCCTAGATAGTTTCAATTTAGTTTGAGACTGCTGAGGGCACGGCGGTGTGAGTCTCCTCCAGCTAACAGGTATGTCAGTCTACACGGGTTCCCCTTCTCGGGGCCCAAAACTAATCCCTCGCTCCTCCTTAGTGAAGTATTTGGTAATTTTTAAACTAAAGGGGGGGGGGGTATTTAAAATAGAACAAAATAGTGACTGACTTTGTCTTTGGTGCTGAACGGGGGAAGGTTCAGGAGAGTTGCATCAGCTCCCTTGCGCACCAAGTTATTTCCCCCTTGGTTCCTTCACTTATGTACTTTCACACATTTCCCTTTTCCCTAATTTCACCACATCCCCAAACTCTATTTTAAAATATTCTCACAGAAATGGCTTCTATTTACCTTTGTCTTATTTGCATTTTTCCTCTTTTTTCCATCTATATATTTATTATTTTTACATATTTTGTCGACGGTTAGTTTTTGGGGGCGAAAGAATAAAAGCTCTTGGTCCTTCTACCCAACACTTGCAATTCTCTTCTTTCGTTAACATTTTTTTTAACGTAACACATTTTTTTCCTATTTTATTTCAATCTAAAAATCTAACTCAAGTTGTTTGATCGCATCATTTTTCCCGCCCAAATTCCGAAAATGGCCCTATTTATCTTCATGTTCACAGCTACAGGCAAACCAACATATCTATTATCTACTTCCACTCACACGTAACACAACCCTTCATTATATCGTAAATTTTAGATATGCAGAAATGCCCTCCGATTCGACCTTTCCTTGTAAGAAAGAAACAAGGCAAAAAGGCCATATTGCACCGCCGCTTCGCCGCTGCCTTTTCTAATCAGGGCGCGATGAACGGGCGAAGCTGTAATTCACTTGAAGATGCAAATTACTCGTTCGAGACGCTTCCGAGCTCTGTACAGTGCCGACGGGCAGGCGTAATACCGGTAGCCACAAGAGGCAGAACTGGAGCGAGAAAAGGTGGTGAAATTGACTGCACATAACCCCAGGGTGTTAGATGAGACCAGTCGAAGTATGTAGACGGAGGTGGAGAAGACACGTGTTCAAGAAAGGAAGTGAGGGAGGCAAGAGGATAGGTATGTCAAGAATTTTACACGACGTCTCCATCTACAGGAATGAATTCCTATTTATTTTAATGAACACATTAACTAGTGAACAATTTTTGATTCATTTAGATATTAGAAAAGCTCGGATAGTACTTAATTACTAATACTGGAACCATTAGCAGGGACTTCATCCAAACTTGGTATGGAGTAATACTTGCGTGTACTTCATTACGTTCTGTGTCGTAATATCACCCACGAAGACATAGCAGATACAAAGATGGCTGAAAGAAGAGAGGAACTATGAATGCAACGTGTCCCTCAAAGTAATGGAAAGATGTAAGATTTTTACTGTCCCCGATAGATCATCACGTAAACATTTTCTCTACAAAAGTAGAAAACTAACGAGGTATCTCGGCTAGAAAGTGTTTCGAAAGAGACGCCTGGTGAAAGAAACAAGTTGACATGTCGGTGAAGAGTCAACAGCTTGGAGGTATACAAAGTAAAGTTTTATTTGAGAAGAGGTTAGCAAACATGGAGGACTGGGAGCCTCCAAAATGTTGGAAAAGAGTTATCTGTATCTTGATGACTCACGTCGAGTATCAAATTCCAACGATATGACTGCTAGTGTAAGCCATGATATGGGCAGTTCCAACGGAGACTACGAAGTCTTAGCCAGCAGAAAGGGACACATCAAGTGTTCTATCTACCTCTACATGCCCAAATTCATCCATCAACTTCTCAGCTAAAAAGAAATTCTTCCAGGGTCAGTTGCACAACACCTAAAACCACAGGTGGCCTGCCTACAATGCATGCAACGTGTCATGTATCATGAAGACCACGTTACCCCCAACTTTGATGGTCTTTGGGTGTATCTCCAGTCATAGTGATGTCATGCTGCCCCGCATCTTCTTTATCCAGGCTCATAGGCACAATTCAGCCCTCTTGATGCCGCGGGAGAAGCTGAGGGCGTCTACTTTCTGTAAACTGTTATCTCCCAGCAATAATCTAGTTGCTATTTTGCGGGGTTTATTTATCTGTGATATAACCAGTCAAATTTAACCTGAACACCCTGTATCTAGTTGGAGCGTGGAGGGCACGTAACCTTTCAGATATCAGCCCCAGCATTATCCCTTTAACACCCCTTGAGTAGTCCACACTCGAGCTGGGAGGGCGTGACATTCCTTTCGGTTTTAGGTGTAGAAGAGCTTCTTTACCCCTGTATTATCATCCAGTCGCTCGCGTGTTCCTAAGAATGAAGCTACAGTCAAGTTCGTATGGATTATTTCCATTTCATAATATTCCAAATTTAGATTTGTTCCCTTCGTTGTTTTCCATAAAAAGCGCGTTCTTGGAGCGCCGATTTCTCATCCATAAAAAAGAGGAAAATGAATACGTCGAAAAAGATGGACAACGGCGTAATGAAAGACCCCGAGAGCTTCAACTAACAAACGGAGATTTTCACTCTAAAGTCATGGACGACATCACCTCCAAAATGTATTAGAAGTTCCCGTGGAAAGGGTTAGAGTTGAGGAGACTAAAAATATGAAAAAGGTACATAGCTCAGATAGATTTCATGGGACCTAAAGTACATGGGGGGGTATTCAACTCTCGCAACCGTGTCTCCATTCTGCCCTGAACGTAGATCCCTTAATGAGGTATAAGCCAAGAAAATTAGGGTATAAAGAACAAACATGACTTTCTAGAAGTTATGTAAATATATTTCTCTAACTTATTTCTAATAACTTTCCATCTCATATGAAAATCCTAAAAGAAAAATGAAATTTTCTCGTTTGATTAGACACATTTAATTAACGTCTTCCATTTTATATTCTAAACTTTTGGGATGTCCAGTATGGGTTGAATATTATGGAAAACTTTTTTTTAAAGTGTAAATAAGAAAAAAAAAGCCTGAATAAATATTTATTATGCGGTACCGAGTAATTTAAAATTCTCTTCTTTATCCAATTTGTCTTGTTAATACGTGATTTTAACTATTCCTCAAAATCGAGATTTTCCTGAACAAAAAAATGATATCGTATCCATTTATCTTTCTTCTTTAGCGCGTCGATAAATCTAACAGCGGCACTTCTCACAATGATATCTTTAAAAGCTCATTTTGGCTAAGTGATGAAAACCTTTAAAGAGATTTTGATCAAAAGCGTTTAATGGCCCGATTTAGTTCATTGAAAAATTACCTTATTTCATCCATCGCTGTATCACCCAAGGTTGCTCATTTAAGCAAAACTTTATGTTTAGAATGATTGAGGTTTCAAAGTGAGCCTACCGCCTCACGGTGGTCAGACCGTCCCGTGAAAGAAAGAAAAGAGCGTGGGAAATTGTTTGTTCCCATCTTTGTCTCGCATTTCTCGGCTTTGTTTTGGACGGACTTCTAAATCTGCTGGATCGAAGTCTCCGTTGCTTTCAGGCAAATAAAATAAAGACACGAGATCATAAATGATATTAATGAATTGGATGAGATTAAATCTTTTGAAATGAGTTATTGATATTAAAACCGAGTCTACAAAGATCTCAATCTTGGCTAACAACAACTTCAGTAACATTTTGACAGCTAATTTTTAAATAAAAGATGGAGGGATACTGCAAAGTAATTCATTCTTTATTGGCTCATCTCCTATTCTTGAAGGGCCACATTGGGGAATTCTAGTTGTCATGACGACGTAAACTTTTAATGATCCGATGAAATCATACACTATATTCCTTCTTATTTTGCAAATGACAGACACCAAAACTTAAAATAAATGAAGCCATTCGTCCAAATGTCAAAGGTGAATAAGGTGGATGAGTAATTTTTAAATTTCCCAATCTAAGTTATTAAATTAGAAATGATGTTCGGCAAACGTCACTTCAGTTTATAAGGAAGAATCATCCACGTTTGAAACTTAGCAAAGAAAGATGTAGGGAGATGGCGTCTTACAAACGCGCGAATGATCCAATACATTGGCCAGACAGCCAATCAATTTGCCAAAATGCTTTCGAGATGAAGGGTTGAAGATGGGGAAAAGAGCGGTTGGAATCAACCCTAAAATAAAGATGCTCTATTTTATGCACCCACAAGGGGTCAACTTACCAATGGGCTATTACAAATCAATGAAATTTATAGCGTAAACCTTTAAAATGGAGAAGTACACGAGTCCCAATTTAATATGATCAAAAGGTTAGCCCTTAAATAGGCGGATGAAAATTAAGTACACTATTCAATTTGGCCGCCATGAGAAAAGGGCAGTAAAATAAATTGATAGAGGACACTCGGCTTGACCCATCTTTTCTCCAGTGCATTTTATGTCTCTTACTCAGCTGGTGTTTTTATGAAAAGATAGTTCCTCACTGCGATACTTCCCAAGAAATGGCTTAATGATAGATTTAAGATTCATTAGATGCCCGATCGGAGGTTTGAACGAGGATCTACGCGGAATGTTGATCTCGAGACTGACATTTTATGTAAATCAGATTGGACGTGTAAAAATAGGAGTTTGTTTGAGCCTTTCTTTGTCCAAGAGAGAGAGAGAGAGAGAGAGAGAGAGAGAGAGAGTGGGGGAAGGATATATATATATATATATATATATATATATATATATATATATATATATATATATATAAGAAAGATGAGTAGAGAGATTTGCAGAGATAGAGGTAGAGAGAGACAGAGCTAAAGAGATAGAGGTAGTAAGGGAGAAAGAGCTAGAGAGAGGGACCTAGGGATAGATGTAATGAGAGAGAGAGAGGTAGAGAAAGCTAATAAGAGGTAGGTAGCGAACGATAAAGAAGTAAAAATGGGGACAGAGAAATATAGAGGTATAGAGAGGTATATAAGTATAGAGATGAAGAGAGCGATATAGAGGAAGAAAGAGCTAAAAGAAGCTAGATAGAGCTAAAGAGAGATAAAGTGATGTAGAAAGCAGTAGAAAGGTAGAGAGAGCTTTAAAGAGCTAGATAGAGATAGAAAACGACAGACAGGGAGAGAGAGATATAGAGGAAACGAGATATAGATGAAGAGTGAGAGGTAGATACAGAGAGGTAGAAAGAGAGCGAGGTAGAGAGAAAGGTACAGAGATACAGGTATATAGAGATGAAGAGAAAGAGAGATGTCGAGAGAACGTGAGAGAAGTGTGCTAGAGAGATAGAGGTAGAGAGAAATAATGAGAGAGGTAGTAAGAGATAGAGAGAGGTGGAGAGAGAAGAAGTAGTTATAGGTGTAGAGGGAGGTAGAGAGCGAAGTAGAAAGTTATTGAGGTAATGAGAGGTAAAGAAAGCTAGAGAGACGTCGAGTGAGGTAAAAAAGTAGAGCGATTGAGAGGTACAGAGAATTAGAGAGGTGATAGAGCGAGGCAAATGTAGAAAGGTAGAGAGCGCTAGAGAGAAGTAGATAGAGATACGTAGAGAGATATAAAGAAGTAGATAAAGAGAGGTAGAAAGACGAAGAGAGATTTAAAGAGAGAGATATGTGTATGTGAAAGAGTGAGATCTAGCATTTGAGAGAGGGAGAGAGGGAGATCTTGAGGCAAGGAGAGAAGGAGAGCATGAGACCGGGAGAGAACGAGATATTTAGAGAGACCGCCTGGCGCACCAAGACAGTGGGGGAAGAGTAGTGTAGGAGGAGTGGGAATGGGTGTGGTCTTGGGTGGGACAACCCCTAGAGTGAGGGTGAACCCCACGGGGGAGCCACGGGTAGAAGGGCCGTGAGAACTGGTCATCTCCGGCCGCTCGCCGTACAAAGAAGACGTCTCGACCCTGACGCGCTCAAACCGACACAAAAAAGCGAGAAGGAAAAGAAAGAAAAAAAAAGGATTTGTTGCACTTTTTTTCTAACTTTAAAAGTCAAAAGTCAAAGTTTGCCTTTATGGATACGATTTTGCGCTTCCATGTACACGTTGCAAGTATGAGCAATAAAATGGAAATGTACAACTCATCTCCTTGCTCACTCACACCCCCACAGACACGCAGATACACAATAGCGCGCACCTCTCTCTCTCTCTCTCTCTCTCTCTCTCTCTCTCTCTCTATATATATATATATATATATATATATATATATATATATATATATATATATATATATATATATATATATAATTGCAGTGGTAGAGAAAGGGAATTTACCTCTGTAAATGGCAGTTGTAAACTATGAAATAGAAGTGCAGGAAAAAGGAATTAACATGACTCACTTTGGTTGGTGTGGCTGAAGGGCGACTCCCAGGTATGCTTGAAGAAGTGTGAAAGTGGCTACTCATTGCTATACAAACCGGATACAACCATTGCATTTTACCTTATTTAGACTTACTCTATGTTGTCGCGCATTTTTATCATTAAAGCAGAAATCAATCAATGGAAAACTATGAATGAAGCGCCGGCCGCTTCTCGTGAAAGTGTTGCCGCGCATTAGAAGATTTTCAGGAGTTTTAACCCGGATCAAATCGGTATGGAATTAATGGGAGATATTTCTATTTCTGTAGCTTAAGGAGGATATCCTATTCTTTCCCTCGATCCCAGAAGAATTCCAGTCTTTGCAAGAAAATAATGATCAATATTGTTGTAAAAGGTCGAGCAATTAGAGTTGATGAACAATTTTTGGACCAAGCACAAGAATGTGCTTACCTAAGCTAGCGTGTGATTGCTGTAGGGAAAATGGAAAAGAAGCAAAATGGAGGCAAATTGGTTCGAAAATTTAGTGACATGGCTAGAAGCGACTGAGGACACGCAAACAATGAGTACAAATTATATAAATATTGACCGATGCTTATGTAGACTATCCCATCGGCATTGTGTGAGGAAAAACCACGCGAACCACATTGCCAGAGGAAAAGATAGTAGATGACCGCCATAAATCCTAAACTGGACATATTTATACATAAAAAGCCTCAAAGACGACTTAATAGTGTGTGAGAGCATGGTATTGGCACACTTTCACTAGAGAGTGGTACACTCGAGCGCTGGTGGCACTCAAGAGCAACATTTTGGGTAGCCACTTCCACAATATGGGTTTAAAACAGGTATGCTACTTTTGATCAAGCAAAAAACGTGAGGTTTCGCCCAGATTCTAACTTAAGGAAATTAAAAAGTAATTCCAAGCACTTTCGTTTTTTTTCACTTAGGCACCCATCTAGGTATAACAAGATTTATACATTGACAATACTAGGAGTAACAAGAATCAATCGCTAGTATTCCGATTCGTAAATTTTTATTCTTTGATGATTGACAGGTAGAGGGTTAGAAAACGGTGGTTCATATTGAACTATAGAATGTGAGAATCCTACAAGGTTGCTTTACAGGTAGATGCTACAATAAATTATTGATTGTGATGCAATTTGATAAGTGGATATTGAAATACATGCGTAACCCCTGAGATATCCACTCCATGGGTTACTGTACAGTAAAAATGGAGTAGGAAGAAAATTTGCCCCTCTAACTCTCTACACATTTTGTTGTTGCGCTGTTTTTTTTACTTATATATATATATATATATATATATATATATATATATATATATATATATATATATATATATAATGAGGTAAAAGGCCATGTTTTATGTATGTACTATTGAAGTCCACAGTTGTGGCAGCGTTATTAATTTTAACTTGTATTCCCTGAAGATGACCTAACACGGTCGAAAGACGTCTAGGAATAAAGAATGTCATTCATGGGCGTTTTTTCTCGCCTCGAAAACCCCGTTAAAATACTTGTAAGAAATATTAAGAAAATACAAGTTAAAAGTAATAACGCTTCCACAGCTGTGGACTTCAATAGTACATGCATATATATATATATATATATATATATATATATATGAAAACATAAGCGAAATCGTCGGACAAGACAGTTGCAAAGGCGTTTGTTAGGAAAGTAGTGTATTTGAATCGTATGTTAATTTTTATAAGGAAAAGAGGAATTATAATAAGGTAGTTGTGACAACACTGATCACTGAGCGTTATGTGTTGTAGCGTTAATGCTCGTTATCGACTGTTGATGGCGTTTATTCTATTTGTTACTCATCTTTAATTTTGGAAGCAAATTTTGTTTCCTTTTTCTTCTTCTTGAAAAACGTGGAGGTCCAGTTGGGGTATGGGAATCTTGTCTGGTGGAAACTGGCAGAATGTTTAGGTGGACTACTGATGCCTCTGAAAGGAATACCTTTTAGGTTACCCTGTTGGACCTCGTTGTTGTGACGATTTCGGAAGAGTTTTTTTAAAAAAGATTTAATTTTAAAGATGAAAAGTAGAGTTCACGCATCAATCTGCACAAAAAGGGTTTGAAGATATTCTTAAAGAACTTATTTTAGCGAAAATTAAAATATTGTGTGGAAGAGATATCGATCATCTACTTTTTAATAGAGTGATTAGAAAAGTTATGTTTTATATTACATAAATATATATTATTTATGGTTATGTTATAGGTAATTTAATCTCAACGAATAGATAAAATTCTGCTCTTGTGAACGATTCGTAACCTCGAAATGTTGATGGTTGAAGAGACTCGCTCGTCGAGTTTCCTTTGTTTCTCCACACAAACTATTTGGGGTTATATATAAAAAAAAAATTAATTATTCTTTCTTTATTTTTTCTTGGACGTTAATAATTCATTGGTGACTGGAGACGTATGTCTCTTATGAAAGGTTTTATATTGCCAATTATTCTTAGCCAAAACAGGATTTTTCCCCCACAAACATCGAGTAACTCCAAGTTCGCGTCATAATTTTGGAGTGTCTCTTGCTGTCTTCCGTAAGAGGACTTGCGTTATTTGTGCAACATGACTTATTCAGGAGAGTTGGGTGTCCTTTCACTTCTTAGTTCTAAGAATTTTAACCTTTATATATGCTTGATAATGATGTGAAAAAACATTCCCAAATAGAAAGAACCTCGTTTAAAAAAATATGCTAAAATATCAAGTAGGTCTGACCATGACGATATATATTTTAATTCTCAATGTAATATAAAGACATCTATAAGAAAATAAGTGGATAAAAAATGTCCATAAAAATACTAGCAAATTAACCCATCTCTTAATTTTCTATATTATTATGTTAATTACAGGTAAGTTTGGTGGAACTAAAAGTAGCAATTAATGACGAAACTGCAAGTATAATTTACGACCTTAAAAGCATAGAGGTAATATTTAACGATCCCTTGGTTTAATTAAGAGAATTTTTCCCACATTCAGAAGCTATGAAAATAAAGTTCTAGGAATAAGAAGCAATAAATTTTGCATGGGAAACTTAAGTAGTGATCGCCAAAGAGCTAACCAGAATAATGCTTTAGTGACCAACCAACAAAGACAAATTTGGAACGAAATGATGAAGATAGAATAAAGTTCGAAATCATCGTCAATAAACTTGTTGAGTAGTCAACCACATGGCTAATTTGATTAAATCTAGAGATATTTAAAGTTCTGGCAATCGGAGAGAAAAAATAGCTTGGATTTTTTTTAATTTACATGTTCTTTCTGTTTATTATTTTTTACTCTCTCTCCAAAGAAAAAGTTTGAGTGAGTAAAAAAAAGAGAGTTAATTTCATCAAAGCAGAACTTAGATCTTGGAATTTATTTATAAATCGAAGGATATACTCGTAATTGTGCTTTACTATAAATCTGTGGTTTATCCTCATCATAATCTTCACTAACTCTATCATTTAAGAAGGGGATGTTTTTTAGTATTTGAATAATAATTTCATCTTAGTTTGGTCATGACTTATGTTTTTTTTATCAAAGTTATTTCTAGTAATTCGTTTATAATATCAAAAACAAAATGGTGAAGTTCAGAAATAAATATAAGTATCGCAATTTTGTGATTTTTTAAAACCCAAATAATTACAAATGGTGAAGTTCAGAACTTTTTTTTTTTATATATCTTATCTAACTATATTTTACCAACGTTTTATTTTGAAAGGGGGAAAATTTAGTTTAGAGTTCCTTTTTAAAATTATTATAATTGGCGAAGTTCAGAAAATTTCTAAAAATTTAACCATGGCTGCTTTTTTCAGATTTTAAATTATAATTTTAGTAGCGAAGCGCAAGCTCCCCCTGTAGGGGGGGGGGGAGTGGCAAAGCCATTGCCTGTTCTTAAATAATAATACGCAGTTGAAGTCCGGTCTCTATGCTTGCAAAAAGTTGCTTTTATATTGGAATGGGTACAATGTCGTTATTATAATAGTATCTTGCTTAAAAGATCAATATTTTGAAGAAACACTTAAGGAAACAAACTTAAAAAAAATAGAAGCAGGACGAGAGAGAGAGAAACTAATCCACGATTTAAAACTTTGAAATACTTCGTTTATTTTTTTATTTTCAAATATTCTCTACTGAAAATAACAGAACGAGAAGCGAAGTGAACGCACTTATATTCGAACGTTATAAGGCGAAGAATTGTTTTCATCCAAAGTCGTAAATTTCTGGAATGAACTTCTCTGCATCTTGTAAACTTAGATATCTGCAAATGGTTATCAAGCATCGCCTGTATGAACATTTCAAAGGGTTACACATCTAGTAAGGAAGCTCCTCCTTATTGGGTTCTTTTGGTCTTTACAGCCCAGACCTTCGATAATCTTTAGAGGCTCCTCGGGCAGTGTACTTTCCACATACTCGTAGGTCCACGTGTCCTTACTAAAATAATTTCGTTCAGAACATCTGAGGTGATTTTTTTTCTTTTCAATCAATAAAAATAGTTTGTCGGAGAAAAGATTGGAGTTTTGCATTTAAAATAAGGTTTGATAAAACAGCCTTTGATAATGGTTGTTATATTCATGTTCCTGGAAATCATGCTAAAGCCATGCATTGAATATTGTATTATTTTATTTCAGTGGAGAATATTATTTGGGTTACGAACCATCTCATTTAACCGGAGCTTCATGGTACCATCTCATTCACCCAGATAATCTTCGAGAAGCGCAAACTAAACATCGGCTCAGTAAGTACTTGTGTAGCATTTCATACAAGGATCTTGCAGGAGTGTTTGAAGTCCTACTTATCACTTTCCAGCTATTTATTTCTAATGTTTCGAATGCGTTATCCTTACTCAAGTAGTTTTGGCTGATGAAGCTTGCTATGTCATTGGTTTTAGCTTGGATTTTTTTATTTAAATGTTCCTTCTGTCTATTTACTTTTTACTGTCTCCCCATTGCCCACTTTTTCTATGTTTAGCGAGTGTTTATCACTGGATTTCTTTCTGATTAATAGCTTCCAAAATCCATTGGAGGAAACGAATATTCTAAAGAATCACTCTGTGTCTTTACTGGAAAAACACCGAAACAGCTTTTCTGAGGAAAATCCTTGGGAATAAATACACCATAGGGAAAACATAAAACCTTGCAACTATATCAGTAATCCCTTTCATTTTAAATTCCTACAAAGCCGAAGCATCAATTCCTACTCACCCATCAACTTTTCCACAGTCACTTCAAATGAGCAGGACCGAGCTTGCATTATGCTCTTACGGCTTCAATCGGCGAATGGATCTTGGCGGTGGGTCCACTGCGTTCTTCAGGTCAAAGACTCGGTAGACAGTCAAC